>JANKOD010000191.1:9316219-9337881 GCA_026284645.1 Erythroxylum acuminatum
CCACCGGGATCTGGTCCGATAGGTGACTTACAACCTTCGTACCGCTATACAAGTGAATCAGGTAGACTGGGCCACTATTTATGGTGTGGCCTGTTGGTTCCTGTGGCAGTGGCGAAATCATAGCCTATTTGACACCACATTTGTCTGGCCGGAAGAGGGTCTCGAGCCGTTATAGTGGCAGGTACCCGTGGCCTACTACATCGAACTTGGGAGGTGCAGCTACATCACGTGATTCGAGAAGGGAACCAGTGTGCTGATCGACTCGCCTCTATTGCGGAGATGGCCAGTCCAGGCATTCATATGCTTACCAAGCCTCCGATGACGATTTTGGAGTTACTTCACCGGGACCAACGAGGCGTCCAGTATCACCGAACTTTGTGTTAGCTCGGATGGTTTTTGTTTGATTTTTTTTTATAAATTGTAAATTATATTTGTCAAAAGAGATATATACATCCATAGTTGGGGCATACCCCAATCAACAAAAATAGGAAAAAATAAACCCATTAATTCCTCTTACACCCATAATGAGGTTAGGACATCTCATTTTGATCAATAACAACCGATGAAACACTAGGGACAAAACAAAACCCATTAATCCTTACACCCATAATGAGGTTAGGACATCACATTTTGATCAATAACATCCGATGAAACACTAGGGACAAAATAGTGAAAATTAACAACTTGTTCATGATAATAAAAAACAACTGCAGGAAGCGAACATTGGGCCAACACCCCGCTCTAACCATCAGCTACAACATCCATCGTAAGGCTGCGGGGTCGTGGACGACAATTGAAGTAGCGAGGCACTAGTTTGTGCATGGGCCATGCAACCAGCGACGATGTCCAGAAGAGAATATGCAGGTCATACTACACCATCACCAATAGCACTTGTTAAGCAATCTGAACTAAAAAGGGAAGCAGGAACATCAACTACATCAAACACAATGAGAATCAAAAGGTGATTAACTCCGGGGGGTACATTTTGTACAGCAGCTTGTACACTATGGTTTTAATCTTGGCAACAACATTGGTTTGAGTATAGGTAGCATCCTCTAATTGTACTTCGTTATGAGTCTTCCAAATTATATAGACAGTGTATAACAACCCCAACCGTGTAGCTTTGTACCAGATAAGGGCTCCATTATAATCCAACCGTAGCCACTCAATGACACGCATAAGGGAGGACATTTCTCTTATGATGCTCAGCCAACTCTGGATTGCTATCCATACAACTTTAGTAAAGCAGCAGTTGAAGAAGAGGTGAGTCACCGATTCTGGTTCAAGGCCACATAGTATACAAGTTCTATCTATCTCCAAAAACATGAGTTTGTCTTTAGTGGGCAGCCTATTTCTTAATCCAAGCCAAGCAATAAAGGAGTACTTGGGTGGGATATAACGCTTCCAAATCAATGATATCCAAGGCTTACTTGTTTGTTTAGTACGCATCAATTCATAAACTTATGAGACGACAAGAGGCCATTCACACAATTTTGCTGCAATACCTCTATTGCTGTAGTGATACCCCCCAATTTGCTAACCAAGGTTTCCCGAATGGTAGTTAATTTCTTCACTAAGGAAGCATCACGAGGATGGGCCTGCCATTCCCATATAAAAGCTCCCCGCAAGTAGATAGTATGGATCCAGCGAACCCATAAAGAATCTACTTCTGCATGTATGTTCCAAAGTGTTTTTGTCAACAAAGCAGAATTCCAAACTTTACATTGTTTTAACCCCAAACCTTCCTCTTCTTTAGGTAAACACATACTATCCCACGCCATTTTGTAATGCTTACCTCCCCACAAAAATAATCGACAAAGTGAGGTGATCTTGTCAATGATGACTGTTGGGAGGGGGAAAGCTTGCAACCAAAAGGAGAGTACCCTCTGAATTACTGAATTAATTAATTTACACCTCTCGGCATAGGACAAACTCTTACCATTCCATGTGTGGATAAAGCTTTCCACTACTTCAAGCAAAACCGAATATTGAGCAACAAAAATTTTCATTGGGGCTAACGGTACCCCTAAGTATCTAACCGGGAACTCACCAAGTGGGAACTCAACTGATTGTAATATAGTATCGCGCTTCCATCCCTATACTCCTCCAAGATATATATTAGATTTGGTCGGATTGACATGTAACCCAGCCACCTCCTGTAGTTCCTTCAAACTGTCCACTAAGATCTTTATGGAAGGAATGTCACCTCTAGAAAGTGGCATAAGATCATTTGCGAAAGCAAAATGTGTAATAGCCAGCTGTTGGCATTTTGGATGATAGTTGAATGGGGTACTAGTTGTGCGTTGTGTTAGAACTCGAGAGAGATATTCCAAGCATAATAGGAAAATAATAGGAGACATCAAGTCACCTTGTTGTAGCCCACGTTTTCCTTTGAACATACCATGTAAATTGCCATTAATCATGAGCGAAAAAGAAGAAGTGAAAACACACTCCATAATCTACCCATTGAATTATTGAGGGAAGCCTAGTCCGTGTAGCATCTCCTCTAGAAAATCCCAAGATACCATGTCATAGGCCTTGGTTATATCAATTTTCAACATGCATCGTGGTGAAATACGTTTGCGGCTATAGCCCCTCACTAGTTCCTGTGCAAGGAAAACATTATCCAACATATTCCTACCCGGTATAAAGCCTGCTTGAGCTTGGTCGACTAGTTGTCCCACTACCATGTTTAATCTCACCGCCAAAATTTTGGTGATGATTTTATACACAACATTGAGGCAAGCTATTGGCCAAAAATTAAACACTCTTGGCGAGGAGCTCTTTTTTGGAATAAGTGTAAGAATTGTGTGGTTAAGCTGCCACTCACAAAGAATTCCTGCACTGCCCTCACAACATCCAACCCAACCCGACTCCATTGTTTTTTAAAGAAAGCAGCCGTGTAACCGTCCGGACTTGGTGCTTTGTCGTCACCAATATCAAAAAGAGCCTGTTTAATTTCAGTAGTAGTAATAGGGGCAACCAAGTTGACATGATCAAAAGGAGATAAAAGTAGCCCATGTTGGATCACCTGTACATCCACATGGCATCTAGGAGAAGGGGAGCCCAAGAGATTCATGTAGTAAGTTAGGAGTCGATCCTATACTTACACCATTGATGAGGTTTTATTCCCATCTTCGGAGATGAGATGAGTAATAACATTCATTTTAGCTTTCTTTCGAACAATGGAGTCAAAATAGCTAGTGCTCCGATCTGCCTCCATTAAATGTGTACACTTAGCCTTTTGTTGAAAAAAACTCCTTTCAGCATCTTGAAGAAAATTCGCTTGCTTCCGCTCAAGGTTAACCAGATTTTTCAAGTTCTCATCATCCGGGGATTGGAGGAGTTCTTGGTAAGCGTGCTGAAACTCTTCTTGTGCTAATTGCACTTTAGTTGTGATGTGCCCAAAAGCTTGTCTATTCAAGGCTTTCAAAGGTGCTTTGAGAGATTTCAGTTTGGTGCAAAGCGAGAATTGAGCTGTGCCATCAACATCAATCTCCCAAGTTTCGCCCACAGTTTCCTGAAAAAGAGGGTGAGTGATCCACATGTTAAAAGAATTTGAAAGGTTTATTACCGCGGGTCTGCTAGTGTTGAAAATCAATGATCATGGGACAATGGTCCGAATCAGCCAACATAGGCAGGAGGTTGACAAAAAAGCATAAGTTTCGGGCTCCCCATGCTGCATTGATTAGTGCACGGTCTAATTTAGCCATCCAGTGATTTTTCTGCCATGTGAAGAATTCCCCTTTATATAGAGCGTCTTCCAAACCAAGAGTCATCCGAAAGTCTTGGAGATCCTTAAGTAAATATACTGAGGGGGGTCGACTTCCTCTCCTTTCACTTGCTAGAAACACACAGTTGAAATCTCCTATAATTAACCAAGGAGTCTGTTGATTCACATTCAGCCCCATTAAACTTTGCCATAAGTCTCTCCTTTGGGTAACACTATATAAGCCATAAATGCTTGAAACCAGAAATTGATCTTGTGTTGTTTTACTACGCACATCACAATGAATAAGTTGTTCCCCTTCAACTAGGATACCACAGTCATAATACAAGGGATCCCATGCCACAACCATTCGGCCCCCAGAAATGTGAGCAAAGTTATGCCTAAAATCTCAACCAGCAAATTTGTTCCGCATAAATTTCTCCAATCCTCACACATCAAGTTTAGTTTCCAATAGACACATAAATCAACAATTGTGTTGCCTAGTTAGTAGGCTAACACTATGTTGTCTCGAGGGTTTGTTCAACCCTCGGACATTCCAACATAAGAAGGTCATTTCATCAATGAGGAAAGGCCAGCCCTTCCCTCATTCCTACGGGTATTAGCAATGCCATCAGCCCTCTCAACATGAGTCAATTTCAAAGCGTTTCTTTCAAGACCTTTACGGTTTGCCATTGCCATACCTTTAAGTTCTTTCGGCCCCCTTTGTAAGTCAAACCCCTTAGCACCTTTCACAACCCTGCGAGTCAAAAAATCAGAAGGTTGTCCATCAATCATCTCCGGAGTTGAAGTGGGATTGCTATTGGTGGTTAGACCTTTTGGTGAAGGGGGTTCATTGTTCTCTAAATTTAGCTTGTCTTTTGGTAGAGCATCACTCTTAGGGCACTGACCATCTATGCTGTGAAGAATGCCATTATTTTCCTCCACATCCGTAGTGAAGCTGGCCTTGGCCTGAGTCACCATGATCGGATCTGCATCAAGGGTATTGACCTTGTTTTGGACTGGAATATCTTCACGGATCTGCTCCTTCCGACTCTTACTTGTGGTTTGCCTAGGCCCCTCCTGCATACCTCCATCAAAAGAAGGGTCTATAGGTTGCATCAGCTTACCACTAGCATTTAGTTTACAATTCGATTGAAGATGACCTGTTCTTCGGCAATTGTTACAAAAATATGGAAAGGCTTCATACACAACCTGCTGTGTATAGCCTTGTCCCTTCGGCATCTGAACTTGGAAGCTTGGTATTGGTGGTTTGTAGACATCCACTTCAACTAACAAACGTGCATAGCCTATTCTGGTTCGTTGGCCCGTGATTTGGTCGATGCATATTAGTTTGCCTATCCGTGAGCCAAGCTTCAAAAGGAACATTTGGTAGTTTAATCCATATTGGAATTTTTAGAACTCGTCATTATCAAAAGCAAAACCTTTACTCAACTCCTTTAGCAACAATGTTTTCCCATAAAGAGTGTATGGACCACCCATCAAAACATTAGTACGATCTGCTTCATTGGTGAACCGAAAGATAAGCCAGCCCTAGTCATGTGGGAGTAGTCAACATTGCACACCCCATTTTTCCATCAGCCCCTCAATCGCTTTCATTCCCAGAAAGCGGCCAGTAAAACGACCAACCAAGAAAAAACCCCAAGCTTCCTCGATGGGTCGGAAATCTTCAAGTGTCATTTTGATTATATCATCAACGGGCTTGTGTGCCAGTTGAATTCCTTGTGTTAGCATTCAATTATTTTTAAACAGCCTAGCATAAGACGGTTTAGAGGCTGGCTTTGACATTTTGTCAAGCACCTGGTGGGGAGTTTCCACCTGTGAGCTACTGGAGCTGTCCGAAGTTGAAGAGTCCTCATTGCCATCACTTCCTTCACTATCATCCTCATAAACTTCATTCCCTGTGGATGCTACATCATCCCCCAGGTCGACAGTGTTAGTACTCACCAAGTTCTCCTTCGTAGACGCACCCTTGGTCCCTTCCTCACCTAAGGCTTTAGACGGTGATTGAAGTCTCAAGATAATCTCCTTTGTAATGTCTCTACCACGCTTTTTTTTTCTCACCCATTAGGACTTAGACGTAGGCCAATGGATGGCCTTCACGCAGGTTCAGCCAAGGGGGGCGCCCACGCGAGGTGTGCACCAGCCACGACCAGTGCCGCAATCCACCAAGTCACCTAGCAAAGATCCCAAGTCGCAGGACGTTCAATCCACCAAGGGAGGTCGATTTTGCGCCAAAAACTGCAAGCAGTATGCACACCTGCAGACGCTCAGCACTAAAGAGTGAGTGCGGACGCCTGCACCAAGAAGTCTAAAATCCACCGAACGCCTAAGCAGATGGCTGTTAGGTGAAGACAAGGCTAAGAGAAGCCGTGAGCACACAGCAGAAAAACAAAACAAGAAGGAGCAACAAGATGGACGAAACCAAGGTGGAAACCCTAGTGAGAGAAACTCTCCAACGCCCTCTCTTACTACTAATAGTTCTTTCGCTATTGATAGCTCTTTCTTTTTTTGTTTGATTTGTTTCTATTTCCATTGTAGCAAAAAAAAGAAAGATTGTGAATTGTATCAAAAAGGGACGCGATGTACAAGTTGTACTTTTATGCTAAAACGTTTGGCTTAGAGTGAGAAACTAGAGTGAGAAAAGGTGGCAAAATTTTGCAAAGTGCTCGAACTTGTCCAGTGATCTTCGTTTCGCTTTCGATAGTTTCACGTGTTTTTGCTAGTGGTGCAGGAAGGTCGTGCGTTTAACGTCGACTGATCATAGAGCTCCATGATCAGGACGAGCAAACGTCCAAGCAGGTGCAGACTCGTAAACGTGATGACGATCCTCTCCCAAGACCTCAACTCTCCTACAGTGCTGCGGTGACAAGCCAAACACCAGCGCCCTCACCTCCGAAGGAGACTCCGTGGACTGACGATGCTCCCATCGAACTAGAAGAGGATGACATCACCTAGCTCGCTGGTGACTCAGGGGGTGGGGTTCTCTCTCCCAGACGCTCCGTGATAAGCTTGATACGCAATGGGCTACCTTTGTGGTTGTCAAACTCCTTGGCTGCCGAATAGGATTTCAAATGCTCAGTGCACGGTTGAAGGTTCTCTGGCATCCGACCGATGCCATGAAGATTGTGGATCTGGAGAATGAGTTCTTCCTAGTTCGCTTCAAAGCCGAAGCAAACTATCTGAAAGCGTTAACCCAAGGCCCTTGGATTATATTTGGTCAAGCTCTTGCCGTCCAACGTTGGACGCCGGCATTTTCGTCCGTCCCAAGGCACTCTCCGCCACGAGGTAGTGTGAATTCACCTGTCGGAGCTGTCTATTGCTCGGTACCACCCTCGCATTCTCTCTGCCTTGGGCAACGCTGTGGGCTAGACGGTGAAGGTAGACGAGGCCACGCTTCTGGCGCACCGAGGACGCTTCTCCCAGATTACAGTGGACATTGATCTTACATCTCCCTTGAGAAGTTACGTTGAGCTTAATGGAGAGCCTCTTATGGTCGTGTACGAAGGGTTGCCTTAAGTTTGTTACGGGTGTGGTATGGTCGGACATGCCATTACCAGCTGCTCTAAGCATCCCCCCACTGTCCCTGACCGTCCTCCACCGTGCGCAGGGAACTCTGAAAGAACGTCAGGGGCATGTCACGTAGCAGCTGATTCCACCGGGACTCCAACGGCTAGCTTCACCAATGGCTACGGGCTGTGGTTGCAGGTGCCGAGGAAGCAGCCTCGACACCCCGCGTGATCGCTGGCGCCGATAGGACAGCACAGAGACAACGTCTCTACAGGAGGTTCTCAGTTTGATATTCTGGAGGACCACGCCGAGCAGAATGATAGGAAAATTCCTCAGCAATAGACCTAACTTCACGTTCCATCCAGACTGGGACGCCGTTTCCAAGTGCCTGGGTCGAAGGACAAGGGTCCACCCAATTTTCAGGGGTCTGTTTTCTCTGCTTCAAGCCCCAGACGTCACACTAAGAAAGGACCAAAGGGGCCCAACCGGTGCATCCACCAAGACTACCCAGGGAGAAAGCTCCCGGGCGACAGCCCAACGAGCTACAGGCTCAGTGCTGGCCCCTCCCATTCCCCTCCGCCCAACTCCTGTCGAAAAATATTTAGCGCTAGAAATAGCTTCCCACACGGAAATGATTTGTGATAGTCAGGGCCTCGTGTCCGACAAGACCGCAACTGAGCAACTTCTCCAACAAATGGAAGGTGTGGAGGCCACAGAGCATCTACCTCACCCTAAGGCAGGGGGGGTCCAACTCCTCCCCAACCCCCTTGACACCACTGCTCAGGTGGGGGGCCTAGCTGATCCGTCTACAGGACATCCTCCAACTGACGCTGCCTCGCAACAACTAGATGATAGCCACATGAGCGAGCCCGTGGGAGGTAATCCCTCCACCCTGTTGTAGTTTTTCGTTTTTCTTTATGTCAATTTTATTGTGGAATTGTCAAGGGGCAGGAGGGTCTAGGTTTCAGACAATCTTGCGTAATTACATTCGTAATTACCAACTGGGTATTCTAGTTTTGCTCGAACCCCGTATTAGTGGTCATAGGGCAAACACAGTAGTCACCAAATTAGGGTTTGATTACTTAGTTCGCGTTGAAGCTGATGATTTTTCCCGAGGAATCTGGCTTTTATGGACGACTGACTTTAATGTCTCAGTCATCATAGTCCATAGACAATTTATTCACACCACCATCAAGCATGTTTCGGGATCCTTTGATTTTATAGCTGTTTATGCCAGTCCATAACGCCAAACTCAAAATATTTTATGGCCAATTCTTCATTGGATTGGTCTTAATACTCGGAGGCCTTGGCTTATCGAAGGCGACTTTAATGCTAAGTTGGATTTTTTGGACAAAAGAGGGGGCGCTCCTTCTACTAGAGTGGTGAATAAAAAATTTCAGGATTGGGTCCAAGGGAGCGGACTACATAACCTGGGTTATGTCGGTTCTAAGTATACGTGGCGAAGGGGAGTAGTTCAAGCTCGGTTGGATAGAGTTTTAGCCTCGACAGACTGGCTTCGGGCTTATCCTCAAGCAGTGAATCATTATCTTCCTTTCCTAGGTTTGGATCATCGGCCTTTGTTGATTCACTTCCACAGATCCCCTACAAAATCGTCGAGCCCCCCTCCTTTTCGTTTCCAGAATGAGTGGCTCACCCACTTGAACTTTGAGGATGTAGTAGCTAAGCATTGGCTTCCAGAGGGGGAAACTTTGAGCCAATCTTGAGTCAAATTTTCTGAGTCCCTCACTTGGTGGAATAAATCGGATTTTGGAAATATCTTTTTTTTCGAAAAAAGTGGTTGATAGCAAGATTAGAGGGCATTCAAAGGGTAATGGGTGTCGGCCCGTTGGATTCTCTTTTAGACTTGGAGGATGAGTTGAGTGGAGAACTTCTGTAAGTCTCGTGTGAGGAGGAAATTTATTGGCACCAAAAAGCCAGATGTGACTGGATTTCTCAGGACGATAGGAATATGAAGTATTATCACACCCTCGCCCCGTCACGGAGAAAGAAACTGAAGATTGAGAGACTTTTAGGCTCGAATGGCAATCCAGTTTCTGATCCATTTCAACTGGGCATGGTCGCTCGATCTTTCTTTGTCCAATTATATATGAATGAGGACTACCCTGTGCCCCGTTTTCCGTTGTTTGGGCTCTTCCCTTCGCTTTCGGGGGACCGGTTTCAAATGCACTCCTTGCCAATCCATGCTTTAGAAATCAAAAATGCGGTTTTCGCCATGAATCCTAATAAAGCTCCTGGGATTGACGACTTTAATGCCTTATTTTTCCAAAAGCAATAGGGAACGATTGGCCCTATAGTGGTTGAGTACATCCAAGGAATTTTCCGGCTTGAACGTTGGGATAAGGACCTAAATCATACCATATTGGTTTTGCTTCCTAAAGTCCCCTCCCCGTGGATGATCACTCAATTTCGACCGATCAGTCTGTGTTCCATCCTTTATAAAATCATTTCGGAAGTTATAGTGCATAGACTGAAACCTCATCTGGCCTACCTCGTTGAGGCAAACCAGTGTAGTTTTATTTCGGGCCGCGAAATCACTGATAATATTCTTATAGCCCAGGAAGTAATCTATTCGATGCGTAAGAAGACAGGTAAGACTGGATTTTTGGCTATAAAGGTCGACTTGGAAAAAGCTTATGAACGACTTAGATGAGATTTCATCCAGAACACACTGCAGGACATTGGGGTTCCGGATTCCTTAATTACTGTCATAATGCAATGCGTAACGAAGGTGACTATGCAAGTCGATTGGCAAGGTACCTTAACAGCCCCTTTCAGTCCTTCCCGTGGGATTCGGAAAGGGGACCCGCTATCGCCATACTTATTTGTGTTATGTATGGAGAGGCTTGGTCAGCTTATTCTCTAGGAAATAGGGAAAGGGAATTGGAAGTCGGTCAAACTGAGTCCTACGAGACCCCCCATATCCCATCTTTTCTTTGCAGATGATCTCGTGTTGATTGCGGAAGCCGAGGACTCTCGAACCTATGTTATTGGTCAAATTTTGAAGACGTTTTGTCAAGCCTCCAGTCAGAAAGTGAGTCATGCTAAAACTCGAATTTTTTTCTCCAAGAATGTCTCTCCCGCGACTGCCAGGTGCCTTAGTCGGTCGTTAAGCATCCAAAGTTCCCAAAATCTGGGCAAGTATCTCGGGGTTCCTTTGATTCACGAGTGTACTTCACGACATACCTATCATTACATCATTGAGAACGCCCAGAAGAAACTTACAGGATGAAGGGCCAAAGTGTTGTCCCTGGCGGGGCGGGTTACGTTAACCCATTCGGTGATGTCGGCTCTCCCCATTTACACGATGCAAATTGTGTGTCTACCGAGACAACTTTGCGACGATTTGGAACACCTTATGAGAGACTTACTTTGGGGATTTACGGAGGCCCAGTGGAAAACGCACCTGGTTAATTGGGAAGCAGTATGTAAGCCCAAAAACCAAGGGGGTCTCGGGCTCAAACGTATTCGCGTTTCCAATGATACCTTACTTTCCAAACTCGGCTGGGCGTTGCTCACTTAACCCGATGCTTGGTGGGTTCGTATCCTCCGCGCTAAGTATCACTTTGGCCATGTTACCATTCCCTCTTCCATCGACAGGTCTCGGGCTTCAGTCACTTGGTGAAGTATTTCAGCCACCTGGTAGTATGTTCGCCAAGGTCTCAAATGGAAGTTTGGCAATGGGAGGCGTATCCAGTTTTGGCTGGATAACTGGATCCATAATTGGGGACCGCTATGTCTAGTGGCCAATGACACTATTCCCACTTCCCTTCTACATGCTATAGTGGCGAATTTAACGAATGAAGTCGGTCAGTGGCGATGGCACCTAATCCAACACTATCTTCCTTCCTCGGTGTGTATGGAGCTTGTGGAGATACAGCCTGCTGTAGAGAGTCTAGAGGAGGATTGTCTGATATGGGGCCTTACGCACCATGGCCGATTCACCGTAGCATCTGCTTATGAGCTTATTGGAGGTGGACGCACGGAGGATCCTACTAGCCTGTGGACTTTGATTTGGAAATGGACGGGGCCGCAAACGGATTCGCGCTTTCTTGTGGCTTCTCACTCAGGATAAATTGCTGACGAACCAGCAGCGAGTGGCTCGTCGGCTTACATCGGATAGTAGTTGCCAAACCTGTGGCCAAGTTAAGTCCATTTTGCATGCTATCTGAGATTGCTCATGAGCAACAGCCTTTTGGCGTCAACTTGCACCAGAAGTTGTGGTTCCTGACTTTTTCCACCGGGATTTGGTCTGATGGGTGACTTACAACCTTTGTACCCCTATACAAGTGAATCAGGTGGACTGGGCCACTATTTATGGTGTGGCCTATTGGTTCCTGTGGTAGTGGCAAAATCGTAGCCTGTTTGACACCACGTTTGTCTGGCCGGAAGAGGGGTCTCTAGCCGTTATGGAGTTTGTGGCTTGGATAGGTAGAGCACGATCTGTGGAAAGCTGCATTTTGACAAATCCAAGTATTCCTCCAGGTACTTTAGTCGGATGGAGCAGTTCGGCACTACTCGAATTTGTCCACTGCGAGGAGTTTAATTAGGGACTGTCAAGGGTAGTGGTGCGGTGGTTTTCTATACCGTATTGGCAGCGGTTCTTTTGTTATAGCCGAATTATGGGGAGTCTATTCGGGCCTAAATCTCGCATGGATGCTGGGGTATCACCGCGTGATCGTTGAAGTTGATTCCCTCGAGGTAATAAACATTATCTCCTCGTCAAATTTAGTTTTAACTGACGATGTCTTTTTAGTGGTAGGTACCCGTGGCCTACTACACCGAACCTGGAAAGTGCAGCTACAACACATGAGTTGAGAAGGGAACCAGTGTGCCAATCGACTCGCCTTTATTGCGGAGATGGCCAGTCCAGGCATTCATATGCTTACCGAGCCTCCGATGACGATTTTGGAGTTACTTCATCGGGATCAACGAGGCGTCCAGTATCGCTGAACTTTGCGTTAGCTCGGATGATTTTTGTTTGATTTATTTCTATTTCCATTATAGCAAAAAAAAAAAGATTGTGACATTTGCTTCTGTTTTCTTCACAGTATCAAACATAGATCCAAGTTCTCTAGCCCTCCAGAAAGGGGAGTTTTTGCTCCTCCTCTTCGTCAACGTCACCATAGAGCAAACAACCCTTCGTCTTTTGGAAAGTTGATACATTATAGCTCCAGCACTATTAGAAGATGAAACAGAGAATTAAGTGAAGCAGAACCCAACATTGCCTCCAAACCCTGCCTATAGCTTTGTTACTGGAAGCAGTAGATTTATCTGGTTAAAGATCTTTACTGATTTGCAAGGGGACATAAGATTTGTTGAGCTCTTAAAGCCAAAAGAATTTCTCGTTTACTATCTACACACTTCTACTTTTAACAGGACGTGAAGTATATCCAGCTTCAAATTTTGAACTTCCAGATCTAGGGGGTGTGAGATTTCATTACTACTTTGATAGAACTTAGAAGCCTTTTGAGATTTTTATCAATGCATTAGTTGGTTCAATCAGATGGTAGTTGTAGTATGCAAACCATATATCAGGACTAAAATAGGCGTAGTTGGAATTTAGCCCTTAATCCCAGTGTAAAAATTTTGTTTTTCCGAAATCCTCTAAATATTTTTATTTTTTAATTTAATGATTTGACACACTTAATTATTTTTTGTAACAAATTAAATATTTTTATTATAATTTATCCTTAAATTTAAGTTTTAATATTAGGTTAATTTAAGTAAAAAATATTGTATTTAACCTCACACGGCATGACGCTCCTGCGGGTCAACTGTTGGCGTCTTCAGCGAAAGATACGGATACCCCAAGTTAGGGAAGCGAAAGTCAAATTGGCTTTTTGATTCTCTCAATAACCTGGGCGAGGATAGGAGTCCAGGACACAACAATTACAATTCTATACTTAGTTAAATAGCTATGGTTGTGAAAGTTGCATCTTCTTCCATCCTTGTACCCTTCTCACTGATGTTCACAACCTTTCTGGCGACGGGTGAATCCCAGGACTCCCACTCTGACTACGATTTGTGTTCTCCGTTCAAGTGTGGTAACATCACCTTCTCCTTTCCTTTCTTCTCCTGGACATCCTCTCTTGCTGGCCCTTTACTCTGCGGCCTCCCTGGCTACCAGGTTATATGCGACAACTCGTCCGCCCTCCCCGCAGGCCTTATTTTCTCCGGCAGGCTATACCAAGTCAAGAATTTCTACCCACCAACTCCGTCAGACCCATCTACCACACTGGTCGTGGTGGACACCCAACTTCTCAGGGATCTTAGTGCTGGCTCATGTAACTATTTACGTAATTTTACAATTTCCACCACAGATTTTACATCTCCAAACCTACCTCTCGGACTGTATAACCTGACTTTGTTCATGTGTCCGACAAAGGCTGACTTTTCCTCTCTTGCTAGTAAGGTGGTCAGAAACTATTCATGTGATGATGGGAAGCAAATATATCTCTGGTTAAGCGGAAGTCAATTTGATCCGCCTGGAACTATTTCAACTCCAACTGGGTGTAACTTGATCATGGTTCCTGTGTCTAGTGCAGGAGATCGGTTCAGGTTCAATAATAGTTCCGTCGAACTTGTAGACGTGCTAAGTGATGGATTTCCATTGAGCTGGCCCTGAATTTACAGAGTGTAGTAGCTGTGATGCGACTGGTGGACGATGTGGATACGATGCCAGCTTAAATAGGATTGTTTGCTTCTACAAGTAAGTTCCCTCCTGAGAATACCAATCTCCAAGAATAGTATGTGGTTTCTTTTTGTTCCACGCTATCGGGTAGCATCAGGCGATAAACTTGTAATACTTGGGTGCTTACTACTTTTCAGTCTGACCATCTTGTCTACCTCCGAAGTGGAATGGACATTTTTTGTTCGTTTGGCAATCAAAAGCCATCTCTTTTTCTTAAAAACAAGATTCTTACAGGTATCTAGTTCATTAAATGCCGTAAGTTCCTAGACTTGTCCCAGTCCCAGTCCCTGTCCCAGACCAAAACAAAAAATAAAAATAAAAGTCATAAAAAATCCCCAGCTGATCAGTAAATTCTCACAAAAATTATGAAAATTCACGGAATATTATATTCAATTTGGAAATGGTCAAACGTTGCTTTCCCGAGTATATAATCAAATAGTTTTATCAATCATAGCAGATACATAATAGTTTATGCACTGATCCTACAGGCAGCCACGTTCTAAAAAGCAAAGCCGGGGTCCAGCCCTCATCTTCGGTATGTAAGCTTCGTCACATCTATATAAAAGAAGGCATTGATCTTCAGTTTTCTTTTATAATTTTTGCTTAGACATGTTAGTTTAATTGCTCCCAGTGATTCAGTAATGGTAATTATTCCGATTCAATTGTTAATTGTTTTGTTTTATTCAGACGTAAGTTATAGTTGTGAAAGCAGTTCCTTTGTATACTTGCTGATCGGGCTTTAGATAATTTGCAGGTATTACTGGAAGCTGTTCATTTGTCCTGATTATTGTTCTACTACTAGCTTTCAGAAGAAGAATTTTAGTGGCCACCAAGAGAACCCAGAGTACTGATGACCTTGGCCTAAATCGTGAGGAGTTCATCAGTACCATGAGATCTACATTAGTGACTAGCTATTCATATAGCGATATTAAGAAGATGACAAACAGCTTCAAAGAAAAACTAGGCCAAGGAGGCTATGGCAGCGTCTACAAGGGGAAGCTGTCAGATGGCCGCCCAGTTGCTGTCAAATTACTGGACAAAACGAGCAATATTGGCCGTGATTTTATTAATGAAGTTGCCACTATTGGTAGGATACACCATGTTCATGTCATAAATTTGTTGGGTTTTAGCTGGAATGGCTCAAAACAAGCTCTTGTTTATGAGTACATGCCTCATGGGTCGCTAGGCGACTTGTTATCTGATGAGCAGATGAGGCTTTCATTGGCAGTGGCAAGGTTGTTGGAGATTGCGTTAGGAATAGCTCATGGAATAGAGTACTTGCACAATGGTTGCGAGGCACGAATATTGCACCTGGACATAAAGCCTCAAAATGTTCTGCTTGATCATAACTTCAATCCCAAGATCTCGGATTTTGGGTTGGCAAAAGTATATTCAAGAAGTAGAAGCGCTGTTACCATGACAGCTGCAAGAGGGACCGTTGGTTACATCGCACCTGAGGTCTTCATGAGAAACCTTGGGAATGCTTCTCATAAGTCTGATGTTTATAGCTATGGCATGTTGTTGTTGGAGATTGCTGAAGGCAGGAAAAACAAAAGCATTAATTTTCAAAGAAGCCCTTCGAGTGAAGCTTACTTCCCGGATTGGATCTATGAGAAACTCACTGAACACAGAGAAGTAATCGAAGAAGATACTCGCACTCTAAGGAAGATGGTAATGGTAGGTCTGTGGTGCATCCAAATAAGCCCTAAAGACCGTCCCTCGATGACAAGAGTTGTGGATATGCTATCTGGGAACCTAGACGACATTGAAATTCCTCCAAAGCCTTATTTCCTTTCTACTCCCAACATGCAACAAGAGATTGCTAGTGATGCCAGTAGTGACTTGCCTCTTACATCAGATAGCCATTGAATTCAGACTTGACAATATTCCAAACAAATGAAGAGACAAGGGCTTTCCAGTGCTCAACTTCAATGGTTACTAAGCATCCAAAAATTCTTCCGGGGAGGGAGGGTCAGATTCTTATTGGTGAAGACATTTAATTAATGTGTTCGCCAAATGCTAGTCTGTTCAATATTTGATTCTAACAAAGTCGTGAGGATGATTCCGAATCACCCATCGATATCAGTTTCGGTCTAATATTAGACAACAAAACTCTAATTTTTAAAGTTTCTAAATTGAGTTTTGATCCATGAAAGTAACAAACTGGAGGAGAGGAGACAGAGGCATAACAGAGAAAGCCAGGCGAGAAGACATACGTTCATCTTCTTCTGGAATTTTGAGTATTACCCTAGAGATGCCACAATAATTTTTATCGCCAAATTGAGTATGGATTTACAGTAACAATGGAGCAGCTGTTGAATCCTTTGATGCAACATAGGAGACCCCGCTAGTGCTCAGAAATGATGGAGAAAGATGAAAACCAGCAGAGAGACAATGAACAACTAAGAAAGGGACAGAAAAGAATGGACATGAGAGACACGATGAATGAACTTGGAGACCAAGAACAACCATGGGCAAATGATTGAGATAAACAGAAATAAGAAAGAGAAAAAAAAGTGCAAAAATGAACTAGAAAACAACACAGAGAGGAGCACGACGACAAATACAAGAGCAAGAAAAGAAAGATATGTTTCATAATTTTGACTTTTCTCGTAAAGTTAGGGAACATTTAATTGCATTTTTCAGTTTTTCAATAATTTGATTTGTATAAAGATAATAAAGTGGTCCAATAAATGATAGGTCGAAGTTCAGGAGAAAAATAGATCTAGATCGTTGTAGATCGAACCCATATCGAACCTGTAATACGAAAGCCCGATATGGAAGCTACATATAAAGGTTAAGGTCTCCTGTAGTTGCTCATATCGTTCATAAGCATACGAAGTCTCTGACCTATTAAGAGAGCTTACGTTTTGAAAAAACTGCAGAAAAATGTTAAGCATGTGTCGGTGAAGGATTTCTGTGAAGCACCTGAAAGATTGGAGCTCGTTTCGGCCTCAAAAACCAACTCAGAAGTTGGAATGGAATCGAAATCAGGTATTATGTATTTCTTTTGTTTATTTCCCTTTCATGAACGATACATAACACGTAATAAGGTTCATGCTATGTGTTACACGTGGTATCAAAACAACTGCGTGATTGGGTCGTTAAAAACAATTTTTTTTTTATCCATTAAGGTTTTTGATTGTTTTTGATCCGTTCTTTTTATTTTTTCACCTTTATGGATGCGTGAAAGAGGAGTACATGAGGTTAGCCATGAACAAGAAGTCGAAAATAAGCCATAAAGTGCAAAAAAAGGCTCCATGATAGCCGAAAATCACCCTCTTGTTAGAGGACGATTGCAGTGAACGCACCTGACGAGTCTATAGTAACTGCCTAAAGGCGGTTGGGCTCCCACTGGCTGGGACGAGCAGGTGCGTGCGTCACACGCGCTTACCACCTGTCCCAACAAATGGTAGCTCGTGCATTGCACGCACCATATAGTAGAGGCTCATCTACATATGGTTATATGGTGGCGAGTGTAACAATAATCATCGTGCGTCGGGGAGCATGCATTGCACTCGCCAGATGCTTCTGAAGTGTGTCAACTGGGTGTGCCTGCATCGAACACACCTCCGTTCCCACGAGTAGTTGTTACCTCAACCAACGTCAGCGCTACAGTACTGCTAACGTCAGCACTCAAATTTCTGCAAAGGTGTTAGAGGTATTTTAGGTCAGTTTCAAAGTTGGGGAATTTATAAAGTGATTTTTTCAATTTTTTGGATTAATTATGTTGATAATATGATTCTGGAAAAGTTTTAAAGCATTTTAAAGTTATTTTGAGGGAATTTTCTTGCCTTGAATTGTACATAAGGGAGACCCTTAAGGTTTTGTATCTCGTGTGGTAGGTTTAATGTTCGAAAAAACACGATAATCATTCTGATTGAGATTTTTTAAGATAAAAGTCTCAAATAAAGTTTAAAAACAATGTTTTCAGCACTTGTATGTGACAATTTGAATGTGCGTTTGGTTTTCGCATTTGTTGATATGTTTTCATGTACGGTATGCCTATATAGAATGTGAGAAAAACATAAGGATATATCCCTTATGTTTATGGAGTTTTCGGTGTACTGGTAAGGATGTAGTCATCAAAGTGGCCTTTTGAGTCAATATATTGGATTGTTATGCTTATATGTTGGGGATGTCTCTGGTCTTATATTTGGTTATTTTGCCAAAAAGTGTTGATCTTACATAGGATTTTGAGATTTACATAAAAGGACTAAGATAGAGGAAAATCATTGCTTAAATGATCTATTCATCCAAAGGTGATAGTGTCATGAGAGTTGATGGTTTGTAGTCTGATCACTTTTATGTGGAAGTCTAATTGTATATATTATGCATTCTGACCAAAGGTATTTTAAAATATATGTGATCGGATTCTTGGTACAAATACTGTTTTAATGCTTTAATTATCATTGTTATCTTACATTTATACTGGTTTTTACGTTGTCTTTTCTGTTTTATAGTCATCTTTTCTATAAACAACAATGTTGTCACTATTAAGACCTTGACTGGTTTAAATTTCAAAAAGTGGAAAAAGGATGTTGAGTTTGCAGTAGAGATGACTGACATCAATATGGAGATTCTTGTAAAGAAACTTTCTCTACTTACAGATATCAACTCAGAAGCTGATAAGGCGGCTAAAGCAATCTGGGAGTGGTCAAATAAGATGTGTTATTTAACCATCAAGAGGTCGATCCCGGATCATTTGCTAAGTGGATTACTGGACACAAACATAGTGAAGAAGTTTATAGACAGTGTTTCTCGGATGTACAAGGTGTCATCCTATGCGGAGCACCGTATCTTGATTAAAGAGTTGTTCTCCATGAGGTACACATGAGAAGGCAACATCAGAGAGTATATTATCAAAATGGTTTACCTTCAAAGTAAACTGAAGGCATTGAATGTGCCCAGTCTTAGCATACTGATTGTGTATCAGGCCTTAATACTCTCCCATGAGAGTTTGAGATGCTGGTAACATTATATATCTCTCAAGATGAGGCTTAGGACATTAATGCTTTAATTTATTGGTGTGTTGCAGCAAAGGAGAAGTTGAAGAGTTTTTCTCATACAACCTTGTGTGCAGCAGCCAAAGGCAATGGAAAGGCGAAACCCCAAATAGGTAAGGGTAAGAAATCTAAACCCTCTTCAAACATTCAGATTAGACAATCTAGCATTACTAAGGATCCATATACCTTGAAGAACATGAGATGCTTCTTCTCTAATAAGAGGGGCATAGGAAGTCTGACTGCCAAAAGTATAAACTTTGGAAAGTCAAACAGGAACTATCAAGTAACTCCTCGTCCTATATGATTCATGAATCCAACTTAGCTAAGGCCACACCAAGTGGTAGCTAGATAGTGGAGCTTCTAATCATGTTGCTTCCATAATACAGGGGTTCAGATCCACCAAAAGACTGACTAAAGAAGGGGAGAAGTTGATGGTCGATAATAATGAAGTGAAAGTTTTGTATGTAGGGGATGTAGGTTTAAACCTCGATACGGGGTTTGCGTTGGTTTTACGGGACACATTGTATATATCGTCTTTTAGATGGAATCTGATCTCTGTGTCAGTTTGGATAAAAAAAAAGTTATCGTCTTGTATTTAATACTTCAGTTGTAAATATTTTTATCAATGCAAAACATATCAGAACTACCTTCTTATCCTACGAATTATATAGAATGTGTCATACACCTAATGAAATGTATGCTTCTTCTTACATTGTCGAACTTGTGACTTGTAAGAGACCTCTGATAAAGTAAACGTCATACATATGGTGGTGTAAATGCCTGGGCTACATTTCTAGGGAGAGGGTTGAGAGATTGATAAAGGATAACATTCTCCCAACTTTAGACTTCGGTAATCTGGAAATATATGTTGATTGCTGTAAAGGTAAGTTAACCAAGATAAAGAAGAAGGGGTCAACTCGTGCTTCCGGCCTGTTAGAATTCATACATATGGACATTAGTGAACCCTATAATGCAATGCTGGATATTTTCTGATGTTTATAGATGATTCTTACATTGCATTTGCTGTTGGACTACTTGGTCGATATCTAGCTAACCCAGGTGTAGACTACTGGAATGCAGTTAAGTGAGTGTTGAAACACCTAAAGGTACCAATGATTATATGTTGACATATAAGAAGGTCAACGATTTAAACCTCACAGGGTATATAAATTCTGATTTTGCTATGTGTCTGGATAATTGCAAATCCACTTTAGAGTATATTTTTATGTTGACAGATGGTGCAGTATCGTGGAAGAGTGTTAAACAGACATTGATAACTTCCTCGACCATGCATGAAGAGTTTGTTGCATGCTATGAAATTGTTTCACAGGCAATTTGACTCAAAAACTTGATTTCTGAATTGTCTGTGGCAAATTTGGTAGCTAGACTCATTCGATTGTACTGTGATAATCTTGATGCAGTGTTGTTTAGTAACAACAATAAGAATATTGCTGAGTTTAAGTATTTGGTGGTCAAATACTTAATTATAAAGGAGTTGATTCAAAAAGGTGACACTAAAGTAGAGCATATCAGGACCGAGGAGAAGTTAGCCAATCCATTGACTAAAGGACTTAGCCCACCAATATTTGTTAGACATGTATCCAGTATGGGCATGTTGAGGTCCTCAGATAGTAGTAGTTAAGGATCGTTGTATTTGCTCTTTTGAAGCTCGTTTCCATTTATTATATTACCTTTCTTTAATCTGTTCACACGTCTAAATTACAATTTTAATTTATGGTATATATTTCTATTATAAAATGCTCATAAAGAGAAAGGAGAGAATATCGTGTTCGTGTAACATAAAAAAATAATCCCGTGTTTGGTTACTGTCCCTGTGAGTGGGGATAGTAGACAGGACAAAAAAATCTCGCCCCCGTATGTGTTTGGTTGATGTCCCCGCCTTTGCGTCCCCTGTCTCCGGAGGACAAGAGCACAAATTTCTGTCCCTCCCAAAAAGGGAGGACAGGGACAACGTGTCCCTGTCCCCGCACATCATAAGCAGCGTTCCATCCCCATGTTTTTAATGATTTTGGTTTCTTTTGTTATATTTGAAAATTTTCAATTTACCAAAACCACAAAAAAGATTTTTTATAAGTATTTTTATAATCTAATTTACTTATAACTAAATAAATATTATTTAATTATTTAATATATTAATTATTAATAAGAATTATAAATAACATAATTTAATATTATATTTAATTAAATGAAAATTATAAATAATTAACTTAAATTAAACTAATAATTATTAATAAATATAATTAAATTAAAAATATCTTTAAAAATATATTTCAATAAAATTTTGATTTAATAATTATAATATATTTAAAATAATTATGAATTTATAAATAATAATTTATCAATAAATATTATATAAGATATCGAAATAAATTTTACTGATAAAAAATAATTTATATTAAAGTTTTATTTATTAATAATTATTAGTAGTAGTATAATGTTGGCAATTATTGTTCAAAACATTATTAATAAATTTTAAGTGCTTAATGTATGATCAACCAATTATGTTATTTCTGTTCCAGATATGCTTAGCTGTTTGTTTTTAAGTTATGTTGAACCTATAATGTCATTAATTATATGAATGTATGTTGAACTTCTGATGTAATTAATTCTATGAATGCTTAGATGATGTTTTTCCATGTATGTTAACCATATTCTAATAATAAAAACAAATTATAATATAATGATA
>JANKOD010000191.1:9367674-9399396 GCA_026284645.1 Erythroxylum acuminatum
TCATTTTGGGTGCTTTTCTTCTCTCTTCTTCGTAGCTCCCTTCTTCTCCATGATAGTTTGTGCTAATCTCCTTCATCGCTAACCTAGCTCTCTCATCTCTTAATTGCTTCCTTTTCACTTTGGCCTCTCTTTCCTTCTCACCATAAAAACCTGTCTCTATCACTTTGGAGGATGATGATCGTGGATGGTGTTTGAGGCTAGGTTTTGGTGATCTTCTTGAAGAGTTTGAAGATTGAGTGGATAAACCAAGTAAGTTGTGCTTCTAATGTCATAGGCATGGGCAATTTAAGCTTAAATGTTGATTAACTTGAGTTGTGATGAATTGATTTTTGTTTTGCAAGGTTTATGTTTGTGTTTTGGATGATGATGAAGTATGTTCATACCTTGTTTATGTATATGTAGGATGAGTGATAATGCATGTAAGGGTATATAAAGGTTTAGGGATTGAATGATTTCTAAAGGGGTGAATGGATGAGTGTAGAGCTTTGCTTACTAATGGATAATTATATATACTATGTTTTTGGTTAATGCTAAATTCTAGATCATGAATTGGTTGTGAGTGGTTTATTGAGTTAAATTGGGTAGAGCATGATGAGGAAATGTAATTGAGGAGATAATCTAGGTATAAGAAAGTATAAGTTAAGAGAGATGTAAAGATTGAAAGTTAGAAATCTGGAAAATCTAGAAATTTTGCAGCAATTGATCTTTGAGTATGCTCCACTTTATTGGCCATAACTGTTTCTATTGTTACTTAATTGAGATGATTTTTGATTTGAATGAAACTAGAGACTTTTGGCTACTTTTCGTATGAAGACTTTTAAATCCCAATTTTGTCTTTAAGAATCCCAAATATTGACATGAAGTTAGGAAATTGAGTGCAGCTAAGGTTGTGGATGAATGTGTATGCTTGTGTTCTCTTTTGTGTGTTTATGACCAATTAGGGACTATGAATGGGTGTGGATGATTTTGAGCTAAACTTGAGGTGTATATGTGTGTATTTACCAACTTGGAATGATGAATTTTAAGTATGAAGTGTTTGGTAATTAGGAATAAGGTATGTTTTGAAAAAAAAAAGATAGAAAGTCGGGAAGAATAAGATGAAGTTGAGTTTGATGAATGAAATGGGTTGAGAATTGGGGATTTAATGAAATTTAATTGATGTTTGTGTTGTTATAAAGTGGTTTAATGCTAGAAGAGGTGAATTTGAGAAGTTTATGGGGGTATATATTGATAGAATGAGTGTAGGAAACTTGGAAGAGGCTTAAAAGGGGTTTTGGGTGACAGATGTCCGTTTTAACGGACCTTCTCGGGTGTAAAAACACCCCCAGGTCGAGCCATGTCCGTTAAACGGACATGGAAGTCCGTTTAACGGACTTTCTCGGATGAATTGGTGTTGTTTGGTCGATTCATGTCCGTTTAACGGACATTCACGGGACAACTTTGGAAAATCGCGATTTTCACTATTTTAGAGGCATAATCTCGCTTGGTGGTCTTCATGAAAGTTGTAGATCTCGAAGTCTTCTTTCTAATGGTCTAAAAATGAAAGTAATCAGAGATCTATAGTGAGAGTTATGATAATCGCGCCAACAGAGATTCATTAGGAGTGAGGTCATAAACCATGGTTGCTTCTTTTGACCATAACTCCTTCTCTAGACCTCCAAATGATTTGATTCTTGAGGCGTTAGATTCCTAACACATTTTCCTATATCTCTACAAAATTTTTGATAATTGGTGTTGAATTGAAAGAGTAGTGATCAAAGGAAACTGTGGGAGTCTATTGGGACAGTGTCAATGGGAGTAGTTTTATTGAACATACATCAATGTTTTGATCATATTTGGACCTATAGGATTCCAAATGAGATGGTTTTTAATTTGGAGTAAAGTAAAGAAATAGGGCTTCAAATCATATGAAAAAGAGAAATCTTGATTCAATCTCTAAAGTTTTCAATTTTTAGATGGAAATTGTGTATAGTACCCTGTTTTGGGATTAGAACAGTCCGAAACTATTTGAGGTATATCTCCCAATCTACTCAACCAAATTGAGTGATTTTGGCGTCAATGGAATGGTAAGACATAGAGGAACACTTTTCTAGAAGAAAGCATGACCAAATTCTTCTAATTTTTATGTGAATAGTAGACCGAAAGTGTGACTTGGAAAAAAGGGGAGGAGTTTTGTTATGGGAATGATTTTATGATGTTTTGATACCCGAGATTGTCATGAACATGCATTGTACATCTTTCATTTCATTCATGTGCATTATGAAGCACCTATGATTGTTCAAATTGTGACGTATATGTATCTTGAATAAATAGGTTATGCAGGCTAAAAGTTCGCATTCAGGCGTTCCCAGAAATTGGAAGCAACTGCTAATCTGGAGCGTACTGTGAGTAGACCTAGATGGTCTTACTTTATTGTTTGTTTGTTTATATTATGAATTGAGTGATTATAGAATAGTTATGTTGATGTGATTGTATATGTTGGGTTCCGGACAGGAGGTCCGATGAATATGAACATTGATTTGGATATTGAAGCGCTATTTGAATTATGTGTATTCAATCTGAGGATCAATGTGTTCTAAATGGGAATTTGCATATGAATAATGATGTGATACATGATTTGGTTGTTAAATGTCGGGCTCAGTTCCGAAAGAAAGTGTGATCATGCATGTGAATGAAAGATATGAATTCTCAACTTTAACGTTGAATGCCGGACTAAGGTCCGATGGTATGAGGAAGTGACTGAATGAGATATGAAAGTGTGAGTGATGCATTTCATTGCATGAATGCATGAGATATAATGGCAGTTGTGACCAGAGTAGCCACCGAACAGAGCTTCGAGCTCAACGTGTGAAAAAGAGCCTCGAGCTCAAATGTGATTCAGAGCCGCAGGCTCAACGTTTAATGAGCCCTATATGGGACAGTTATCAATGAGCCCGATATCCAATGGATACGAGACAGTTTAGGCACTCGGTCACAACAAAGTAACTAATGAAAAGTGAGTCTCATGTGCACTGCATATGTATAATGAAAAATGTGAATTGTGATGCATGGTATGAATGATTAAATGTACTGAATGTGAAACGTGAAATACATAAGTGAATTAGTTGTTATGTGTTTGGGTGAGCCATCGATGATGGTCACTCACTGAGTTCGCAAAACTCACCCAAAATTTGCAAATATTTTTCATGATCAGAAGGGTACCCCGTTAAGCCAACGGGAGTATACTTACAGCATTCAAGTGAAGGATAAGGATCGGGATCAGTTCGCGTCTACATTGCATGTCTCTAATTTTGTATTGAATTATTTTTATTCTGCAACTTTTGTATAAAATTGTATTTTTTTAAATGACTAAGGTGTTTCTAATTGTGAAAGGGCCAATTGGCCATATGGGATTTTTTTAATATAAATTTCACTGTATGCTTGAAAGGGGCTTATGCCTTATGCAATTATAGTCTTTCGCATATTGTATTGTTGTGATTCAAAAAGAATAATAATAATATACCGATTTATGGTTAAGTGAGTGCTTTAGCACATCATCCTCGCTGGACATGGACTCGGATATCACCATCGATGTCGGGTTCGGGTCTTGCGGGAGTGGGGTGCTACAACCAACACAATGAAGCAGGCATTGTAACATTTTCCTTTAATCATTTGCCAATTTCATAATTCATATATTAACAAATCATATGATATTCATTTGAAATCATGAAATCGGTATTTGAGTTAATACATGCAAGTCATAACTTACCATTATTTGAAGGGTATCAAAATCACACTTGTATAATCATACTATACATATATAAGCAATTAATATGCATATGATCATCTATATTCTTGTAAATTTCCTTTAGCATACTTTATGATCAATATCAAATTTCAATGTTTAATCACCCAATTCACATATGGAGAGTCATATTTCATTTATTTCTATGTGTTTTCAAAGTTTCATAAACATCCAAAAAGGTTCAGATATGATTCGCTAAAAATCGGAAATGAAAACAAACTCAAAATATTGCAAGTTCCTTCCCATTGTGTCCCCTGCCCAAAATTCATATCTCCACTTGTTCCGAAATTTTCATATGAAAAAAGTTCAAATTAGGTTTTGAAGTCTTCTAGTTATTTTTCTATATTTCTCGTTTCCATAACATCAAAAAGCAAGCTATTTTGACTTCTAAATCATGATATATGTATCAAACATCACAAGCTGCTCCAAAATAGGAGCAACATCAAATCACCATTTTCAATCTCAAATCAAGTTTTATTAAGCCATAATTAGGTCCGAGTATCTTCTATAGATTTTTATTACTATGTCATAAGTTTCATTTACAATTAAAATCACCCAATTTTGATGTCTGTAGGCTGAGTTATAGCTAAAATAACGAGACTAGTTCAAGTGAGCCCTAGACATAATTCCACTACATATTACTCTCTTATCATACTCAACCAATTCCATGTAAAGGAACACCAAAACACCATTTTGGCAACCATTCCATATCAAAATGAATCTTTGTATCCATTCAAACATACACAAACAAATATTAAACTAAATATAGTCTCAAACCTTGGAATCGAACAACTAGCTCCTCTAGTACTTTTCCTTCTCTTCTCCTTTAGCTTTGCTTGATTCACCTACTAGAACCACCATAAATACATATCTCAATCTCAATCCCAACCTTATAATTCTAGCTTTTCATGAGAAAATCAAGAAAAGATAAAGATGAAGAGAAAAACTACTAACTTGTACCTTGATTTCTACCTAGGATTAATTTGATTTCTTACATGCAAAATGGCATGATAAAGAAGATGAAATAGAGAGAAAATGAGAAGAGGAAAATTCGACATTCAAAACCCTAAATGTATGTCCCTTTCTTCTCTCTTAAATGTCCATTTCATGACACACATGCTTCAATCATATTGGATTTACATGCTTTGATCTGATTACACATGCTTTAATCCAATTGGTCAATGTGTTAACTTTAGGAAAATTTCACTTTTGGTCCTTCTTCTTCCTTTAATTTCCACATTAGCATATACACATTGCCATATAATCTCATCAATTAATTTCATTCTTATCCATATTTCATATCTAAGTATGCATGCCCATGCCCAAATGAACAAATTACCAATTTATCCATGTCTTTTACATTAAATACCATTATATCCCTTATTATGCTTAGATGCACTTAATTATTTATGTTCACTTCATAATGCACCCTAAACTTGCTATAGTACTTCTAGGGTATATGTTGGGGCCTTACAATAGGAATGAAATAATCCTTGAACTTTAAGTACGTGGATGACATCATGTGATTTGCACATAATTCTTATAATTTACCTTAGAGTCAAGTCCAATTTGAATCATGTCACCCGAACTTGAGCCCAATCAAAATTTGAGTAGTTTAAAGCTTGCCTAAAACCCCACCTTAACCCGACTTTAACTTTTTGATCTAGCCCAACACTCCTATTTAATCTCTACTGTTGAAACCTTGATGCTAATCTCTAACCCAATAAGAATTAGAATCCAGAACGTAAACGTAGGATGAAAACTCTAGAAAGATCTAAGGGATTGATTGCTTAAAGAAAGAGAGGTAGGAATGTGAAATATTCTAACTTATTCTAAAACTTTCCAAGGTTCACTTAAGGAAATCACCAGAGAATGGTTAAAGAAAGCAGGAAGAGTTTGAATAATATTGCTAATTTGAGGATAGGGCTTGGTGATTTTGACATGGGTTTAGTAAAATGTTGCATCTGAAATCAGAATGAGTGAGATTAGTATCTGAGGCTAATAAAAAAATTTAACGAAACCAAAGATTGAAGAGAAACAAAAAAAACAAGAATGAAGAAGAAGAAAAAGGACCGACAGCAACTAGAGAAGAGAAGAGCAAAACGCTCAGCCTTATTGAATATATATAGGATTAGGCTTTGAGCTAGGTCGGACCTTATAGTATAAATCTGAACATGGTCTAAAACTCTAAAAATTCAAGTCCATTCTAAAGTTCAGTCAACTCAAGTTAAGTTTGTTAACTTTGAGTCGAGTCAAATCAAGTCAAACTAAACTTGAACTATTTTTCCAAACCTAATAATTCGGGTGAAAATTTAGCTATTGCCTTTCTCTCTAAGAGCTTTCTAATTTAAGAAATCAGTGGTTAGAATTGTGTTAAAAGAGGTTAACTCATTTAAAATTTAAAAATATTGATTAAAATAAAATGCATTAAAATTTTATAAATATCAATTTATTTAAATCCATTATTAATAAAGATTTAACTTTAAGTCACTCATCCATCAAAATTTTATGGAATATATAATTAAAAAACTCATAATTGATTAAAAGGTATAGGAGCAATCATTGCAGTTTGGATCATTTCTCTAAAAAGCTAACAAAGACACTAAACGTACATAGCTCATGATAAACTATTGTTTTTAAAATAAAAATGCTAGGACTCCTAATGGTTGTTCTTCAGGGAAAGAATTGTTTTGCCTTGCAAAAGATGAGCATTTTAGAAGAATTTGGTGTGCAAGGCAAAGGTTTATCACTACATAATGTATGTTAAATGAATTGCTTAATCCTGTGAACGATAAAATATTTCTTTGCAACAAGCTAACAACCATATTCCACTGTAATTAAACTTGCCTTGCACCGTTTTTAAATTTTATTTGAATATTTTACATTTTATTTAAATTAAAATAGTATTTTATATATTATGTAAATATATTTTATTTAATATTTTTATTTAATATATGTCCCTTTATTTTAATTTTACTTATATTTTCTTATCAATTATTATAAATAATTTTTACCAAATTAATAAGTATAATATTTTATAAAAACAAATTAATTCTATAATGTTAAATGTTATTTAAATAGTGTTTTAGAATTTGTAACAAGTACAAAAAATATTAGCTCTATGATAAATAATTATATTTTACTCAAAAATTTGAAATATTTAACTATAATTAAATCAATTTATTTATTATGCATGTAAATTATTTACAATAAATAATCTATTATATAATTTATAATCAAATATTAACAAAATTAGTACAAACATATAAATCAATAATTATCTTTTAAAAATTTGTAATTAATAAAAATATAAAAAATATCAATAATTTTTAATAATAAATATAATATAAAAATATTATACAATAATTGAAGGTTTCAACACTTTGCAAATATGTAAAAATTTTCATATTTGCTTCAGTTAACGAAATTTATACAATATTTATAGATGTAAGAAAAGATATCTAAGAATTACCAAAATATTATGTTGTAAACTTAAAAGATTTACTTTAAAAAGTTTAATACAGTTCTTATTATGTATCAAAGAATAATTATCATAACCGTTGAAATATGTGAAGATAGTATTTGAAATTAATTTAAGTTCTTATCAATGGATGCTATTTACTTTTTGAATTTGATGTTATGTTTTAATTTTTCTTTCTTAAAGTTAAGTAAATGAATTAATATGCTAAGAGCAGCAAAGCCACATCCATAAGTTACAATACATGAAAGCAAACAAACTAGCTTTTGGCATGGCTTATAAAATAAACTTGGAAAAGCCACCACCGCCATTGCCTATGAAACAAAAAGCTACACCTTACGTACAGGGATACAACATCGTCGTTGTTTGTTGAGAATACAAACTTAAAGTTCTTGGTATTATGAGAAATAAACTAGACAACTTAAAGAGTGTGAGAAACTTACCAAATGGATGCAAGGTCATGACTCAACTCTAGCTAACACTACTAAGAAAAATATGCTCTTTAATCCACCTAAAAGTATTTTAACAAATCATTTGGATGTCCTATTTAGATTCTCCTTAGTACAACTAAAAGCAACTTCAATAGGCGACTATAGTGGTAAAAGTGAGTAGATAATTCATATGAGCATCACTTTATCCTACAACATCTACTTGCTCAAAATTGTTTGAATTGGTTTAAGTTCTATTAGAAGTATGTTTGAGCCCCCTTTAAGATCAGAACTCTCTATTATGTTGAAACTTGCCAACATCAAACAATATTAAAACTAGTATACACAATTAATCATTTGGCGAGTATAAGTCCTCTAATTCTCATAAAAAGGCCTTAGCATAAGTCCTGGATATTGAGCTTTATTTATTGAAATACTCTTGTATTCCTTTTCTCACATATACTATAAATTCAATAATTAAACACTAGCTTGAGCAAGATACTATCTCCTTCATGTATGAACTTTGTACGCATCGCCCAAAGGATAACTTGTGCCCAATTATTTCCAGACCATTGTAGTCTACATTTGTTGCAAGAATAGTTCCAGAAGCTAACAACATAATGACAGTTAACTAGGAGATGATCTTGAGATTCTAGATCCTAAATTCAAAGCTTACAGAGGTTATTACACAATTCCATACCCTTTACTCTATGCATGATTTAGAGTTTTTACTTAATAACAGTCTATAAATTGAATGAGGTTTTAGGAGAGTTATTATTAAACCATACTAGCCTTTTCCATGGGACTTTTTTCATATGAGTTCTGAGAATTTCAAAATATGGTTTGTTGGTAAATTGTTTTAAGACATGTCTTTTCTAGGAGATTCTGTTCTCCTCTTCTAAACTAAGCTTACAGGTGGGAGCATTCGTCATTATGGTTTCAAAACCTCGATACCTACAGTACCATTTTCCTTCCACTATGAATTCTTCCACTTAGCTAAAAGTGAAATAATTCCCTTTTAGGCTTTCCAATCTTTATAGCTTGAAGAATGTCCACGATGGTTCAAATTATCGAACCAAAAGTAGATATGTGTATTATTGCCAATCTTTATTTACGTTAATAGGAGGCCTGACCATTTGCCAAATAGGAGCATTGAATCAGTAAAGATCTTGACCGAGTATGAATTAACACCATTCAACAATAACAATAAATGATTAACAAATGAGTGTTGGAAGAACTCTAGATTTTTACATTTTTGTTAGAACTTAAACTCCCTATAGTTATTAGTCTTTTGAGTAAGGAGCCTAGTAAGAACTTCTATACACATCAAGAATAAGTTAGGAAATAAAAGATCCCTTTGTTTAAGCCCTCTAGCTCTTTGAAAGTAGTTTGTAAGTTCACCATTGACAATAATTGCATAAAAAGTAGTAGAGAAGCATTAGTCAATCTAATTAATAAGGCAGCTAGGAAAGTCAAATGCCTTCCAGGATAAGTTCCAAATCAACGAATCAAAGGCTTTATAAAATTATATCTTTAAAGCACAATTCCTCAAGATCTTTTTACTTTTGTAATCCTTGAATAACTCCTATAATATTAATAAGTTGTCACCTATGCTCCTCCCTTGGATAAAAGCTCTTTGTGTAGAGCTAATGATTATCTTGAGAGCAACCTTCAACCTTTCAACATGCAGCCTGAAAATTACCTTATAAATTACATTGCAATAGGAAATTGGTCTATAATCATAAAGTGTACTTGCATTCAATTTCTTTAGAATGAGACATACAAAGGATTTGTTGAGTTACCTGAGCATTTTCCCACTATCAAGGAATTAAAGGATGACTTTAGTGATTATGTTACTTGTTAGGCTCTAGTATTTATAATAAAAGAATTTAGGACTTTTATACTAGGCTATTTATCAATATTGACCTCAAATAATACTTGTTTTATTTCTTCATCGTTGAAAGGCTCAAACACCTCCTCATTTTGTTGTTGAGTGATATCATTAGAAACAAATTCATTTAGTACCTGTATAGTTAAGCACTGCTATTAGAATACCTATTAAGTTCTTGAAGTGGTTAAATGCCAATTCATTAATCTTCTATTGGTCTTTAATGTTTTCCCCATTTGGATTTTCTAAGAATCAAATTTTGTTTGAGTCCTTTATGTTTAGAATGGCATTATAGAAGAAGCTGGTGCTTTTATCCTAAAGTTTGTATTATTGACCTTTTCCAAATGGAGTTTTTTAAGCTCTTCCTTCAATGCATGGAGTTTCCTAGTTAGGATTAAAACCTTTTCATTTCCATACCTAAGCCTTTCTTTATAACCTCTTAAAACCTTTTTATGTTCACCATTAGGTTGTTGAGCCTAAAATGAACTCTTTTCCTTTTTTCTTAACTTTAGAAGAACCTTGATACGTGTGTAATTTAAGCATAAAGGAAAACTAGATAAAGCCTTACCCCTACCGAACGTTGAAAGCCATTAAGGATTGACCACATCTCTATCCAAATTTTTTCCTTATAAGCTAACTTCCCCCATGTTTATTATTCCAAGTAAAGTAAGTTCCTTCATATTTTAGGTCTGATAGATTAGCATCAATGATGCAATTAACAATATCTCCATTCTTTGCTTTAATAATTATCTGGCCCCTTTACACTTCTTATACCAGTGTAATACTATTGAAATCCCCTAGGGCAATTTAAGTTTAGTTAATAGAGTTTCTTAGACTTTAAATGCTACTCCAAAGTGAGGACCTTTAGAACTTATGGTTAGCTCTATATATCAAAGTAACTCCAATATTTCCAGATCATGTATTTGCACTAACCAATAGATGAATCATTTCATCATTGATTATGGTTTGTTGAATCCTGAAGATCTTTAGGTTAAAAGCTACTAGAATTCTTCCATTAAGATATGCTTGATTGTTTGTAGTTATTGTCCATTCCTTATCAAACATCTGAAAGCACTTTTGATCTTCCTTTTCTTTACCTTATTTTCCAAAAGTCCAACAATTTAGAGTTTTCTAACAATAAATAATCTTCAAATATTTATTTTTTTGGGGTAATTCATGCTTTTGACATTCCAGGCAATAATCATTAATGAGAGCTAAGGGTTTGAGGCCATTTTCTCTGTTATTTTCTTCATATTTTCCTCATGGTTATGGTACTTGAATTATTTTAAAGCTCCTTTACTTCTCAACTAAAGGCCTCTCTCCTTTTTACCCTAATTCTCTATTAGGGGTTAGAGAATAAAGGATAACAATTTCTCACCTAGTGGCCTCTCTCCTCCTTATTCATTGTGGTGGGTATCAATAATGAGATTATCATCTATTTACTTTTTCTCTTCCGTAACTCTATAAATATTGACATTTTCTTCTGGTGGTGTTATTTCTTTATCAGCTTGTGTTATCTCCTTTTATTGGTATTTTGCTTCCTCAAGTCTTACCATTGTTTGTATGGAGCAAATAATAGTTTCTTCCACCTTTTTATTATATTCCCCATTATCCAGTCTCTTTATAGGGTTTGCATTTTTCTCATTCTTTTGAGTATCTAGAGTGTCCCTTCTTTTATTTTCATTTATACCTAATTTAGATATATCATCAAGGTTAAGAATCCTACCTTGTGGGCTTCATATCCTCTTTCCTTTTCTAGGATTAGGCTTCCATTAAATGAGAGTTTAGCTTCTGATTCCATCAACCCCCTTGCTCGTTCAGTCTCATCACCTTCAGTGTATCAGGTAGCTTTTAACTACCCACTTCTATTAAAATTCTTACATATCCAATTCTTCTTAAGCTAGTTGTGTTTTTATCTAGGCATAAATACCTACATATGGAGCTTACTAGATTACTCAATCTAGTAGTTGACCAATATTTAAAAGGAATATTGTGGAGATTAATCCATATAGGCAAATTTCTTATATTATTTTTATTTAAAGACATCTTTGGTTTTCATCAATAGGGCTTTACCTTGAATGTGACAAGACTTCATTTCCAATATTCTAAGCACGCTCTTCTCATTATCAAACCTGAGGATGAAGTAGTCACCTTCATTAATGAGTATTCTCTAAACTATTTTGTCCTCAGTTGGCTTCAAAACATTTGAGTGCTAGGGAGAAAGGAAGCTTCTTTCCTATGAAGGAACCTACAAGGGATGATTTCCATCTTATGACCCCAACTTTTAGCACTTCTAAAGGTGGAAAAACTATGGAATCCTATCCATGACCTTGATTGGGGAAATATTTTAGATTTTCTTGTTAAACTTGATCACCTATGACTTGTTTCCTAGATTTCTTCAATGGTATCGTATGGAAGTAATTAGCTTCTTTAAGGGTGGAAAGTCCAACGCGGATGGAAGTCTTGACTCTTATGACAAGTTAGGCTCTACAAGAAGCCTAGGATTAGGCTATGCAAACTTGCCATTTGAAGGTTTTGGAGTTGAAGTTGAGTTTGGGGTCTACTCTAAAATCAAGAATGCATTTAAGGCCACGGTAATAGGATTTGGAGGAGCTAAAGCACCTACAGTTGTGGTCTTTTGTAATAATGGTATATAAATGTTCTTGTTGATTGGTTTGATAAAGCCTAGAGGAGACTTTGGGGCAGAAAAGCATGAATCCTGCATCTGTTGTAAGGTAAAAAGGGAAACATATGCCTAAATCAAGATATTTTGGTGAAGGTAGAGGCCTAAATAGGAAGGTTCTGCTCTATTATCTTAAAAGGTAACTGATTTTTGAATTGTATAATAGTTAGAAAGGGAAGCAACACTAACGAGAAAGGTGGGCTAGAGTTTACTCTTTCTCGACGTTATCTCTATGTTTAAATTATTACAATAAAAATTTAATATTTTGTAATCTTAAAATTAAACTCACCTTTTAATAATACATATATGTAAACAAATAGTTACTGTAATGTTATCATAAGAATACATATTAGCTAAATATGATAACTTTCTTATAAGTATAAATAAAAATACTTTATCTCATACTTTAATTTTATAATATATGTTAAATATTTATTAAAATAATAATTACTTTGACTACAATTTATTATACATGCTTGTTTTTATAATAAGGATTGCATTTACATTCATTTAGACATGGATACATTCCTAAAGTAGTAGATGTGGCACAATGCCTTCCGTAAAATGCATGGTTGGTCATTGAGAGAGAGCTCTCATCAGAAGAAAGGAACAAGTCAACTAGTAAGAGTAACAATTAATGGGTGCTTATTGAATACAATTTTAAGTTTCCAATTCCTGGGCTATGCCACCTTTCGTAAAGTGTCTGGTTTGGGATTAGGAGATGGCTCTCACCAGAAGAAAAGAACTAGTCAATAACTAAGAGTGACAATTAAGGGGTACTTACGGAATGCAAATTTTAAGTTTCCAGGGCTATGCCACCTTAAGAATAAAGCAATCGCAATTTTCTTCTTCATTATTTATAAGTGAAGTGTTCTAATTCTAAAGATGAACATAAAATTGAAGTGAAATTTAAACAAATATAAGTTTCCACATTAATCTATCATCTTAAGATTTTATGTTGAAATGTAGTATTCTTAATTAATTATGTGCGAGTTCATTTGAATATAATCCAATTTCTTTCCAAATATCATTGAAACTTTTTGTTGATATCATAATTAAACTCAATGATTAGAAATACATGAATTTAAGTATGATAAACGAAATATAAACATTTATAAATAAAATTGTCCCTTATCAAAAGATTATATAAGAATAAAGTAAATTATGTTTAATGGTAATCTATTATATATATATCTTCGAACTTTTAGGTTAAAATATACTATCCTTGATTATATATAAGCTAGTATTTGCTGACATGGATGTACCTCTCTTTATTATAATATATCCACTTTATCCTTGACAAATTGTGTACGGCATGGAGAGCATCCGCCAAGAAAAGATGTCTCGTTTAGAATGGAATTTACCTTCTGATGAATTAACTGCTTCCATTTGGGAAGATATATTCTTGTAGTCAAGGTGACAGTCGCCTCTATTGAGCACCAATCCAATATTATGAATAAATTAAGTCTAACATACACAATCTCGTTTGACTTATTCAGAGAGGTAATATATTCCAAGCATTGGAAAACTAACTAGCTATCTAATATGAAACTGGATTGACTGAACCAATCGTATCACATATTACTTTCTTTTTAAACACCATCCTCCAAATTATGAAATTGAATACCATCCTGTCAGCTAATTAATTTATACTTTGCAAGGTAGCAAACTGAATAATTCATCGCCCAACTAAGAATTGAATCCAGTGAAGAGGTTCATTGAATTTGATAAACTTGGACATAATTTTGGATCAATGAAATCTGTGCCAGTAAGTTCTATGCTCATGTCCCCGCAAATCAGCACCTTTATCTTTCGTGGAGATGGTATGGGACCAGACATATAATATATTGCTGTGGAAATAACTCAATTTGCTTTTAGTAAATGGAACTAATCGATAGGGCACTTCGGTCAGAAATGGTTTTATATGGAATCCATCAAGCAAGTATTGTAGCATAGTACAATGTCACCTTTTACATGACAAGCTTTTATCATTTCGAAACTGTTCGTATACAAGTTCTCCTGTACACTTCTGAGGGATCAAGCTGAAGGATTCTACTTTTAAGGAAACGTGAAATCTCCCACGGCAGTGTGTATCTATACCTATTCTTTTATTTGTAGACTAGTTAGGGACCACAAGCTAGGAGGCATGAAAAGGATTTAACGACCAGTGGTAGTGGTCCGTAAGGGGCATTGCGTAAACCTTGGCTTTTACAAATCCTTTCCACGATAAATATAGCAGAATCATATTGTGGGTCTCCAAATTTCAGTATCAAAAGTGGCCTTAACACTGACATGCGATCTTGTACGATGTGCCTTTGAAGTTACGTTTTAAACTGTTTTTGGTACTGTGTGCTTTAAGTACCAATAACAATGTAGTCACTGATTGAACAGCTTTTAGACGTGTTAGTACAATGATGTTTTGATTCTATATAAGGTAATGATCAATTTTGTTACTATACCCTTTTTTAGGCTACATTAAGCAAGAGCTCTCGCTTGCAAGAATTGTGTTCAGGAAAGGTGTAACTTTGGTGCACTTGAATTGTAATAAGAAACATATATAACCATATTCATAATGGTATAAATACTTTAAAATTTTACTTGAAGTATTAACTCTTAATATAACATTGTTTCATGGTATCACAAATTTAACAGTAACTTGGTCACCTTTACACATGAAAAGAGTTGCATTAATCTACACAGGGTAACTCGTGCAAGTGTTGGTAAATAATTAGTGCCTATATCATACTCCAGTAAATAGAAAGGAATACATAAAAAGGGATGTTATCATATTTGATATTGAATATTCCTTCCTTCATGAAATTATGCAAACGTAAGTAGAGTTACTATATCACAGAATGCTTTATGACAACAATCACAGCTGAAACATCGGAATCATGAATCTACTATCATATCTATGCTGCAATCAAAACCGCGAAATCCTTCCGAGACAATTCGTGACATTCATGTTAACTAATTTGTGCAAAAATTCCATAGGCTGTACGTTACAGGCTCACGATTGAACAAATTGGAAACCGGCCTTTTTTTTTTTCAGTAAAAGGATTCAACAGGAAGAAGCTTATTTTCCATAGTGGAGAGGGAGGCTCTGAAGTTTGGGGATTCCTAGGCTGCATCATTTTAGAACAGATTATAGTTACTCAGATGGTGACTTATGAACGAGCAAGTGAAATAATAGTTTAACTGAGCAATAGCATGTTAAGTTAAAACATGCTTCAAATTTTATATTTATTTAATTTAACAAGTTCGTTTCCAATTAAGTAGAGATCGTGTGCTTAACAGCGGGACTTAATTGTATAATTTAATCTTCTATCTTTATCTTATTATTACAAGTCACTACCCCTCATCCACGGTCATGCACCTTGTTGCGTTAAAAATTCTGTCAAAACTTTAGCACATTTCTGCCACTCAATATTGTACTTTGTTCAGGTTCCTTTGATGATAGTTTTGTTTCCATTGCCAAGCTTAAAGCCTCTTTCGTTCATGAACTTGGGGACATTTTCTACCGTTAAATCAGCCATCCAGCTTGATTAGTGTATGTTTAGTCCAATCAGGATTGTGATACTGATAGGCTATGCCGTGTAAGTCCAACTCTCGAGGCCTTGGATATAATGTTCAATTTTACTATCAAGGCCCTTACTTTCACTAGCCTAAGTAAGCTCCAGTGGGGATATAGGAAACATTTGTTCGTAGATGGTGCTTTATTGGGCCATAGTCTAAATACAAAACATGGTTGTTGTCTTAAGAGAAAAATGTAGAATCCCTGATAGCCACTCTGTTTGTAGCCGAGGGGGTGCAGTAGGAGATTCATTTTTGTCACTCAATTTGGTTTCAAAATCATGTCGCTTGTTAAAGGATGTACATGCGCAAAAATGCCTGAATAAACTATGCCTTAAAATTGGGCGTCACATGGGGCTTCTTGGATCACCCACTTGACATAGTGACTGGACACTGGAAATCTGCGCTAATGTTCAAATCAGACAATCTCTCCATAACTTCACCCTAATCCTTATGGCAGTCATTAATATAGGATAAATCGGGGACCTTCACTTCAGTAGTTGCTTTTATAGTTTTGTAATGAAAATATTAAGCAATGAAATACCCATAAGAAAACGTGAATAAATGCAGCTATGAATGCCAGTAAGCACAAGCACGCCCAAATGGGATCATAAAAGCCGCAGTGAAGTGAGTTCTCAGGAGATCTGTGTACTGTACCTCGAGCATAGTCACGAACTTTTTTGTGAAACTTGAATGCATTTGCAAAGCACTAATGTGTTAAGTATCCAGCCCTATTTTGAGATTTTGGAAGATGTGGTGGACAAGATTATAGTAGATAGTCATCAACTCTAAAAGATAAAGATCATGTAGAAGAATCATCTGAAGATAGCGAAGATCTTCATGGATAGGGATGCATCAATCCTAGTTAAATATAATCTCTTATCTTGTTAATGGTATCAGATAGAATTCTATTTAGATATGGATATTATCTTATTGAATAATGTGATTTAATCTGATTAGGATATAAGATGTGATCTAGTTAGTTTAGTTCAATTCGAATTTTGAATTGTAAATTAGAGGAGCCTATAAATAGCTCATTAAATCCTTTCTTCGTACATGAGATAGAGAAGAGATACTGAGTACTATCACAACATCCAAAAATGAGGAAAAAAAATAGAGAGAGGGTAAAGAGGTTTAGATTCTTATCTTTGTTTCATTGTTTTTTAGATTAGTTTGAGGATTTGTTAATTCTAATATCAACTTTGATTTCAATCCTGAAACTTTGTGAGACAAATTGTTGTCATGGGGGGTGAGATATCGACTTTTTCTGTAAATCCTTATTGAGTTTAGTGGATTTATTTGTTAGTTTGTCTCGTGATTTTTTCCTCTACATTTGAGAGTTTTTCACGTTAAATCTTGGTGTTTGTTTCATCGTTTAGTTTCTTATTGCCCTATTATTCTACTGTTGCAATTTGAAGAGTTGTTTCTTGTTGTTGATATTTGGTTGACTTTTTAGAGAGTTATGTTATTTTTCTCCCAACAAGTGGTATCAGAGCCATTAAAAAAGAAGGTGTAAGCAACTCTATGGTCAAGTTAACGTCATCAAATTACTCGATTTGGAGGCCTATAATAAAGGACCTTCTGTATTGCAAGGATCGCTTTGATCCTATTGATGTGGATAGAGGTGTAAAGGATGATATTCCTTCAAAGTTCAAAAGATGTCGAACAAAGAATAGGAAAAGATCAAGCAGAAAACTTTAGGCATTATAAGCAATGGATTGATGTCAGCATATTCAACCATGTGTCTCAAGAAACATATCCTTTTGAGCTATGGAAGAAGTTAGAAGGTGAACTTGAAGTTGAAGGTTGGGAAATCAGTGTCGGAGCATCTAAGTAATTTCCAGGACATAATTAACAAGTTGACTATAATGAAGACCATTCTTGATGATGAACTCCAAGTTTTGTTCTTGTTGAGTTCATTACTGGATAGTTGGGAAACACTAGTGGTGATGATTAGCAACTCGGCTCTTGAAGGTGTGCTCTTTTTGGATGTAATCAAAGAGAGTATGTTTAATGAAGAAATTAGAAGAAATGAAATTAAAGTTGACAATATGCAGGCTTTCGTGATAGAAACCAAGGGGAGGAACAAAAGTAGAGTGTCCAATGGTCATGAAAAGTCTAAAAAATAGTTCAAAGTCTAAAGGTGACAAATACGTAAAGACATGCTACTATTGCGATAAGTCAGGACACATTAAAAAGTTTTGTTATAAGTGGAAGAGGGATCAAAAAAAGGAAGCTCATTAGGATGAGGATGATTATGATGATAAGAGTAACAATTGTAATTGTTTCAAGTACGAATGATGAGGTGACACTAGTTTGTGCAACTAGTGAATGCTTCCATATTAACAATGTTGGTTCAAAATAGTTAATCAACTCGGGAGCATCTTATCATTATGTTATAAAGAAAGAGTACTTCTCAAGTTATAAGAGTGGAGATTTTGGTGAGCATCAAGATGGAAAATCAAAGCTCTGTCAAGATAGTTGGTATAAGTGATATCTAGGTTCAGATAAATGTCAGATACTTACTAACCTTAAGAGATGTATGACACATCCCCAATCTAAGCTAAACCTCTTATTAGCGAATGTGTTAGATCAAAAAGGATTTAAGCACATTTTTTGGGATAGGAAGTGGAAATTATCTAGAGGCGCAATGACAATAACCCGAGGAGAGTTTTGTTTCTTACTATATAAGACATACTTTAAGGTGTGTGGTGGTGGAGAACTATAAACAACCAAAGAGGAATCTTCACCAAATCTTTGGCATCGACAATTGAGACCGATGAATGAGAATGGATTAAAGTAGCTATCAAAAAAATCCCTTGTCCCAGTTAAGAACTCACAACTGCTTAATCCTTGCGATCATTGTTTGACTAGAAAGCAGCATAGAGTCTCTTTTAAGAGAAGATTTGCAAGGAAGTCAGAGTTATTGGAGTTGACCCATTCAGATATCTATGGTCTTATTGAGGATAATGAGCAGGGGAGCAATGGGATACAATAGTTGATGAAACGCAGTTTTGAAAGTCGACAAGGAAGAAAAGACTTTCTAAAAGGTATCTAAGTTTTGAGTACTTGTTAATTACTACTGAGGGGGAGCCTAAGGATGTGGAAGAGGTTTCATTTTATGAAGATGTCATATATCATTTGTTGGGGTCCGTGATAGAAGAGCAATAATTAATGTTGAATAATATTTATGCAGATTTGAATGTTGCTGATATGCTAACTAAATTGGTTCCCATAAATAAGCATGAGATTTACAGTAGACTTGTCGAGATAAATCTCAAGTAGATGATGGAGAATAACATGTCTTCCTATATTTGAGCTAGAGGGGGAGATTGTTGAGTATCCAACCCTATTTTTGGATCTTGGATGATGTAGCGGATAAGATTACAGTAGATAGATATCAACTCTAAAAAACAAAGATCGTATAGGTGGATTATTTGAAGATAGTGAAGTTCTTCATAAATAGGGATGTATCATTCCTAGTCAAATATAATATTTTATCTTGTTAGTATGATATAGTTAAATCCTATAAGATAGAGTCCTATTTAGATAGGGACGTTATCTTATTGGATAATTTGATGTAATCTGATGAGGATAAGATGTGATCTAGTTAGTTCCATTCAATTAGGATTTTAAATGGTAAGTCTGAGGAGCCTATAAATAGCTTTTTAGAGCCTTGCTTCATACATGAGATAGAGAAGAGATTGTGAGTGTTGTCACAATGTCCAAAAGTGAGAAAAAAAATAGAGAGAGGGTAAAGAGGGTTAGATTTTCATCCTTGTTTAATTGTTTTTGGGATTAATTTGAGGGTTTGTTGATTGTGATGAAACTTTGTGCGACATATTGTTGTTAGGGGAGGGGGGAGGGGTGAGAGATCAAATTTGTCTACAAATCCTTATTGAGTTTAGTGGATTTATTTTTCAGTTTGTCCCGTGGTTTTTTCCTCTACATTGGAGGGTTTTTTACGTTAAATCTTGGTGTTTGTTTCATCGTTTAGTTTCTTATTCTCGTATTGTTCTACTGCTACAATTTGAAGAGTTATTTCTTGGCATTGATATTCGATTGTATTTTTAGAGAGTTGTGTTATTTTTCTCCCAACATATTGAATAGATTTGAAGTCTTCAAAAGACATTTTACATTTCAGTTAATCTATAATCTACAATGATTTGAACCATTTTATTAGATTATACACATTAATGTTTGTAGACCTTTTAATGTTCCATCTTTTAATAGAGAAAAATATTTCTTTTCTTATCATTGACTTCTCATGATATGTTATGTCTATTTACTTAAGGAAAATCTCAAATAGTGGATTCCTTTAAATAATGGGTGCACTTGAGATATACACAACTGAGGTTGAAATGTAATTAGACAAAAAGGTGAAAATTGTAAGATCTAATAGAGTAGTGAATACTATAAGAAACGTGATGAATTAGAACAATTTCCATATCCCTTTTTAAAGTTACTTGACAGACATGACATATTTACACAATCTATTATGCTAGCCATATCTTAATGAAATGGTGTGAGAGAAAAGCATAATAGGACATTAATAGATATAGTTAAGAGAATGATAATTAACTCTTCACTACTTAAGTCTATATAAATGTATGCCATTAAAAATGCTATGTATTTATCAAATAGGGTCCCTAGTAAGATAGTTCCAAAAACACCTTTTGAATTATAAGCTGAAAGTAGACCTAGTTTGAAAAATATGTATGTTTGGGGTTGCCTAATAGAGGTAAGAATCTATAATCCAAATGAAAGGAAATTAGATTCTTGAAAGTTAATGGTTACTTTATAGGTTACCCAAAGAAAACTAAAGGATTTAATTTTTATTGCCTAAATCATAGTTTTAGAATTGTGGAAACTATACATACCATATTCATTAAGAATGGTAAAGTTAGTGGGAGTAATGAAAGATAAAATATGGATATAAAAAAGTAAAGGTAAATGTTCCTTTATCCGTAAAAGCTTCTTCATCCATAGTCTCTCCCATTATTTTTCGGTTAATTAAGGAAAATTTAGACAATATTTAACATTATTTGAATGAAGGATCACACCTATAAGAAACTAACTCACAACCACCTATCATATATGAACCACAAGAAATAACATTTGAGAAGATCTCAAAGAAAAAAAGTTAGCTATTTTAAGTGATTGGTTGGTTTATTTATAAGAGTCAAATGATGATATTGGAATTAATAAAGATTTAGTTTCATTTTTGTAAGCTATAAAATATGTAGAGTTTGAAAAATGGATTAATGACGTGAAAAATGATTTAAAGTTCATGGATGATAATAAAGTTTGGGATTTCGTTGAATTGCTAGAAGATTCTAAATGAGTTAGGTGTAAATGACTTTTTAAAACTAAACACAAATTAAATGGAAAATTTGAACAATATAAGGCTTAAAATTATTGACAAGGGTTATACTTAGAAAGGAGGCGTCAACTATAAAGAGACATTTTCACTTATGTCAAAGAAAGACCCATTAAGGACTATAATGGCATTAGTGACTTAATAAGATTTAGACCACACAAAATGGATATGAAAACAACCTTTTTGATAGGCATCTTAAGGAGGAAGTATTTATGGACCAACTTGAAGGTTTTATTAACAAAATAAATGGTGTGTAAACTTAATATGTAGTCTTAAATAAATTTCTTGACAATGGTATCTTAATTTCAATAATATTATAACATCTTTTAGTTTTTAAGAAAATATTATTAATTAGTTTATATATCAAAAGATTAATGGGAGTAAGTTTATCTTCTTAGTCCTACTAGTTGATGATATCTTACTTGCTTCTAATAATTTGAGCATGTTATATGAGACCAGAGATTAAATCTCTAAAAATTTTGAAATGAAAGATATAAAAGTGTCCTATGTAATATGAATTGAAATTTTTTGTGATGGATTTTCTATCTCTCTCTCTCTCTACTCTTTTTCTTCTTCACATGTCTACAAGTTATTGTTATGAAGTTAATTGCTCTTCCCTATAAGGAACAAGATCTTTTGGGATCTAGGTAAAGGAAAGTCTCAAATTTTTTGGTAAAAATAAAGTTTCTATCCTTTTCTATCTTTTTCAGTTTTTTGTCTTTTGTTTAATTACTCGTAATATTGCTCTTTCCTACATACCTTCTTTTAATTTCTGTTTTAGGAGCACTAATCCATTTAAACTTGGTTCTCTACTTTTAATTATGATTCGAGTTTTCTTGTACTAGTTTTAATGAAGTATAATTTCGAGATCAGTGAATTTGGTTCTTTAACTTCTATGGTTTTCTTGTCACCAAATTTAAAGGAGTTTATTTCTTTTTCTTTTTGTTAAGTTTTCAAGATCTTAATCAGCTACTTCTCTACACACCTTTGGATTTTCTATTTAAAATTTTCTCCTCTCTCTCACTTTCTCAAAAACCAAGCACACTTCTTTACACACTTTCGGATTTTTTATTCAAAAATTTCTCCTCTCTCTATCGCTTTCTTGAAAACCAAGTAAACCTTATTTACCCGATACTCTTGTACTACTATCACTACAGACTCTACTTCCACATTGTAAATATTGCCATACTTTACTCTCCCTTCCACTTTGTTTTTAGTTTATCTTCTTCATAACACCCCTTAACTTTCACTTTGTAGTGTTTATTGTATAAAGCTTGTTTGAGATTCACAGTGCTTCATTAAAATCCTAATATTCTTTAATGTTTTACTTTGTTACGGTGATTCATTTTGATTTCTTTCTCATTTCTCTTAAAGAATACGTTATAGTAATTGATTTTTTTATGTTTTCATTACTTTCTTCTTATTCTCTTATCCGTCTAACTTTCAAACTGGAAATATGTTTTCTTTTCCTTATAAATCCTAAGTTTTAGTATCAATTGGTTGCTTTTAGGCTTTATCTTTTGTTAGGTTTGTAATAAAATTTTCAAGCTTTATCATTTACATTTAGCTAGGGCCTTTTGATTTTATGGATGTAACTATGAGAATCCAACTTTATTCTTGCTTATTGGTAAGTAATTTGGCCAAGAAAATAATGCCCAAATCTTAAAGTTTAAGCTTACGTATTTTTATTGACTATAAGTAGTTCCAATATATGCTCTACAACTGAATCATAATTCTTTATGAGGTGGTTATGATAGCTGCTACTTTACCTATTGATGCGCTGATAATCTTCTCAATTCCACTTTGAAATTATTTTCTTTTTTCTCCTTTTCGAGTTAGTGAGAGTTCTTTAAACTATTATGCATAAACTTATGATAGATTGAGTAAAGTGGTGGTGTTCGTACTTAATTACATAGGTTTGAGACTGTGTTTATTTGTATTGGATATTTTTTGTGACTGGTTTTTCTCTTCCTTTTAAAAGTTGCTATTTATTTCCTTTTCTTGGCTTTTTAATGGTCTATTTACTGTTTCCTTTCCCAAGTAATCTTACTATCATTTAGGGACTTGTTGTGCTTGTCTTCTATAGCTTGTGTAGGGTATTAGGATAAAATTGGTGGCTTTGACTTTTGATGATAGAGTAAGGGCTATTCCTTCAATAAATTTTGAGTTAGAAGAAGAGAAGATGTTGACAGATTATAGACAGATTCCTAAAACATTGAGACCCTTATAGGTAAGTCATTAGAACTAGTGGAGATTTATACAAATATAGGATTTATATATCATGCATGCAGGAGAAAAAAGTGGATAGGAGCTAAAGTAAAAGAGATTAATGGATTCAAACTTTGGTATTCAAGGTGTTCAAAGCAACAAAATTGTGTAGGTATCGTGGTTATTAAGGAACTTATACATCATATTGTGGGGGTAAATAGGACTAATTATAGGATTTTGTTCTTAAAGATTGTGGTAAAAGATGTTGTTTTCAATATGGAATGTGTTTTTACACCCCAAGTAAGGTTGGATGAAAATTTAAGTGTTAATTCTAAGAAGAGCTAGATAAGGTGATTTAGCATATTCTCCCTAACAAGAAAGTTATTCTAGGAGGAGACGTTAATGGCTATATAGGAGTAACCTCGGAAGAGCATTCATAGGCTCATAGGGGTTTTAGGTATGGAGATAAGAATGATAGTGGGACACTTTTGTGAGACTTTGCAGTAGTATTTGAGTTAGTGGTAGCCAATTGATTTTTGAAGAAAAACAAGGAGCAACAACTCATTTTAGGAGTAAAACTACGAAGACTCAAACTGACTACTTCCTCATAAGGTAGAGTAATCGACTTATTTGTAAGGATTACAAGGTGATACCTAACGTTTGCTTACCAACTCAACATAAATTGTTGGTTATAGATCTTATAATTAAGGGTTAGTAAAAGAAGAGAAGTCTTTGAAGGTGTATTATAGTTAAATGGTGGAATCCAAAAGGGAATACAGTAGAACAACTTAGGGTTTGAGTAATGCCTGGAGAAGAATGGGAACTAGAAAGAGATGCTAACTAGATGTGGAGAAATTCACAACTCTTTTAAGGAATGCAACTAAAGAGATCGTGGGAGTTTCTAAAGGGCCTATGGGTAGTAAGATGGAGTCTTAGTGTTGGAAAGAAGATGTATAAGAAAGGTAAAGATCAAGAAGTTTGCACATAAAGATCTATTGGATAGAATCACAGATGTAGAGAAGGTAGTCAACAGAGAAAGTTACAAACTAGAAAAGAAAAAGGCAAAGAAGATAGTCTCATAAGCCAAAAGTAGATCTTAGAAGAAATTATACTGACGATTGAAAACTAAAGATAGAGAAAGGGATATATTTAAGTTGGTAAGAGCTAAGAAATGGAAAGTAAGAGACTTTAATCAAGTTTGTTGTTTAAAAGATGAAGCAGGGCGGGTGCTCGTTGTTGAAAATGACATCAAGAAAAGATAGCATAGATATTTCCATATCCTTTTTATTAAAGGCAAAGATGACAACATATCTTTGGGTAATCTTAGCACATCTGAGAGGTATCATAACTTCACTTATTGCATGTATATTGCAAAAGAAGAAATTAAAGGAGCTTTAAGGGAGATGATGAGTGAAAGGGCAATAGGACCTGATGAGATACCCATAGAGCTCTAGAAAAGCCTTGGTGAAAAGGGTCTTAATTGGTTATCCAAGCTTTTTAATATGATCCTCAAGTCCACCAAAATGTTCAGTTAGTTGAGACTTAATGTTGATTCCTCTATACAAGAACAAATGAAACATCCAAATATGTAACAACTATAGATGCATCAAACTTTTTAGTCATACCATAAGGTTATGGGAGATGGTGATTGAGAAGGGAGTGACAAAGGGCATCTATATTAGAGAACCAACTTGGTTTCATTCCAGGAAGCTCCACGACAAAAGTTATACACTTATTTATTAGATTAATAGAATATTATAGGAAAAGATAGCAAGACCTACATATGATTTTCATTGAATTAAAGAAGGCTTATGATAAGGTACCTAGGGAAATTATGTGGAGGTGTTTAGAAGTTAAGGGAGTTGCTATAACCAATATACGAGTTGTTAGGGATATGTTTGAAGGTGTTAAGAATAAGGTAAGAATGACATGAGGAGATATAGAGCATTTTCTATCGATATCGGGCTACACCAAGGCTCCTTATTGAGGCCCTTCTTATTTACAATAGTAATGGATGAGCTTAGCAAGAATATCCAATGGGATACACCTTGGTGTATGTTGTTTACTAATGACACTATTTTAGTGGATGAGACAAAAGAGGGTATCAATGTCAAGCTACAACTTTGGAGGCATATGCAAGAGTTGAAGGGCTTTAAAATGAGTAAAACTAAGACTAAGTACTTAGATTATAACTTTTTGGGCCATAAGGTGGCATCTGATGTGGAGATAAAGATTAGTTCAGAAATTATACCATAAGAATAATATTTTTAAGTACCTAGGATCCATCATCCAAAACAATGGTGAGATTGATGAAGACATAGTTCATCATATCAAATAAAGGTGGCTTAAATGGAGGGGTGCATTAGGAGTTTTATGTGACAATGAGATGCCACTCATTATAAAAGTACATTATACCGTTTAGTAGTTAGGTCGGCCATAGTTTATGAGGAAGAGTGTTGGCCCATCAAATAGGTGTATAGTCAGAAGTTAATGGTGGTGGAGATGAGGATCCTCCATTAAATATGCATCCTTACTAAAAGAGATAAGGTTAGGAATGCAATGTTAAGAGACAAATTAAGGGTGACTAACATTGATGGAAAATTAAAGGAGATAAGGCTTATGTGGTTTAGACATGATAAGAAGAGAAATCTTGATGCCCCAGTGAGAAAAAGATACGAGAAGATTGCACTTAAAGACTATAAGAGAAAAAGATGAAGAACTAAGAAGAACTGGGGAGAGGTGAAATGATATGACTCTACTAGAGCTTAGTGAAGACTTGGCCCTCAATGGAAAACTTTGGTGAACTAGAATACAAGTAAAGGATCTCATATAGAGAGGCCATTCCCTTTCTTATAAGTCCATTAAACCTTTCATTTCAAGTCTTGATGTCTTATATTTAGCCTAAACATTTTATCTGTAGTACTTCCAATTAATTATTTAGCCTAAACTTTTCCGTACTTAACCTAAACATTTTTTTCCAATTGTTTGTTTATTTTATTTATTTATTTGTCTTCTTATTTATTTATTTATTTTCTTATTTTCTTATTTTATTTTTATTCTTTACCTTTTTATCTTTATTATATTATTTATTGTATTACTTATATTTATATTTATATTTTACGTATTTATTTATTTTTACTTTTATTTTTATTTATTTATTTGTAATATTTTTTTATTATTTTCTTTTTTAAATTTCTTTATCTTTTTATTTTAATCTTGAATTTCTGTATTCTTATTCTTATTTTATCGTTATTTTTTATGTAGTTATTCGTTTATATTTTTGGCTTTTGTTTTATACAAATAGTTCTAAAAAAATCTTTTTTCTTTTTTTTCCTGTGAGTCTATCGGAAACAGTCTCAGTACTAGTTAAGGTAAGGTTATATACTTCTGGACCTCCCTGTATCTCACGTCTTAGCGAGACTTCTACTGGAATGTAATTGTTGTTGTTGTTATTATCATAAAGATTATTTAGACTATCTCAGAAAAGCTATACCAAAAGAATTTTAGAGAGATTTAATACATAAAAGTATTCAGCAGGAATTGTTCCAATACAAAAAGTGGACAAATTTAGTCTCATGCAATGTCCAAAGAACAATGTAGAATGAATAGATATGGAATCAACTTATGCTTTGGTTATAGGAATTTTAATGTAATTCCAAATCTATACAAGATCAAATATCAATTTTACAACTAAAATATTGGGAAGATATCAAAGCAACCATAGAATTGTTCATTAAAAAGTTGTAAGAAAAAGTATTAACGTACTTGCAAGGAATGAATAACTAAGATCTAATCATCTAGAAGTGATTGGATATTTAGATTTACATCTTTTTTGATGTTCTGATAGTAGAAAATTCACATTTGGTTATCTTTTCTTCTAGGAAATGGAGAAATATCATAGTAGAGTGTTAAACAGTTTATCATTATTCCATCGTTAGTAGAAAATTAACATTTGGTTATTTTTTTAAAGCATAATTTCATGCATTATGATTATAGATTTTTATTTTAGACTTGGGTTGTTGACACCATTACCAAGCCATTAAAAAAAATTGTGAAAATTTTACAATATTTTTCTCTAAGGATAATAAATATTCGAAAGGTTTCAAATACAGAATTAAAGTATATTGTCATTAAGGAGAAAATTCAGAGACAAAGAGTGTGATAAGCATACTAATACTGATATGATGAAAGAAAATATGTTAACTATGGGTTTACATCAAAAGACATTTGAGGAATATGTATATAGAATGTGTAACACCGGATTCTCTGAGCCCTTTTGTATTATTCTATACTTGGAGATGCTACTGTATATATATATATATATATATGGTTGTATATGAGTTCAAAGATGTCTTTTTGGGTATATATGCCAGTGATTTACAATGTTATATGCCCTTACATGAACTTAGAGTTCATCGATATGCGAAATCTTAGAGATTTCTGACATATAAGCTTCTGAGTGAGTAAAACCGAATCCATTGAATGGATATGACTATGGAGGCTAAGTTAAATGCATTATAATGCCTTAAAGGTGATTAGACATGATTTATAGACTTATTAGACACTTAGAAAGCTTAATTAGAAAGGTTGATGTATATAAGGGCTTATTTGCAAAATTGTTAAAAGTTAAAGGACTTAATTGTAATTTGTCAATTCTTGGAGGACCAATTTGTAATTTTATAAAGTTAAGGGGATTAATTATAATTCTCAAAAGTCTGAGGACCAAAATAAACATAAAAGTTTTGGTGATTCTCAAATTTTGGGCTTAATTGCAAATTTAGGAAAAGTTTGGAGGGTAAAATGGTAATTTCACATAATCTCAAGGAAAAAAGGTAATTTCACCATATTTTGGTCAAAGAAGAGACAAAATTCTAGACCATTCTTATGTATGGGCGTGCACCCCCCATTTAACACTTAAACCATCTTGTTTTAGTTAAAAGAGAGGAGAAAAAGAGAGGAAGAAGAAGAAGTTTTGGCCATCACCTAAAATTTTACCATCTTTTTGATTCTTCAACCTCAATCAAGGTGTTCTAAGCTAATTTGGGGTCAAGAGACTCAAATCTATCATTATATTTGAGAAATTCTCAAAGGATTTGAAGATATCACTAAAGGAAAGTATAGGTAAATTTTGTCTCATCTCTCTCTACATTATGATTTTGAGTTTGTTGTTAAGATATGTTGTTCTCCATGCTTGAATATGCATGAAACATGGTTTAGATGAATGAAATATGTCATAGAGAGGGTTCTTTAAGTCAAAATCGAAATTGTCCCCTTAAAGAGAATCCTGAAAGCTAATAATAGAAAATAGCATATTATTATCGTATGAGTCCTAACACATTTAAATCTTCTCTCAACATGAATTTCTTTCAATCTACTTCCCTTTCATTGATCCAATAAACAAACCAAAATAATAATAAAAAATAAAAAAAGTAGTCCATTAAATTGCTATATTTAAAAAGTAATGGTCCTGAAATTACTATTTAAAAAACAATGGTCCTTAAATTGCTATATTTAAAAAGAAGTGGTCTTTAAATTACCACAAAAAAAAGAAATGGTCCTATTTTGCCATTTTCCAATAGTTATGGGACAAAATTTGCAATAAATTCAATAAAATATTTAGTTTTAAACAGTCCAGCTCAAGTAATTTTTAAATCCAGCCAAAAAAATTAGACTAAATTCCACATAATTATAAGGTATAAGATGAATTATGAAAAACAATATCTAAAAGGACCGAAATCCAAAAGCATAGAATTTTACAATAGTTCAATTTTAAAATCATACTGATCGATTTTTTCAAATTTGGCACCATAACTTATAATTTATGTCAATTTAGGTAAATTTGGTTTATATACTGTAAATGACTAACGACAGATTTTACGTGTCTGTTATTATAAAATAGATATTTTATTAAATTATTTTAACAAAAGATACTATTAAAATTAAAAAGAAATAATTATACAACATTATTATTTACATAATAAATAATCATATGGTATTTTTGGTGAAAGTAATTTAATAAAATTTTAATTAAAAATATTTAAAAGAATTAAAACACAAAAAGTCCTTTTTTTTCTATGAATTATAAGAAGTGATTAGGGGCTAATGACAATATAGCAATCATTGGTTTGACATTTTTATGCAATACCTTTGTTAAACCTCGAACACTCATATTAAACTAATTTGAGGCAATAAACAAGAAAACTCTAGAACAATCACTCAAACCATTGAAAATACGAGCTAAGAAAAGCATAAGTTTAGGATAGGAGGGGTGACATCGTAATTTCACTAAAAATGGAGCATAAAGAAGGAAGAATCAGGCAACATTGGGGTGGGTTAGTCAAACAGATTCATTACTCTTCAATCAAAATACAGATACAGGTAAGCTTTTCTTATTTTTGTCCCTTATTTTTTGATTTTGTTCTTTTCGTGTCCTTGAAATAAAATTTCTATCTCTTAATTATACGAGATCTATCCGAATTGTTTGCTTCTCGAGAAACTCAAGGAAAAATAACAAAGTCTAAGAAAATCATCGACGTTTTCAACTTTCTTACTGTTCGGATAAGTAATCTAAATCTTAACTCCATCAAAAACCAATTAGAAATGGAAGATAACACTTATTGATGTCTGCGGTTTTCAGTTTCGAGAATTATGAATATCGTGCTTTAGATGTCGTTTCTTGTTTAAGTTGTATTTTTTTTGGTTTTCTTTGGACAAGCCAATCTACTGTGATTTCATCCTCCTTCTCTAGTCTTGCTCTCGATAGCTCATTATATTTAGGACTTGGAGGGTTGTTGCATTGCTGTTGACACTTACTCCTGGCTCCACAAGGGCGCTTTGTCTTGCAGCACCCAGCTTTGCAAAGGATTACCTACCACCAGGTTTCTATTGCTCTTATCCTTTCTCACTATGTTAGTGTTTATACGTTACGAGGCGGAAAATTTCAAAATTTAATTAGTTTGGGCTAATGGGTATTCGTTCATTGGCCTTTTTGATGCATTAATCCTTTTGGGTTATTCTTACATTGCGCATATATCTGATGGGGTGCTAAAAAGTTTTGATTTTTCTATCAACTTGAGGTGATTTATACTATTGCTTGGGTAAGGTTGTGCGATATTTGCTTTTTATCGTGCATTACCCTTTCAACAGTACCAATTATCTGGAAACAACTAGTGCGAATGTTGTCATGTGTAATGTTTTGGGTTGTTCAATTACTTGAGATTTAACCTAAGGACCTAATTTCATTAATTTTATCTCGTGAATTGCTAATGTGATGTGTGTAATTTTATGGTGAGAGCTATGTGTTCTTTAGCACTTATTGTTTATCAATGTCCATTATTAGTGAAGAAAGTTGTTTTCATTTGCTTTTCTTATGTGGGACGATAAGAATTCTTTCTAGTTTTTTAAATATGATAGTTTTATAATTGTATATTTTTGTAGTTCTCGACTTTTATAAATGGATAGGGGATGGATAAAACTCAATTACTACACTTCACAAGATTATGTTAATGAAGTCAAAATTTTCATGAGATTTGCTTTAGATAATCTTGGACAGAGAAAGGATATGCCTTGTCCAATTGGATGTCCTTGACAATTTGGAAAAAAAGATTCCCGTCATATTATGCAAGTTAGAGATGATCTTTCCACCTGCTTTTTTTGACGTTATGGTTCACCTAGCAGTTCATTTGGCACAAGAAGCGAAGCTTGGAGGTCCTGTTCATTATAGGTGGATGTATCCTATTGAAAGGTAAAAATATATATATTATTTTTTATTAAACATGTATTTTTGATAGAATCTTTTTATCTTTGCAGTAATTTTTATTTTGTCTATATTGATTCTGCTTGAAATATAGGTTTCTTAGTAGTCTAAAAGGGATGGTTCGAAATAGAGCTCGTCCTGAAGGTTCAATTGCGGAGGCTTATATTGTGAAGGAGTGCTTAAGTTTTTGCTCATTATATCTTCATGGAATTGAGACGAAATACAACAGGGAAGAAAGAAATTACGATGGTGAGGAACATCCAAATGCAACATTATCTGTATTTAAAAGTAAAATTCGAACTTTTGGAGAAACAGATTTTGTTCAAATGACCTCTCAACAATATAGTGAATTACACTGGTTTGTATTGAATAATTGTGTGGAGATAGAGCCATATTTGAGGTAACAATGGTTATTTTTTATTTATTATAATATCATTATTAATGTAATACTAATTTATAATTTTTTGTTGTTCAGAGAGCACGAAGAAATACTTCAACGTGAAAACCCTATTGGTTGGATGGCGATTCACAAGAAAGAATTCGC
>JANKOD010000191.1:9399496-9421056 GCA_026284645.1 Erythroxylum acuminatum
GTAAAAATTTGGTGTAGAATGGTTGGAGTAACTAAAAATTTGGTGTAAAAAGATTCTAGGAATATTCTATTTTACACTAAATTTGGTGTAAAAATTTGGTGCAAAAGTTGGAGATGGCCTAAGCCTGGTACAAGAAGAGTAGCAAACTAAACTAGGGAGGCAACAGAAGCCTAGCCTCACAGCAATAGACTTTGCAAGCTTTCTTAAGCTACAATTACAAGATTGCCTTTAATCAGTACTTGCATTCCAAGTTACCTAACTGAGGGTACAATTACAATACAAAATACAATATGTTTGTTAATTATATGATGTTAAAAAATTTATCTACCGATTGTAAACAAGTCCACTTGTACTTTTCTTTCAACTTTTTATTTTTATTTTTTTGTAAATCTTCCCTGTACTCGGTATTCAATCTCTTGGGTCCCGCTCCCTTGGTGTTTCACTTGCACGAGTCAATTCCCTCCCGACGACACGAGCGAATTGACTATAATATAAAACACCATCATTTTATTTTTTGAGAGTTTGATTGTACTATAATATATATTATCATCCCTAACATTTGTTTTTTTTGAGAAATAACATTTGTTAATTTGCTAACGTCAAACTATACTTTTCTTGTGTATTAGTGCTTTTAATTAAAAATTATTGATTATAACATAATAATAAGCATCTAATTATGCTTACGTGGCCATATCAAATTAAATCATGTGCTAAAAAAAATTAATGGAGCGTAGTGACTCTCACTAACATGCGATAATATTATTAAATTACGTGATTTTTTACTTAAAATAATTTTGTTAATAAAAACCAAAATTTACATGAATTTTTAAGTAATTAATATTTCTCAGGAAAAAAAAACTCATCTAACGGTAGCCACGCTCAATGAATTTGAAAAGAACTACGTGTCACCCAGAAAAATTAAATCCCACTTCTTCAAGCGCAGCTTAGCACACACAATCAAAATACCCCCCGAAGAGCGTCAAAACTCAAAACCGCCCCCCGCTCTCACTCTGCCCTTCTCCTTCATATATATACTCCGTTTCGCGGTGATTTCCAAAAATCCAACACAAACAAATACAAACCGAGACCCTCTCTTTCTATAACTTTCCTTGCCAAAGAAAATAGAGATTTGCTGCGAGAAACAATCAAGAGCAGTGCGAAGAGAGAAATTGGAGTGATTGATTCATCCCAGGTCTATCACATTCTTGCTGTTTGAATCGATTCAAATGGTGTTTTCTGGAGATAACGTGAAAGAGGGTGGTGTTGTTGATAATATGGCTATGGGACCTGAGAAATCCAAACCACCACTTCACAACTTCAATCTTCACTTGAAGTGGGGCAATCAGAAGTATCTGCGTTGTAAACTCCCCTCCGCCGGGGGAGGAGTTCCTACCGATCATCACCGGATTACCCGATCTCCACCGGAAAAGCTGGTCGCTGCAGCCCGGACTTCTGACCTCCGCCGGTTCAAGCCATCGAAGCCGCCGAGAGTTGACGGCGGCGAGGAAGGGATCGAGGCGCTTAGGGAGAAGATCATGTTCGATCTGAAGACGACGGCGGAGAGAATGAAAGACGCTATCTTCAGGAAGGAAGCGGCAGAGGACGGTGACGGCGATAATGATATGGATGTAGAGGAGGAAACACCTGACCGTTCGGTGAAGAAAGTAGCGATATCATCGTCGGCTGCGGTGGCGGCGGCAGCGACAGTTGTGGCGGCGAAGGATGCTGAAGTGAGGCCGTGGAATCTGAGGACGAGGAGAGCCCCGTTTAAAATGCCGATCGGTGAAAATTCGGTTTCCGGAAACGGGTCAAAAGTTGAGGAGAAGAGAGTGGGTATCAGCTCCACGTTTAACAGTGACGTCGCGAAATATCCAATGATGAGAGGAGAGAAGAGGGAGAGGGGAGCAGGGGACGAGAAAGAGAAGGAGAGACCAAAGTTTTCAGTTACCTTATCGAAGAAAGAAATAGAAGAAGATTTCATGAAGATGTTAGGGCACAGACCTCCTCGAAGACCCAAGAAACGGCCGAGAAATGTTCAAAAAGTGATGGATGTAAGTCAAATAATGGAACTTTTTTATTAAGTTTTGTATTACCAAATTGGGTTTAGGTTTGAAGATTAATGGCGTCTTCTCCTTCGCAGACTTGTTTCCCTGGATTGTGGTTGACAGAGGTGACTGCTGACATGTACAAGGTGCCGGAGTTTACTGATAATGCAAAGGTAAATTCCTTTTTCCTTATTCAGAAATTGTTGCGGACAAAAATGTGGATTTGGGTGGAAAAGATTTGAGCTTTTGTTCTCTCAAGGCTTGGTGTTTTGTGGATTTAACGATCTTTTGTTTTGGTACATTGATTGATTTTTTAATGCTTAGGTGAATTGTGAATTCTTCTGATTCAGTGTTTGTGTTCTTGTTGTTCGCAGAGGTAGCAGTCCAAGAGGTCGTCTGATGCGATTGAAGACTCTCTGTTTTTCTTTTAACTTGTAACCTGATGGATGGTTACCGGTGTAGCAGACCATCTTTGTGAATTGTGACTTGGGATTTTGATACTCTTTTTTTTTAGCTGTCTAGAAAGAATTTGATGGTAGTTGTAGGTGTTGTAAGTTGAGTTGGTCTTAAATTCTAGTTTCGTAATAAAATGATTCGTTTCTTTTATCTCTATCAGAATGATGGTGTTGTGGAATGTGTAGCTTTGTTGGGTGTTTGTTTCTACAAGTTGTTTACAGGGCATGTTTTTTGTCGATAAAAGAATTTCCCAAGATTTCAAATTCATTTAACATTTTCTTTTTTTTCTTCTTATTTTTCGACTAGATCAAGAATCAATCTCTGAGCAATCACGCAAAAAAGTTTTAGGTTCTAGCGTTTTAAAGAAAAATTTGCGAGGTTTAAAGGTCCTCCGTGAAAGAAACGTATGCAATAGAGTTTCCAACTCTGTGACAGAGAGATCAGAGTAAACCTCGGCAACACCACCCACTTTACGTTAACAGAAATTAGAATTTGTCTCGAATTATAGCTTTGCTAAATGACTTTAGGAACTGCATCAAAATATATTGGCAATCAAGTGATACGCAGATTTCACCTTTAATATAGAAGCTTGCTAAATTTGTAGGCAGTAACTGATTCATATTCAAATCTGCATTGCCATCTATCTGTTACGACTTCATTGGGTTGACAACTATAAGGGACTGGGTCCAGAGGGTGGGTCCTTGCCGTTTACTATTGGGATGCTGCTTCTCATATCCATATGATTCACGGCAATCTTGAATGTGGAACTTCATAATTAGTAAAGAGATCCTCAGTTCAACTTATGCCTTCCGGGTCAAATTAAACCCTTGGTAGTTGGTTATCGGTCGGACCGTGGATGGCTTCTAGGAATAGGTCAGGAAGCTGCTTTGTTACTGCTAAGTGTCTCGGACACGAGCCTAGGGAGAATTAGTTTCCTCTGTTGATTTGGGGTGTCGGTAGGGTAGGATCCTTTCCTTAAAGAACAAAAACTTGGTCCTCTAAATGCAGCCAATCGTATGCAAATGGGTGGGGTGAATTCCAAGTCAACTATGCTTACATGGGTAGCTAGGACTCTCATTTCATTATAAGCAAGTCATTTATTCTGAGGGAACAGACCTGTTCCGTTACTCTGTCCCTTGTGATCATTTGAAATGTTGCTGTAAGAAAACTTTCAATCAACTTAAGATAGAGTAGTATTCGAGCATGGCAGAACAAGACAATTATTTTAGGACTTACTTAGCAATCAGCGGATTACATTAGTTATTAGTTGATTTTATCACCTGTTAATTGATAATGAATTATATTAGTTGATTTGATCAGCAGATAACATTAGTTGTTTATTAAAGATATTTGGTAAAATTAACTATTTATTATTAGTTGTTTATGAGTAAAATAACTTCAAAAAATTATAAAATATGAATATTATATCTTAGTATTTTATTGAATATTTGTGTAATGCAATTGAGTAAAAAAAGGAAATTCACTAACACTAACACTAACACAAATTTCATATTTATTAAGTAATTAATCTAAATTATATAAATTTTGAATTATTGTGTAAATCTAAAAATATATAAAATAATATATGCCAATACATCTTAGAAATAATGAACATTTGTTGGTAAAGTAATAGAAATTGAGAGGGACAGAGACTGGACTGTAGTGTGAGTGAAAGAACTGAGTGTAATCATTGTCAAAAAGCTAAAAGTCTTCTTCGAAATTCCAGTCACCCCAAATGAAGACAACAACGCCTACACCAGTGACCGTCTTCTTCGAAATTCCAGTCATCCCACGTAGGAAAATTGTTTAGCAATAATATTCATGAAAGCTGCAATTTTGGGTTCGGGCATGATTTGAACCGAGTGGAAACATATCCTTTGAATTACTTCAATCACGAAACAGATGTTTCTGGCATAGAAAATTCTGGGTCCGAGACAGAGCAGGTATATTCTATCAATAACAAAAATTGGTGGATCAAGAGATTGTGAAACAGAAAGTGGAGAAAGTGGAAGATGATAGAGCAAAGAATGAGGTGCAAAAGCTATCTGAGGATCTAACAACGTATGAGAATTACATGAAGTTCTATCAAATTCCTTATCTTGATGGTCAATCGATGGCACCAAATACCTCTCAAGAAAGGGTTGTTGGCAATCTTTGGAATTTCGATGACAAACAGTGTTTATAGTTAATATTTAATATTATATTATACACATGTACCATAATACAACATAGTAAAATTATTCTTTGAGAAATATTAAATGAAATAAAAAGTAATCAGGAGTACCCATCCAAATATGCTATGGCCATTATCAAAGGAAAATATTAAAAAAATAATTAATGATGTATTATTAATTTAATAGATTATTAACATGATTTTAAGAAAACAAATTAAAGCTATAAATCTCTTAAGAGTGTTTGCAAAGTTGCTGGATAACTAAGAGGCCACCGGTTTTACTTCTTGTTAAATCTTTCTTAAATTAATTATAATCATTAAAAAGTATGAATATTTTGTATAATTAAATAATTTTACAGAATTAAAATTCAATATAGAATATAAAAATTACACCAACTCATTCTAATTAAATGATTAAAGATATTCATCATACTACAATGCTTTAAAGTATAATATGAGCACTAGTTACAAAAAGCAATATCAATTAATTAGAGCTTCCATTATTATGATCAATGTATATTTGTTTAGTAATTTTATCTCAATTTTGAGACATAATCCGAAATTGTAATATAGTTACATTATATTCTGTTTGAGAATTTGCATCTTTATTTACTTTTTCTGTAATTTGCTTTTTCTTTTTATTAGAACTATAAAATAATTTATTGCTGTGATGAATTAGGATAAAAGTAAAAGATTTTACGTAAAGATGTCCTTCTCTTTTCATAGGTTTTTTGAACTTTTTCTTTTGATTTTTGTGTCTTATATTTAGCCTAAATACTTGAGTTTGTAATACTTGCCCCTTTGGTCATTTCAGTAAGATTTTTTTCAATTGTTTGTTTGTTTTATTTATTTATTTGTGCTCTTTCTTGTCTGTTTATTTATTTATTTATATTTATATTTACATTCTTTTCCTTTTACTCGTTATTTTATTATTTTTTGTTATTTTTATGTAGTGATTTGTTTATATTTTTTACTTTTGTTTTCTTCAAATTGTTTCAAAACTTTTTTTCTTATGAGTTTATTGGAAGCAATCTCTCGAATACTTAGGAGTAAAACTGCATAATTTTGAACTTATCTAAACCCTGCATCTCAGTGAGATTTCTACTAAGATGTTGTTGTGATTGTTATTACTGATTTGTCCATCCATTCTAATAAAATTATGTATCACTCAACATGTAATAATAATATATTTTTGTTTTTAAAGAATAAAGGATTAATATATGAACTCCAATCGAAGATACATGACTTGTCCTAACAGTATACAAGCTTAGTTGTACAATTAATTAACAAATAGCTTAAGAACCATACTTTAAAGCTAAGATAACAACCTGCTTCACTAGGAGGAGAAAACCAGTTGTTCCCAAATGCCAGGCTTAATGTTTCTCCTTAACCTTACGATTAAATAACTCTTGAAACTAATAAGCTAGGCCTAAATTTAAGATAAAGTATGTATAGTGGAGTGAGTTTTACATCAAGATCATTTATAATTTATATAGCTCAAATGGTACTAATCCATTGCATATATTTAGGGATATCAATCGGGGCGGGCCATCCAAGGCTCAGGTCAGACTAAGCTAGGAGTAACTCAGGCTTGAGGTAGGCCTATCAGGTCCAACTCGACTTATTATTTAAAAAAAAATTCAAAACGGTGCTGTTTTATCAACCAGATGCCTTGTCAACCAGGGCTTGGCCGGTTGATTTCATTGAACGAGGTGAATGTTGTGAATAATGAGCTATTCCTTAATTGAGCGTACTAGATCTTAAAAGATGTAGTTGTTATGGAGCTCTTTTCCTTGAAAATTTATGTGGTTCCTCTCCTTCCAAATGACATAAAATGTTTTTCCAAATGAAATTTTGTATGTTAAAAAGTCACCTTTGTGTATATTATTTCTTTGACTAATCTAGTCAATGAGCTTTAGACAATTTAACTATGGAGAGGAGAGGTTACATAGTTGTTGAATTTTTTTCCATATGATTGAGGAGTATTGGCAATGGAGGGACAAGGGGTTGACATGTTAAAAAGCATAAGAAATCTTTCTTTAAATGAACATTAACACATCTTTCATTAGTATTCCACAATAAATAATATTTGTAGTTAAATAATTCTTGTGAACCTTGAGATATTTCTCTGTAATCTCATAAATAATTTCTTTAGCTTTGATATGATGAAAGAATTACATGCATATTAGTGTAGCTTGAGTAAGCTCAATAGAATTTATTTAAAAATATAAAGAACATAATATTAACAAAAAATAATAAATAGTAATTATTTTTACTATATTTGTTAAGAATAAAGTAATACCTTATTAAGGCATAGGAACTTGGTTCATTAGATTTGTTACCATTTTTAAAAGAACTCGAGAGTCATTTGCAGTACTCTCACATCCACTTATTTACATGTATGAAAACATATGTCAAATAAGAAATATCAGAAAATATTTTGTGTTAAATTAAATTTTTTACCCCCATATGGTTTCACTGTATGCATCAATATGTGTATCATCTATTGCTCCTTTATAGTCCCACAAAATATAATTGTACAATTAAAATGATTAATTAAATATAAAAGAATAATAAAAATAGTAATAAAGTATATAAATATACTTAAAAATATAAAAAGGACGTTGAATTATCTTAAATCTTAAGAGGTGTATTCATAAATGATGGTAGAGCAATGACTCTTTTGGTAAAATGATTAATTACATAAAAAAAGTTTTCTAAAATACTTTGAATTTATCTAATTCGAATGTTAAAAGCATTTTGCGTTAACTTTTTGATGTCTTACTATTTTTATCTTCATCAAGAAAATTACAATACGTTCTTCCACAATTAAATGATTAGTTAAATTTAAGCTTCTTAAACATTTTAACATATTACATAAGCTTAAAAAGATTATTTTATTCATTCTTAAGTTCTCACAAATCTTTGTAAGATTCCCTTTTGTTAGTTTCAATATTCAATTATGGCTTGATCAAGCAAAATTTTTACATGACTGGTTCTTTAAATCAAAATCTTTATACTCTTCCACAATTAAACAAATTAAAACTATTTTGATTGTTTCATCATCTAAATATGATTTAAATCTAATAAAGAGGCTATGTATCTATAATAATAATATTTAATAACTAACAAAGACATTAAATATAAATGTTAAAGTTATCCTTAAACAACAAAACATACAATATAAATCTAAAAAGTTTATATCGAATATTTAGTCAAGATGGTCAAATCATAGAATAGTTCTAATATGAAAGTGCCTACAATAATAACAATTTAACACTCGATAACATTAAAATATAATTAACGAGAAAGAATTCAATTTAAGTTCCTTGCATCTAGTATGTCCTTAAAAATCTCCCTATAAAGTGGAGAATCATATAAAGCCTTCACTGCTTTTCTATACTGCACACCTTCTTTCATTGTATTAATATCTTGATTAATTAATGAAAGTTCAACTTCAATAACATCACCATTTTTTTCTTAAGAAAATCATCCTATCTTTTTAACGGTTCACTAATTATACCCAAGATGTTTTTTCTATAATGTTAGAATAATTCTTTGTTTCATTTTTTATTTCTAGGATATTTTTTTCTTAGAAGGAGAATTTATAACTTGATCTTCTTTTCATTGAAGGAAGAAACTTTATCAAACTTAAGACTATTTTCCTCTTTTGCATTATGTTATAAAGATTATTAAACTAAGGGAGGTTCTAATTGATGCTTTGATGATAACAAAATATAATTACTATTAATGAGTTTATTATTTTCATGAGAAGTAATATTAGAACAAGATATAGTAGTAACTCAAGAAGATAGTTCATGAAGATGATAAATAAAACTTTTAAGTTTGTAGCCTTCAAAATGGAGATTAAGTAAAAAAACAAAAGAAGATCAAGGCATATCAAGGTTATTCCATATCTTATAGTATTAATTGTAATCTCATTTTTTCACTTTGATAATCTTAAAGACTCACCATGTATAAACATTTTATCTTACTTTCTTGCACAAGTCTTTTCAATCATTAAGAGAAATTAATTTTTTTAGTTTCAAAGAAAAGCTCTTAAACCTTAAAACATTCTTTGAGGAATATTTTTAGAAGTGTTTAAGTTATAATTACATTAGATAGATTGAGTTTGATCATTTTAATTTATTAAAATCTTGTTTTTGAAGGGATTGGTAAATTAATATGGGTTAGAAGTAAACCAATATATGTTAAAGTTGTAAAATTTGATGAACTAAAAGTTTATAACAATATTTATTGACATATTTGTTGACCGATAAGAAATGACTAGTAAATTTTATGCACAAAATGCATATTGGTTGACCAGTGAGCTAGAATTTGTAGTTATAATAGTTAGTTTTTTGCTCCAACGATTAGTAAAGGTCTCAAAATCATATAAATAAATATTTTCACATTGATTCTTGTGCAGAAAATTATTTGGTTGTTTCATATACATATGTCTAATTATTTTTCAAGCAATTGGGTATTCATTGTCTCATATTTGATTAAGTGAGCCTATTTAGAGTTATCAAAGTGATAAAGTGAGATATTTTAAGTTGTAAACTTTTGGTGGGGGTTTTGTGTATTGTACTTAAAAGTGTTCCAAATGATATTAAGGTTCCTCTTCACCTTTGAGGAAGATTGTAAAAGGGTTCTTCTTTGCCGAGAAAAGATTATACAATGTTATTATTTGACTTCAAAGAAGAGTTATAGTGGAATTTCAAGAAGAGTATTGGGAGTGGATGTAAACAAGGTTATTTGTCAAATTACTATAAATCAATTTGCATTTCTCTTTCCTCGCTCTTTTTACATTATTAAGCGTGTTATTAAAATTTATTTTTATAAATTGTGTTCATTAACACATTAAGTTATAAGTAATATTTTGTTTAAAATTTATCAATACCCAATTCACTACCTTTTAGGTGCCATTACATACTAAAAGAGATTTAGTTGATGGATGTGCACACAAACTAATTAGTAATATCTCCAAAAACATGATATAAGTTTGAAAATTTCATGCTTCTTGTTTTTGAACTTGTGAGCTATTTATACACCTACAATAAAGAAAAGTGTACATTAAAAAATTATTATATGATATATCAATTAGTAAATTAATATTTTACATTAAATAAATTATCCCAACATGCATCTACGATATTAATTTCATTGGTGAAATAGTTATAACTGATCCCAACTTCTTTAAGTAAATTCTTGAAATTCTTCAACCAAACCCTCAATTTATTATACTTGTTCTTCATCTAGACATCATTGGTCGGGTTGTCAAAGCCTTTAAAATTAGTTCTAATTTTTAAACTCTTATAGTAGTCATGAAACCAAGTCGAATCTCAAGATAACTAAAAACTAATTTCTTAATTTCAATTAACAAAAGAAAGTGGGGGCTTGTGATTAATTAACTAAAATTAATAAGGAACCAAAATAAATCAACTACATGTAAAAGTGAGAAATTTAAGAGTACTTATCTTCGATTTAAGGAAAATAGCTCATATAATTCTAACATTGATCATTGGTCTACAAAGAATATTTTTTTATAATTCATGCAATTAGTCTAAAACATATTAGGAATAGCCATAATAACTCTTAAATTTTCCTAAATTAATTGGTTCAAACCTAAATTTCAAACCAAAACTTACCATCAATTGATTGGGTAGATAGCATTCATATCAATTAAATGATAACAATAAGCTTAGTGAAAAAGACTAGATTCTAAATTAAATTATTGAGATAGTTATAGCTACTCAATTTAGTTTTCTTGTTTCTCATAAGTTAAATAAACAACTTCATAAATAACCTAGTTACTATTGTACCAATCCTTCATGATAATTACAAGTCATTGAATTTATGGATAGTTATAGAATAATCAACATGAAATCAATTTGTCAGATCAATCAATATTAATTATTCACGAAATATAAGAACATAAAAACAAGAGATACTTGAATTAAATCTTTGAATATAAGTTTAGAACAAAACCTCACAAGGTTACAATTAGAGTTTTGAATACCTTTGAATCAAAATTTTTGGATTATGCCATACATAGATTTAGGTCCAACACCAGAAATCGAAGAAAAGATGAAAGATTGAGAGAAAATTACAAAAAAAGGAATGATATATGAAAGAAGAAAATTACAAAGAAAAAAAAATATAATGATGAGTGAAAGTGGTAGACATGTTTTTGTCTTCTAGTCTACTTCTATCTTACAAAGATTCCTATCTAAAACAATTCTTAATCCCTACATAATAAGGATGAAAATAAGTTTCCTAATTGAATTGCAACTCTTGTAGTGAATATGACATTAGGCATGATCTCGCCTTATTCACCATAGTAATCTGTCCACTTTTTTAAAATTTGTGATTTTGACCAATAAAGCTCCAATTTCATGCAATGTCCACTTGTCACATCCTAAAATAAAAAATATATTAATTTTTCTATTTAAACACCAAAATATCATAAAAACAAAATAGATAATTCTAATTAATATAAAAATAACATATTATCAAATTTCCCCATACTAGACTCATGCTTATCCTCAAGCATACGTCAATTTAATGCATCAATCATCCTTATAACTACGTCTGATCTTCTTTCATGTTGTCCAAAAATATCCCAAAAGCTAATACACATTAAAGGTTTAGGATAAAATAACAATTGAGAGAACGCACACTTGTAGGACACATTTTTAGAATTAAAATATGGCATCTCATCAATTGTAGTATACTATTTCGATTGTGTATTGAGTTGTACACATGTTTTATAGAGTATGTGCTATTTATGGTATACTAGAGTGTTAAATGACCGTTTCACCACAATAGCTTAAGCTATTGTGTGAGGCCAATTTAATTAGTTATATATATTCACTAACACACCCCCTCAAGTGAAAGCCCTTTGGGCTTGAAACTTGCACAGGCTCACTCTACTTTGTGCTGAATAATAGGTAGGTGGTAGGATTTGAACTCCCGACCACTTAATCACAAATGCTCTGATACCATGTTAAATGACCGTTTTACCACAATAGCTTAAGCTATTGTATGAGGCCAATTTAATTGGTTTTATATATTCACTAACATAGAGTAATTTAAGCATTTAAATATATTATTGAGGTTATAGCAGAGATCACAGATAGACCGAAGATGGTCATGGACTTGACCGAAATTTTTTTGAAAATTTTTAAAAACTTCGAAAATCTATGGAATGAGTTTGAATATGCTTTAAAAGCCCTAAAATGTGTTTTGGAGATATAGGTGACACTTTTGAATGAAATTCAGATAATTTTGGTGACATTTAGTAATTTTTGGATTCAATCTAAAAATTCTTCCGGGCAACCAAAAAAGTTACTGAACAATTTTGAAATATGATGAAAAGCTCCTGAATTAGGATTGGAGTCCCTAGGAACTGAAACAGGTCAAAACAGAGGTTGTTTGAATAAAATTCGGGTAATTTGAAAATTTCTTCATAAAAGACCTATATTAAAAAATAATGGATTTTAAGGATACTGTGCCAATTAAATTTTTCTAAGCATGCAATTAAAGAGTTTTTGTTAGAGTATATTGATGTCAATTTGAGGTTTATAATAATATAGAATATTTTTCAAATTTATTTAGAAAATTTTAACAATTTCATTCAGTAAAGGGTAAATGGTCATTTTGAGATTTAAAGTGTTTATATATGTGGAACCCTAGACTTAGTACCGTAGGAGGAAAGTTTTTAGTCGTTTCTAGATGAATAATGTTTTTAGTGAATAGTATCTGTGGGCAGTAAACTTTTGACATGATGAGAAATTATCAAAAAAGATTATAAAGTCTAAAAAAGGATTGTATTGGAGTGAGAATAGGTCCATTCAAATAGATTTCAAGAGATATGAAATTATTGGACCAAATGCCCTTTACTGAAAAATAATGGAAATTAGTGATTTTTTCTCCCATTAAATTTTTTCAAGCACCCAATTTAAATGTTTTATATGTAATTAGAGTATTTATTGGTCAATTTGAAGTTAGGGTGACCATAGAATATTTTTGGAATTTATTTGGGCATAAAGTGCATTAAATTTTAGAAAGGGGTAAAATGGTCCTTTTATCAAACCAAATGCATCCAAATTCCATAAGTGCATTACATGGGAATATTTTCATGAGATAACCATTAATTAATTGTTTTGGAAAGTAACTAATTAAATGGTGACAAGTGGCATGGGTTAAAGTATAAATATGAGAAGTTTTGGTAAAGGTGTAATTAGGATGTAACCAATTAAATAGTGACAAGTGGCATGGGTTAAAGTATAAATATGAGAAGTTTTGGAAAAAGGTGTAATTAAGAGATGTCATTAATGGAAATGGTGGGCAAAAAGTGTGATTAAGCAAAATTTCATCTCTTTAAAAGGGTGTGGCCAACAATTGATGGAAAAAGGATGGAAAAGAGAGAAAAAAGAAAATAAAAGAAAAAGGAGAAGAGAGAGGTTTGGCTAGGCCATGGAGAAGTGATCCAAAGGGTTTTTCATGCTTTTCCAACTCCAATCAAGTATCAAACAAGATCCTATAGCCATCCAAAGGGTTTTTTGATGGTGTGAATTGCACCTTTATGATGTGATATCAAGGTTTTATTGCATTGGAAGTGATTAGGAGAACAAAATCAAGAAAACTAGTGTGTGTAACCTTAGTCAAAGGTGAGATCCATTGCCTTAAGTGTTTTATTTTGCCATTTGATGATTTAAGATTAATGAATGACATTGGAAAGTTAGTTTAAAGATGAAAGAACAGAAGAAAAATTATAGAAATGATTAGATGAAATTTCGGCCATGGCTAGGGATTTTAATGTGACATGATTCAAATTTCCATTTTGATGTTTTATGATGTTCATAGCATGATTTTGATGCTAATGAAGTAAAGAAATGAAAAAGAATTGATTTTGGTTGAAATTTAGCCAAGGGTACATGATTATGTAAGAATTTGTTAATGAAATTTTATGGCTTAAATGTGGGTATTAAAATGTCATCAAAGTTAATTTGGATTGGTTTTAAGTGTTAGAAATCAAATAGACTTGAATTGGAAAAGTTTAATCTAAAATATGTTAAGTTTAGCCTTAAGGACATTTTTGGTATAAAAGTATGGTTATGATATAATGACCATGTGAATGTGATTAAGGATAATCAGTACATGTATTTGTGGCATTGGAATTATTAAATGAAGTGTTATTTTATTAATTGGAAAAAATTAGTATATGGAGTGTATATGGAAAGTAAAGAAGTTGAAATGGTTTATGGTGTATTTAGTTGAAAAATATATTAAGGAGTTGAATGTATTTGTATTAGGTTTTCGGATGGGAAAATGAAGCCAATTAAAGGATTTCGAAGTGGTGAAAAGGAAACTAGCAAATTGTGAGTGTACTTTAAATTGATTTTATATAAATGGTTTTTATTTTATAGCAAAATGCTATATTACAAGTGAATATTGCTAGTATAAGTTTATGTTTTAGCAATATATGAATTTTAGTTTTAAAGTTAAAATTTATATGATTTGAATTTACATTGAAATTATGTTATTTCTTGATAAAAAGGAAATGAATTTTTAGCCTATGGTATGCCTTGGTGGTATTACAGATTTATCGGTCAGAGTACCCTAAAACGTGCATGGCAGTGTCTGGGGGTGTCAGTTACTAACAGTGGGTGGTATTGTGTCTGTTAGTAGTTCAGTGAGTTGCCCTCTGCACTTATTGGATACATATTGGCTAGTTTTATGTATGCGATACAAGATTTTGCTACGTAAACCGAAATCGTGGCCTAAGTACAAGGCTCTGCCATCTAATATGACCTGAGCGTTGTAGGAATTCTGCTTTGCCATATATGCATTGTAGGAATTCTGCTTTGCCATATATACCTTAGGCGTCGTATGGTACCAATTCTAATGGTTGGCTTATTTTCAATATAAAAGTTTTCAGAAAACTTATTGCCACCATTGTTTATTGTTTAAGGATAAAGGAAAAGGAAAAATGGAAACTTTTATATTATGAGTTTAATTTCGAAATAGTATTTCAAAAAAAATTGAAATTGTGATTTAAGAAGTGTTATTTCATTATCAGATTCTATGATGCACGAATGGATTTTTATGGCAATTATTTTACCATGAGCTTTATTATTGTATGAGAATATTTTAGTTATGTTTTAATTTTTAGTAAAATGATTAATACTTATCGAGCTCTTGTTTAGCACACCCTTATTTTTATGTTTTTAAATAAAACACCCTAGGTATGCGTACAGGTGCTTCAATAGTTGGGATTCTATCACAAGATCAGTTGTATCATCGGGTGCTGCTATGCTTATGTCATTTTTGCTATGTATGTGTTTTCTTAAAATTGGCTTAGTTATTTGTATATATGTTTTAAATTTTTTTGTAAAGGGATTAAAAGTGTGATCTTGTAAATATTTTTGGGATTGTAAATATATTTTACTTAATGAATTATGAGATCGCAGGATCAATTGTATCGTTGAGTGTTACTGTGCTTATGAAGTTTTTGCTATGTATGTGTTTTCTTGAAAATGGCTTAGTTATTTGTATATATGTTTTAAATTATTTTGGAAAGGGTTTAAAAGTGTGATCTTGTAATTATTTTTAGGAATGTAAATATATTTTACTTAATGAACTACGAGGGCTTTAATCCTCAATAGAAATGAGGTACGTAAGCGTTTGGGCAGAAATCTCAAACTCAAGCCCAACTATTTTTAAGAAACATTGTATGTGTTTATGGAAATATATATCTTTTAATTATATTGTTTACTAATGTTTATATATTATAGTTTTAAAATGTTGAGAATTATATGTTTGTGGTTTCTTGTGATGTGAACCTAAGGTCCTATTCTAGAAGTTAAGATGGTATATGAAATATTATGAGTATTTTAAATCCTGCTATTCAAGTTTTTGAAAATTGGGAATCTTAAAAGGAGCACCCGTTATGCTGCTGGATTTTTAGATAGTTAAAAAAAATCACACTTTTTTTCTACACTTTTAACTTTTAAAGTATAAATGGTTTTTAACAATTGAAACACTTGGCTTTGCGGGAACTCTTCGATTGAGTTAGATATCAATTGGAGGGCTACCGTGGGGTCGTTGGGTGGGCTCCACTCGGGTTCCAGCAAGGGAACTCCAAGATGGGTCCTTTCATCAATTCCGTTAAAATCAAATGAAACAAAACTTGATACCCTTTCATGGATTTCACTCTATGCACTCAAAGTGTTTAATTTGTTAAGCTCTCAAATCAAAGCATCGCAAGTTATTTCTATAAGCTTGCTCACAAATCATATCTCCACTAATAATAAAAATAAACTTAAAACATAAATCATAGGGACTTGATAAGGGTTATAATGTGGCTTAGGTAAGGTATGAAAAAAAGAAGATTTTATGTTAAATATATTAAAGGAAATCATAAAAACTTAGCCACACAAGTTTTTACTGAATTTTGTCCAGGACTCACTTAATTCAAACAATGTCCTTTTTTAATTGTTTTCTTCTTTTTTAAATCTTTTTTTTTATACTTCTCCCCCATTATATAAAAAAATTAAAATTAAAATAATGCAAACAAAGTAACTTGAATCAACTAATATACTTTTCGTGAAACTAGTAAAAGGGTTCTTTTATTAGCTTAGCATTCTCTTTTAAAAGGATCATGTTTGTAGTTTTATACTCCTTAAGTAATGTCACTAGTCTTTCCTCTTGCCCCGTGGTCAACCTTTTTGAGATGATTGCAATAAACATGCTTTAGATGATTAGGTAAGTCCTTCAATTTTATCTTTGGAGCCTACAAAATAGAAGACAACATTTTCTTATGTGTTATAATAATTTCTTAACTTAAAAATTTTGAATTTATTAGCTTTGATGATAATGATTCTATAATTCATAAGTTTCATCAACTTGCTCGTTCACTTCCTATTTAACATTAAACTCCGACGCATCATCAACACTTCCTTCATTAAAAATATCTTGCAGAAATGAATCCACCATATTAATATGATAAATGGATTGAATATCATTAGGGTACTTTATTGGTTCAAAAATTTTAAACTTTACTATCTCTCCATCAAACTCAGTGAAACGAGTACCCTTGTCCATATTGATTTTTGTCTTGTCCATCTTCAAAAACGACCTTACCAACAAAATTGAATCTAAATGTTCAACATTATCTCTATCTATTTTCAAGATGTAAAAATTTACTGGAAATACTAAACCATCCCCTATAACACCAATAGGATGCATATAAGAATGATCAGCTAGCTAAATAATTATATTGGTTCCTTGTAAAGAAATCAGATTTAAAACTCAATAAATTGAAAACAGCATGACATTAATAGATGCACCTAAGTTTAGCATGACACAGACAACTTTCTTATCACCAAAGACACATAGAAGTGTAAACATATTTGAATCTTTGTATTTTTCTGATAATTTACTATTTATCATAGCTAATATATTCTTACCCAAAATTGTTCTCTCTTTATCCTTCAACCTTCATTTATTTGTGTATAGTTCTTTCAAAAACTTTGCATATTTTAAAATTTGTTTGACGGCTTCTAAAAGTGGTATATTGATTTCCAGCTTTCTGACGGTTTGATCTCTTTTTCATGTTCCTATGCTTTTGATTTAGCCAACTTGTAAGGAAAAGGAGGTACACGTGCAGGAGTTGATATTACTAAAAATGAATCATCTTTTTACCTTTATTGATTCTTAAGTTGAAGGTTCATCTTTCTTTTCTCCTTTGTCATGCTTTTTTACCTTCATTGGTACGAAAGATCTAGATTTAATTTCCTTACCACTTGTCAATGTCATTGCACTCATATTCTCTTTAGGATTCACCACTATTTGGGAAGGTAATTTTCCTGATACTAACGCTTCTAATTTACTAATCGAGGTGGCTAATTTAATGATCCAATTTCCTAAGTTTTAAAGACTTGTTCTTGTTTCCCATTGAAATTGTTGAGTATTACTAACAAGTGACTTAATAATTTCATCCAAATACATACCTGAATTTGAAGATTGAGATTGAGCATATATAAGGCCTTGAGTTTGTCTATTGAAATTATAAGCTTGATATCATTGTTGCCCTGCTTGATTTCCATAGTTAAAGTTTGGATGATCCCTCTATCCTAGATTGTAATGATTAGAATAAGGGTCATATTTTTTTTAGGTTGGCTAAGAAATCCCCTTATTACGTTAGCTTCTTGAAGAGAGTCTTATTACAATGTAGAGAACATATCTGTAGATGTCTAGAGAATGAACATATTCTCACACTTGAGTCAATTGCAATTAACCTACAACAATTTGATGAATTAGAGTAGTTAAATTCAGAATTTTATCCTCAAAATTCTTATTACTTACCTCATTCACGCGATTAAAAAATTTGTCCATCCTTGTCCTAAACAATTGAGAATTTTTTGCCATATTTGTTATTAATTGTTTGACTGCTTTCGGTGTTTTGTTTACCAAAGTTCCTCCAATAGTTGAATCTATCATACTCTTATCCATTAGCAATAGCCCTTCATAAAAGTACTGAATCAAAAGTTGTTCAGGAATCTAATAGTGAGGGTAGCTAGCACATAACTCCTTAAATGTAACATACCACTCTCATAGAGCATATACTCGGCATACCAGAGCATATCTGAGCACATACCTTATAGGAATGACACCTTAAAGCAAGCACATTATCTTATTTATGACATCACACATATCATAAGATCTTTCAAAGATCAAGCATTCTCATTTCATTCACAAACATAACATTCATTATGTCATTACAATTTATAACTCATGTATAAACATTACATAGTATACGAGAGTTTACAACTCCATACAAAATGTTCAACATGAAATAGGACGCTAGATCAAAATACTCTAACTAGACTCTTCAAAATCAGCTAACTAGACCTTTAAGCCATTGTGTCCCTAAAACGCAAGTACTATACTTTTACTAGATTACCTTAGAAACTATCTCTCCCTTATACCTAAAAATCAACGTTGTAATTTTGATAAGTTTGTGAACTCAGTAAGTGAACCATCATCAATGTGTTCACTTAAGTCAAAACATAAACACCATAAGTATATAACCAAATTCAACAAATATATCATATTATTCCAGACTTGTACACCACATCACTTTTCATCACATTTTAACAAATACATCTTATACACAAACATTGCATATCACTATATTTGAACAATTCAATAATTCATCGCAATCATTCATAGTATCTAGTCCCAACAAGTACAGCTTGTATACAACCATGTCATAACACTATTTCAAAGCAATTCAATAATTCATTTTAGTCATCCATATGATACATATCAAGTTACATATGTAAATGCTTATGTGACTCCATTCATTTTTACTTTGTTGTGACCGAGCGCCTATTTACTGTCCCGTACCCGTTGTGGATATCAGACTCATTAATAACTGAGCCTATGGCTCTTTGTGCACATTCTTGAGCTTTAAGCTCTATCTCACGTTGGTCACTCCAGTCACAACTCTTTTATCTGATCATGCATTTCAATATGATGGAATGCATCAATTCACATATTATGTTGGACCCCGAACTTTTCGTGAAAGATTAGAACTATTGAATGCGAAATTTTTGTGGTTAGTCACGAGTTAAGAACAAATGAATAAAGAATTTTCGAAACAAGAAATGATAGACAAGAGTAAAGTAGGGAATGAGAAATGTGGATAGATTCATGATTTGCTGTGGTATTTTTGGTGGATAAGAGATTTTTGAAATAGAAAGAATCAAGGTGAAAGTTAGAAATGAAATGAAAGAAAAAATGAAGTTGAATATGTGAAGCAAGTTGATGAAGGATATGTACACATATGTATGTTCTGTTATTCATATTCATGATTATTCACGGATTATGATTTCTTTATGGAGGACATTGATCTGAAATGAAGTTAAGAATGAAGAGTGTATGAAGTTGAAAGAGAAATCTTGGTATGAGTTGTGTAAGGAAAGATTTTGAAATAAAGAGTTGATCTGGAAAATGTTCGTAGAATATGCCTCAGTCTTTTAGCCACAACGTTTTCTCTAATTGTCCAAACGAGATGATTCTTAATTTGGATTAAAATAGAGATATAGGGCTACATTTCATATGTAGACGTTGAATTTCAATTCTGTCTTTAAGAATCCCAAAATTTGTCATGAAGTTAAGAAATTGGTGTAGTATGTTGAATGGAAAATTCATCTTCAGACTTTAGGGGCAAAATTGGGATTGTTACAAATGTATTTTGGCAAAGTTGCCTTCTGGAAAGCTGTAGATCTTTCTTTTATCTTTCCAAAGGTATATAGTATGAAAATTTTGGACATCTAAGCTAAAAGTTATGCCCTTTTGATTGCTTCAGCCTTAGACTTCGTCTTATGTTTGACTTTTTCCGTCTCAGTTTGACCGTCTCATTTTGCTTCCGTCTCAGAATGACGTCATCATCTTCTTAGTATGATGTCAGCATCATCCCAGTTTTGTTCTGTCTCAGAATGACGTCATCATCATCTTAGTATGACGTCAACATCGTCTCATGTTTGACTTTTTGCGTCTCAATTTGACCGTCTCAGTTACTGTTCATTTCTTCTGTCTCAAAATGACATCCTAACTTTTGCCTTGCTTTTGACCCTCAGATAAAAGAATTGGCCTTTGAGTTCTTCATAAGAGTTGTAGCTCTTAAAATTATCTTTCAAACCATATAAAGAACTCCTTAATCCGATATCTGTAGGCAAAGTTATGGCAATTTTTCCAACCTTTAATCGTCTGATGACGTCATCTTCGTATCAAAATGGCGTCATATCATCTGCGTTGTTTTTGACCCCTCATATGAAAGAATTGCCTTTGAGGTCCTCATAAGAGTTGTAGCTCTTGAAATTCTCTTTCAAACCATATAAAGAACTCCTTAATTCGATATCTGTAGGGAAAGTTATGGCAATTTTCCCAACCTTGAATCGTCTGATGACGTCATCTTCGTCTCAAAATGACATCATATTGTTTGCTTTGTTTTTGACCCATCAGATGAAAGAATTGGCCTTTGAGGTCTTCATAAGAGTTGTAGCTCTTGAAATTCTCTTTTAAACCATATAAAGAACTCCTTAATCCAATATCTATAGGGAAAGTTATGGTAATTTTCCCAACCTTGAATCGTCTGATGATGTCATCTTCGTCTCAAAATGATGTCATATCGTCTGCTTTGTTTTTGACCACTCACATGAAAGAAGTGGCATTTGATGTCTTCATAAGAGTTGTAGCTATTGAAATTCTCTTTCAAACCATATAAAGAACTTCTTAATCCAATATCTATAGGGAAAGTTATGGCAATTTTCCCAACCTTGAATCGTCTGATGACGTCATCTTCGTCTCAAAATGATGTCACATCGTCTGCTTGTTTTTGACCCCTCAGATGAAAGAATTGGCCTTTGAGTTCTTCATGAAAGCTGTAGCTCTTCATGTCCTATTTCGAACCATTCAAGGAATACCTCAATCAGAAATTTATACAGAAAGTTATGGCTGTTTCCCCGAAACAGGTTCAGTATAATTGAGTTCCTAAACATGGTTGCTTCTTTTAACCATAACTTCTTTTCTAGACATCCGAATGGCTTGATTCTTGAACCATTGGATTCGTAAGACTTTTCTATACATCTACTAAAAAAATAGAATCTTTCTAAAATGAAGTAAGAAAGATTGAGTGAAAAGAATGGGACGGGTACAGTGAGTGTGCTCTTAAAGGATATGAACTGGTGTTATCCCACTGAACATACTTCAGTGTTTTGATGATATCTTGATCTATAGGAATCCAAATGTGACGATTTCTGATTTGTGGTAAACTAGAGACATAGAGCTACAAAGTATCTGAAGGAAGTGAA
>JANKOD010000191.1:9451503-9465674 GCA_026284645.1 Erythroxylum acuminatum
TATTTTATAGTTGTGATCTTATGTTTAAATTATGTAATCACATAAAATGAGTTATAGTTGTGAAAGTGCAACAATCAGTGTATCTATTTAATGTTTGAGTTTAGAAAAAAAACATCAATTATTGAGAAAATATTATTGGTCTATTTCTTCATATTTTTTTACAAAACTTTATTTTGATATGAAGTTATTAAGTTATTTTGATATATGTCTTCATTTTTTTTTACAGATAAATGGAAGGAAGTTTAAGTGTTCCTGATAATTTAGCCACTTCAGAAAGATTCAATGATCTGGCTTGGGCTCATGCTGGATTAGTTCTCAGAATGAAGAACCATACCATTTGTTTGTATCGTAACAAGCACTTGAACGGTGAAGGAATCACTAGCTTAAAGAAGCATTTAGCTAAGGTCAAAGGTAATGTAAAGCCTTGTAAACAAGTGATTCATAATGTGAAAAGACAAATAAAGACTTTGCTTGAAGAGTATCAAAATGAGAAAGATAGAAGACAAAGATTAAATTATGAAATTGGTAGTAAAAATCTTTTGTTGGTGATCAGGATGATAATGGGGATGTTAAAGGTAGTAGTATTCCTGTCTAATAATAAGGGAATGTTACACTAGATATTAAGAAAAGAAACAAATGTCTAATTTTTTTGTACTGTGAACAAATCTTGGAGCTCATCCTTCAATCTGTAGTGTCTTACAATCTAGAGAGCCGAATCATAATGTGGACAGAACAATAGTTAGATAATGACATGATTCAAGTAGTATCTAATGTTGCCTATTTTCAACCTATAGTAGATGCAATTTCTTCTTATGGTCCAAGATATAAAGCTCTTTTACTGATGACTACAAAGTTAAACTTCCGAGTGGCTCCAATTATGAAATAAAAAATTATTTGGATAAAACAATAATGAGTTAGGCTAATTATCAAATAAAAAATTATTATTATTATTTATTTTGCAAAGAGGATAATGTTTTGAAGCTATTGATGCATCTGGTCTTGTTAAGAATGTTGATAGTCTATTTCAAATATTAGAAGAAGTTGTTAATGAAGTTGAGCTAGAAAATATTATTCAGTTTATTATTGATAATGATTATGCTTATAAAGCAACAAGAAGAAGATTGCAAAGTGAATATAATTCTTTTTATTACACTCCTTATGTTGTATTACATCGACCTAATATCGAAAAATATAGGAGATGCTAGATAGTTTAGTATTATTGATGAGACTGTACAAAAAGAAAAAAAAAGTGACTAAGTTCATTTATAATCGTGCATAGGTCCTAAATTTAATGAGAAAGGATTTCAAAAATGGTAGAAATTTGTGTTCATGCTATTACAAGATTTACGACTAATTTTTATCACTTTAGTGTTTTATTATAATGAAGGAGTTGAGGCAAATATTTATAAGTGATGAGAGGATTGCATTTCAGCATGCTACGTCCAATATTGGATTAGAGGTTTCTAGAATTATATTTAAAGATAATAAATTTTAGTCCTAATGTCAATTTGTAATTCGAGTATGTAAATCTTTAGTGAGAATACTTTGGTTGGCTGATAGTGATGAGAAAGTAACAATGGGTAATTTTTATGATGCCATAGAGAGGGCGGCAAATGAAGCAATTAAGACCAATATGAAAAACAAGTCTTCTTAGTACACATTTTATTTTGTAGTTATCAATGAGAGATGAGTAAGTTTACTTTACTCTCTGCTATTTCAGTTAAGATATTTTTAAATCTTAGTGTCTATGCCAAATCAAGTTTTACAAAGAAAGTTGAAGTTAATAGGGAAATGTTATTAACTATTACAATTGTTTTTGCCTATGAGATGATTCAAGATCTTTTAAGCTCACAAATGAAAATTTATAAGGATGATTATGGTGATTTTAGGATGTCTATTATCTATTCGTCAAAGAGACAAACTTAATCCAGATATATATTTTTCACTTTTGTTACTTGTTGAAAATTAATTATTACTTTATTTTGTTTATAATGTTACTTTTGTTGTCTTATAGTTGCTTGGTGGGACCAATTTGGAAGTGGTATTCCAGAATTGCAAAAGTTTGCAATTCGAATTCTAAGTTAATGTATAAGTTCAATAGGGTGTGAAACAAATTAGAGCACATTTGAGTTTATCCACTCCAGAACGACTTGTCTTTTGTTCGATACAATTTAAAGCTTTGAGAGATATATGTTATTATTATCATTAAGTTGGATATAGTTTCTTATAACTTATTAATAATTTAATGTTATTATTTTACTAGGACTCTTAATAGAATAAGCAGTTTTATAGATTCAATTTGCCTTGACCATGTTGATCTTAATAGAAAAGTATTAACATGTCATTTGGTGCAATGAATTTGAATGATGGTGATAATAAGACTCCTCTTAATGATGAGGATTTTGTACCATATTGAATTAGAGTTAATGCGATTTGAGTAGATATTCAATTGAATGAAGTTCTAGGTTTTTATTCCTTCTCTTCTTTTAATTTCACTTATATTTTATGTATATGGTAAATTCTATATATGCAATATAAATATAATTATAAATGTTTTTATTTCATGTTTTACTTCATGTTGGTTGTTTCCTTAGTATGAACTCTTGTTATAAATTGTAATATTTAGAGCGTTATAGATATTTATTATTCTTTTTATTTAACATTTTAATATAATTATTATTTATTACATGATGAATTTTTAACATTTTAAGTACTTTGTATTATCCTTAATTTTGTATTTGTATGGTGATTAAATATTTTTAATTAATTTTAAACATTATTTATATATGAAATATGTAAAAAATAATATTAATAAAAAATATTGTTATTATTTCAAATTGCTAGTATTATGATTTTTAAAGATATAGTTAATATAAAATTATAAATTATACAGTACAATATATTGATGGACTATTTTGTAATTTTTAAAAATAAGTACTATTTTATAAATTTAAAAAATTATAAGAAATAATAGCAAGTATTGATCGGTATTGATACAGTATTATATTATGATTAATTTCGGACCGGTACGATATTCATAGTATTGATAGATTTAGTTGAAAGACCTAGAGATAAGAAAATGGTTGTCATTTTAAAGTTAAAGATATTATAATTAGTTGTCTTAAGATAAACCTATTATGGTGCTTGGATATGACCTAGATTTTGCTTTGATCTCTAGTTATACTTTGCTTAGCTCCCTAGGAGTCAACATGTGAAATATGTAGTGATTTTGTTATTATTATTTTATTTCTCTTATGACATGTACAATTGTATATAAAAAGGTCTTTTATATTTAGATAGTGGGTTGCATTTTTATTCTAAAACTCTCTGTAAACATTGCGAGAGCTAATGCAACAACCACTCTTCATCATTTCTCTTCCTCTCTTCTTCATTTCTTCTTCCTGCAATCCTTTAATTTTCTTATGGTATCAAAGACCAAGGTACCAAATCCCTAAAAATTTTCCACAAATTTGTTGTTTGTTTTCGATTGATCGGCTTGATTCTTCGAATAATCTAACATTGATAGTTAGGGATTTGGTCTTTTCTTGGAACTTCACCGAGCATTTGTTGATTTTGTTTCTCAATAATGGCTGATTCAGAAGCAGTGGTTAACAATCAACAAGGAGGCAGTTTAGTGAACGATCCTCTTCATGTGATGAGTGTAGATCATCCAGGCATATCACTCACAAATGTTCCCTTCAATGGAGGTAATTTCCTTGGGTGGAGTCGCACAGTGCAATTGACGCTGGGTCGAAGATCAAATCGGGATTCATCGATGACTCTTGTCCTAAACCTCTGATCACTGATTATGATTACCAGAAGTGGATTCGTTGTGACTATATGGTGACTTGTTGGATCCTGAATCCTATGGTGACTGAGTTATCAGATGCCTTTCTTTATGCGCAATCTGTACAAGAGTTGTGGAAAGAGATTAGTGAACATTATGGTCAATGTAATGGATCATTGATTTACCAATTTGAACGTGATCTGAGTTATATCTCTTAAGGTAATCTCTCAATTGCTGCTTACTTCACCAAATTGAAGCGATGTTAGGATGAATTGCACAATCTAAATGGAATTCCAGTTTGTAACTGTGGCAAATTGAAAGAATGTGTTTGTGGTATCACTGAAAAAATTTTGGAGATTGAAGATCGTTCAAAGTTGATGCAATTTTTAATGTGCCTTAATGATGAATATGAGTCTGTTCATAATCAGATTCTTTCAATGGATCCTCTGCCTAGTGTTAATAGAGCATACTATAAAGTTCAACAAGTTGAAAAACAAAAACAAGTAACCACATTTGTAGTTGAACCTACTCAGCAAAGAGCAATACTGGAAGGTCTTCTTTTGGTGGGAAAAAGGATTTTAAGAAGGGAAAGGATGCTGATAAAAAGGTTTTGTACTTACTATCAACAAGATGGCCATACTTATGAGCAATGCTTTGAAAGGTTAGGATATCCAGATTGGTACAAAGGGAAGAAAGGAAAGAAAGGCTTTAGATTGGTTGCTCAAGCCAGTGCCGGACCTGAAAATGTGTCTAGTTATGATACACCTTTTGATTTTGACTATGAAGATGAGATAGATGGGGCTAAGAAGAATAGTATGGATCAAAGGCTTGTTGTTGCAATGTGCCAGGAGATGATGAAGATGTTTAAAGTTTAATCTCCTATGGTGACCATACCAGAATGTGGTAATCTTGCCCTAGTGAATTTGGTAGGTATTATATCAGAAGCCTCTTCTTATTTATCTTGCCAACGTGATGATATGCATGTGTATCTTGATTGGATAGTGGACATAGGGGCTTCAGACCTTATGACTCTACATATTACACTCTTTCATACTACAAGGACCCTTATCGAGCTTATTCTTATAACCCTTCCTAATGGTAACACAAAATCTGTCATCATTATAGGACAAATTAGATTAATTTCTCTGTTGACTTTAGAAAATGTTTTCTGTGTGCCAAACTTTAAATATAATCTTCTTTCAGTTGGAAAGTTGGTTAAATATCATAATCTTGTTGTCAATTTTTATCCCACTCATTGTACTTTTCAAGACCCTACAATTAAAAAAATTATTGTTATTGGCTAGGGTTCTAATGGACTCTACAAATATAAGACTTTTCCACTGAGGAAAGCTACTAATTCTTTTGAAACAATCTCTAAGAGCAGTAATTTTTTTTGTAGAAAACTTACATAGTGTTTCTTCTATTGCAGCAAATTTACATACTCTTCAGGCTAGATTAGGTGATACCTCTTTGTCAAAAATGTCTCATATCTCTGCTTGTAAACATTTTTATAAAAGTAATTTTTTTCTATAATACTTGTGCCTTTGCTAAACATCATAGAGTATCATTTCCTAGAAACACTATATCTTCTGCTCATCCTTTTGAATTGATACATGTTGACTTGTAAGAGCCCTATAGAACACCCGCTCTTAATGGTGCACATTATTTCCTAACCATAGTTGATGACAAAACTAGAGCTACATAGACCTATCTTTTGCACAATAAACAACAAGTTTGTCCTACCTTCGTTGCCTTTATCACATACATATAAAACCATTATATGCCAAACCCAAGTTTCTAAGATTAGCAAATGGTTCTGAAATTGTCAGAAAAGAATGTCTGAAATATATGTAAGATCATAGCATCATTCACCAAAAATCCATGACTTATACACCCTAACAGAATGGGGTAGTTGAGAAGAAACATAGGCACTTGCTTGATACAACTAGAGCTATAAAAATCCATGCAATTCTTCCATAGACTTTATGGGGTGATTGCATACTTGCTGCCACTTATCTCATAAACAAAATGCCATTGCCATAACTCTCTTGGAATACACCCTTTGAACTTTTATATGGTACACCACCTACCAATGAGAACCTTAAAACTATTGGATGCCTATTGTATTCTATGCAAGTGTTACCAATCGAAACTGTGACAAATTTGCACCAAGACAATGTGTTCTCCTTAGGCGTCAACGTCCAATTTTAGTTTACTATTTACAACATATATGGATATACGTGTGTGCGCGCGGGTTAGAAAGGCTGGCTTCATTAAATTTGCACAACATTAGGAGGGGTTATTAGACTCTTACATATATACATACATAATAAAACTTTGGTTCCAAGTCCGAACTAAATAAACTTAGGCTTCAATGTTCTCAGCTAACCAAGCTACGTTTTTTTATAGTTGGTTATTAATTTCGAAAACTGATCAATGATGTCAGGTCCTATTGGTTACATTGTTGCAGATACCCACCCTCCAGAGTCCAAAATCTACCTTCGTCTTAACTAAACACGTATACAGACATGACTCCTACTCTCTCTCTCTCTCTTTATTCTACGTGTAGTCATTCCAACTCTCTTTCTCTACTTTTATGTGTAGTCACTTCTTCCCCCCCCCTTTTTTTTTTTCCTTAAATCGATTTTGATCCCCACCTTTGGGTCTTTTCTTCTTTTCACTAAAAAGGATGACGAAAAGAAATGTAAATAAAAAGTGGATAGATGGTCATTATCGCCATAAAGTACTTCCACATGTTAATCAACTAAACTATGTGCTAATTATCATGCTCTCTTACCAGGCAACAAACAAAACTCAAAATACCATAACAATATTGCGTTAATTAAAATCACAGTGGTGATTATGCTTTATGCTAGTTTTCCAACTGTTGATCCAATTAGAGGTTTAGAATTATGTCTGCGCTCGTCAATAAATGATCTGTCCATGGACCACAACTAGAAGTCCCTGAACTGCCATATATCATCCATGTTCCACAAAGTGTCCGACAAGTCATCTGGTGCCCAGTTGAATTCACCTATCTGGCAATCCCATGTTGAGTTCTCAAAACTTGTCCCAGTTTCTGTCAGACAACCTACATTGATCCCGTCCATGTAAAAATCTTCATCTCCCATGTAGGAACTGTCACCTAGAATTGAGTTATTGCAGAAGACGTCAGCAGTTCCAAATAGGTTCATGTGGTAATTCTCGAGAATGTCATGAGGCTTCTGCGAGTCCGATGTTTCCATGGAATAATTTGTCAGAATTACATCACCAGGATTGGTGTTTGAGCTTAAAATTTCACTTTCACTTTCAAGACTTGGATAGTGACCAAATGTGCTTTGGGGAATATTTGATGAGGTTGAAAAAGACGGAACTGTTGAATGGATTGATGGAGAAGTAACTGCTTGGCTTTGTGAATTCAGGGTTGTTAAACAAGAGGAAGAAGGGGAATGAGAAGTTTGTTGTTCAACTTTCTGAATCAATCTTGGCATCCAGAAACGCCTGACAGCATCAACAAACCTCTTGCTATTTGACTCAATGTTGAGTTGACGTGCTTGTTTCTGAACTCTTGTTCTCCAATAATTCTTGATCTCGTTGTCTGTTCTTCCAGGAAGATGTTGTGCAATTTTTGACCACCTGAATTTGTTGAATAACATAAGACCGACAAATTACTTGCGAGACTTTCTTAAGTTTAAGAAGATATATAACGCCTTAGTTACCTATTACCCCACTTGGAATGCAGTTCAAGAATTAAGAGTTGTTCTTGAGGAGTGAGGTTTCCACGCTTAATGTCAGGTTTCAAGTAATTCAACCATCTCAATCTGCAACTCTTTCCAGTTCTTTTCAGTCCTGAAAAATTCAGAAAGCCACACATAAACGAAACTTTGAGCTGATTACGAGTATGGAAATTGTGGTTTTTCAAGTCATTACCTGCACATTTAGCTAACATATTCCAACGACCCTCTCCATGACGAGCAATGTAGTGAGTGAGTAAAGTGTCTTCTTCGAGAGTCCAAGGACCTCTTCGCAACTCAGTTTCTTCTTCAGTAGAATTACACATCCTCCTTGTAAAACAAGACACAGGTGCCCTCATGGTAACTATTTGAGACAAGGGATGGTAAGGGTACGATCTTGTCAAGTAATTTTGAGTGGGAGTTAAAACTGAAAACGCTAGAGAAAAGAGGGTTTTATATATAGGCCTCTAGGTCTATCTACACCCTAGAGAATTAGAATATATCTGAACCTCAACGAGAACGTCTCAAATCTCAACCATGTCCTTTGCTTTTATATGCAAATTGAGAGGAATTTAGTTGGTGATCTAGTTGCTGTGCCTGTGCGTGCAATGAGGTGTGATTAATCTGAAAGAAGGGGCTGTGCATGTGGGTCCTAACGAGGATGTAGGACAAGACAACCAATAAAGAAAGACTTAAGTTGGAACATTCAATGGGATTTTCTTTCAACCATCAAATCAAGAAAGAAATAGCATATAAGATGGGCCATTGTCATGCAAGTACAAAGTTTCTCAAATTCCTTCATATCCCAACAGCTGTATGATTAAGAACATTTAAGACACCTGGGATATACTTAGACAATTAACTTCTATTTCATGGGTTTCTAATGTCTAATGAACAGCTCTTGGATTACTTACGAAATCAGGGAATAGTTTCTTTCTCCTGGACTTCTAACATTTGTTCAAACCGTATGCTAAACTAATATAGTTGGACTAGTAAAAGTTTCATATAAACTTATTATCTGGGAAAATAAAATAAAAAGAATTTCCACTTCCATTAATTACGCCTTGTCCTTTCACATGTGAAAAGATACGAATATTTAATCCTTTTTCAATGATAGTGAAATCAAGTGGATGGAAATATCATTTCAAGTCTCATCGGTGGAAGACAATATATATATATATATAATTACGCATATATTTAAGAATTGGAATTAAGATTACGGACTTGATAAAATAAGATTGTAAAGTTATAATAATCACAAGTTATAACATGATAGTTTCTACACATAATTTGTCTTGGTTCACAATTTATTTGTAACTCCAAATATAAATCATAATCATATTTTGGTCTTTAGAAACATCTAAGGTTACTATTTTGCAGGGGATAAATGATGATTTCTTATATATTAGCTGTCAAGTACTGTGGGAAGCTAAAGAAGACAAACTTAAACACATACAGTATGGATGAAGCCATTTGTAAGGGAGCTGAAGGCGTTACTTAAAGGGATTGATTCCTTTTATTTTTCTTAGATGCTCCAAGAAACGTGGTTGACTGGACAAAATATATTATAAGCTACCATACATAACTAAACTCGGTGTAACTGGTATGAAAACTACAGTGGTCGTGTTGAATAGCTTTCTCCAGCAGTCAAGAACACTGTATTCAGACTGGAAAGTAATACACACGCATTCTGAGAAAACAGTGTTTTTCATCCCTAGAGAAGGGCTTTCACACTAATAACACGTGTAAATGCATGGCTGGACTACCAATATTTGATTGTTAGTGTTCCACTTCTGTACTTGCATATGTATGTATCGCTCTCAAGTTGAGATGACAATGAATGTTGGCCTGAGTTTCAATTCTTTTTACTTTTTGCTTGTCAATTGCTTGAAAGTATATGCTTATCAACTAAATTTTAGGTACATGGACGGCCATTAGAGGGGTTCGGGAGGTAAGGCTGAAAGAAATTGAAAAACAAGACTGAAGAAGAGCCAATAATTGAGTTAACTTGGGAAATGTACTTGTGTTGAAAAAGGAGATCAGAGAGATATATACGTGCACAGAGACTGTCTTGGTGGAAAGAGTACTCGTGCGCAGAGGATAGAGTTTTACTATATTAAGATATAATAACTTTTTATTAGTGGATGAGATGCGTTTGTCACTTAACCCATTTTTGCATGTAAATGCTAAAGGCGTCTTTGATGCGAGTTGGAATAGATAAAAGGTTTTGATTACAAATTCTTTCATGGCATAGGACACAATTCCCACACTAATTTTGGTGTTAAAGAAAACTTGAAGACGATGATAAATATGTTATCTTATGAGACAGGTGTTTGGTCTGTGGGACTGCCTTTGATAGTTCATGCTCATACATATTGACAGCAAAAGAAGGGTTTGAATGATGATATGTATTGTTCATCTTCATACATATGTGTATGTTAATCAATATTTTCGTAAGCAGATTGGAGCAATGAACAAGGATATTACTATAAATTGAGAACTAAATAGTATGGTTTTATATATATTTTTTAAAATACTGATCTGTTATGTAACTTTTTGTTAATTTTATTGAAATTATAAAATATGAAAAAGAAAACAAGATGATAAAGAAGAAAACTTACTTAACACTTTTATCAACAATTGAAAAGCAACAAAAAATATAATGATTAAGATAATTCTTTTATTTAATGAAGCAATCTTTAAATATTCCAAAGTAGGAAAATAAAAAACACAATACGGCAACTGATTCCAACGTATCAATCCTTCAAAACAAAAGCAATATGATTAACATAAAAGTAAAAGATAACAATCTTGAACTAAATTAAAGACTTGATTATTCAGTAAAGAGTACAAAATTAAGAGAATGAATTAAGCAATTACTACATTTAGCATTCTTTCCTAATGTAGAAATCTCCAACTTCCAACAACTCTGCTCTCTTACGTACATGCATTTATTTAATGAAAGTGGCTTGGTCAATAAATCAATTATAAGATCATTTGATATTGCAATACTTTATAATGATGTCTTCAACAGTCTTGTCCTATTATAATAGACTTGATTTTTTTTCCCTTCACTTATTTTTTCTTTACATAATCTCAAATCCTTCACAACCAGAGAGTACTTGACAAGTTGTTGTACCAACAACCATACATCCAACTTCTAAAGAACACAAGACAGTAGAAGTTTGCTTCTCTTAACTTCCAAGAGATAACTTTAGCACCCATAATCACTACAACATAAGCCACGAAAAAAAAATCGCCGTTAAAAATTATTAGCGACGATTTATATTCATTGTCAAAAACTTCCCTAAATCTCTTCAGCTGAAAATTATAAGCCATGTTTTTCGCTAATCGTTGTTAATAATTTTTTTCAACACTTTATTTTCGTAGCAAAAAGTTATTAACGACATTTTTGAAATCGTCACCAATGCTTTTTGGTTATGCTTAATTTTCGTAGTTAAAAATTATTACCTACATTTTGAAAACATAGTCAAAAATTTTTAGCTACATTTTTAAATGTTTTACATTTTGCTACGTTTTAAAAAATGTAAGTAAAAATTTTTAGCTACACTCCGTTTTTGAAAATGTAGCCAAATATTTTTAGCTACGTTTTGTAAAATATAGTCAAAATTTTAATGAAATATTATACCATGTTAATTATATTTATTTATGATATTTTTAATCCATATTATTGTATATAATATTTAGATTTTTTGTTAATTTATTATACAAAAATATGATAAAAAATTAATAATCTGAAACATTGCATATAAAAAGTAAAATATCATTAAATTATACCAACAAAAAGAATATTCTTCGTATACAAGATTTTAATACAACCTTAACAATTTTTATAGACAAAATAATAAATATAGATACCAGTTTACAAATTATAAATGTCGAGATTACAAAAAAAAATATAACTGGGACAACTAGTTAGGTTTGCCCATCTTGATGAAAGCAACTTCATATCTCAGTCATTATATACGAAAGATAAGTCATGAAAAATCATGAAAGCAACTTCAAGATTAGTAGAGTGCTTGAAATTATGCATAATTAAGCTAGTTTGTTTTGAATTAGGAAAGAAAAAAGCCATCATATACTGAAGATAAGCTATCATATAATCAGAATGGACAATAATGAAGCAAATAATGTTTAATTGTATAGTAGAAATGCAAATAGCTCCTGGAATATGATTGAGAAGTAACACATACCCTATAGAAACTCCTTGTTACGAATGTATAAGTAAGGATAAGCCTTTACTATCTTGAGGACAATTGCCAGATTCAAAACTTTTGAAATTCAAATATCAAGAGTAAATCTCAACTAAAATCTAAAAAAGAAAATTAAACAAAAGAACTTAAGTCACAATATTAAGATGGTACAGTTTTGAAAACAAAAATGAATCTCTAGACGTTCTTAATAAAAAGCAAGCAGAAAACTTGCATGAATAAAACCAAAAGCTTACAGGAGGCTCCACAAAGTGTTGATAACCCTTAGAAAGGTTATAAGGTTCCAAATCCAAATAGAAAAACCCTACTTTTATTATTTCATGATTACAGATCAATTATACTATCTTTAAGTTCTGCATGCAACCTGGTGCCTTTTCACTTCCATCGAACCAATTCCCCTAATATAATCCTTACATATCTAAATTAAGCAAAGAAGCATTATTCAGCTTAAATAGTTGAAAAACCTTGCTCACATTCTACTTTTCATGAACATTTCAATGCAAGTTTGTATACTACGCTAGTTATTACAAGAGATTCTTTTCCTTTTTTGATTCAACTTCTTATTACCATTTAAAAAAAACAAGGAAGCACATTCATAAGAATTGCAATAAAGAAGACAATGTTCATGCACCAGAAGTATTAATCCACTTTTCGTTGTCACAAAGCACCCGTAACTGGATGCTACATACTGCCCATAGTAGAAACCTTTCTTCTTCAGCCAGTTTTTACATTTTGATGGTTATTTGTTGTTGCTTCATAAAATGAACACGCTTGAGCAGAATAGTTGAAGAGCACCATCATGAGTTCTAAAATGTTTAGCAGCTAAGAGCCAAATCAAGTGATCATGCCACTGGGAAACAATCTGTAAGGTGCTAAAAGTGAGATCATCCATTGACAAGACGGAGCCATTATCATGTAAAGGCTCCTTGACTTTTAAGTAAATGAACAATGCTAATTTGCCTTGCCCATTCTTTCCACCTTGTAATAACAAAGTTGAAATCATAAAATGTGAATGCTCTACAATAGCTTTTATCTCAACCAAATGTTGAGTACCTAGCAACCTGTTAGTTGTACCGATCATCTCTTTGCCTACTCATAAACTCTGAAAGCTTCAGTCAAATCCCTCTGTAACTCAGCATATACAACAACTTTGAATCAATACCAAAAATATGTAACACAAGATAATTGAAGTTCTTCTTTCTGACACATTTTTATCCTACGTCCTTCTTATACGTAATATGCAGTTTGCTAATCAAGCAAACATAGGCCCCAACCTACTGAGGAATTGTTGAAGTTGTGATTTATAACAAGGATTAAAGATTCAAGATATCCATGAATTTGGGGTCAAGTTCAGTGCGTTTGCGCAGAGCAATCTTCCTATCTTCACTAATTTCAAGTCTGGAAGGGGATTGCACAGAAACGACGGCTAGTTCGATGTTCTTTGCACGAATCTCATTCTTGAGATTCTCAAGGTCAGTGCAGACCTGAAGCAAACCCAAAGCTACCACCGACATCTCTAACCTAAAGTTAAAGCCTTCTATAATACCTTTATGAGGACATCTAACAGGTTACTACGTTTAACCAACAATGACCAAAAGAAGATAAGCATTACTAAAATTTGAGCAGAAACAAAGTTTTTTTGTTTTAGGTATTAGATGAAAGGTTAAAGGCAGGAGAATAATTTGGCATCTCCAACAATAATCAACTCACCAAATGCATCGATGACTAACACCAAGAACCAAATGCAGGTAGACAAAGCGACTAAGATTGAATATGTAGGGAAATTAGACTATTTTCACAAAACTAAAATGCCAGTAGAACAAATACACAACATAAAATTTGATAACAGAGTTTGGCCAAATTGTGCCTACGTCTTCGGGGCTACTGCACACCCTTTTTATTGGAGAGAAAAACAAACACTTACAAGTGTTTACACTCAAGACTCTCTTTCTCTCAAACCCTTATCCTAATATACCCCAAAAATTACTCACAAAAAACTTACTACTCTTAGTGTTTCTCTTATTCACCAAATGAGAAGAACTAAGAGTTTTACACTCTAATATTTTGTTTTTGTTTTAGGATTTGGATGATTTAAATGGAAGGGGGAGGGGGTTTGTTTATAGTTGTTGAGCCACCCCCTCCCTCACTTACTTTCCATATGGGACAAAGTCCTTTATAAAACTAACAATCTCCCACTTGAAGACTCACTTGGTTGATGAAGTAGCTCGTCTAGATTTTGTCACTATTGTAGACCAACTGAAGTTGCGCAAAACTTCAGTTTCTCGATTGTCACTACCTTGTTTAGCATGTTTGCAGGGTTCTTACTTCTAAGGATCTTCTTAAGTGTTAACACTTCATCTTCTAACAAGGACCTGATGAAATGATAACGAACACCGATATGCTTGGTTCTGGAGTGGA
>JANKOD010000191.1:9481935-9493671 GCA_026284645.1 Erythroxylum acuminatum
CTAACAAGGCACAAAATGACTCTCATGCATAATATATATCAAATATGCACAGCGGAAAATAAAACGGAACCTTAAAAACCAGATCTACTCATGCATATAAATATGAAATATAAGATGTTTACATATCTTTCTAACGATCTCCTTCGTTCTTTAATCTTCTCCGTATTGGGTTGTTGTAAACCACAGCGATCAATGCAAAACATCTTTAATGAAAGTCCACACAAAGATAGAAGGATGAAACCTTACTAGGAGATGGCTAGAATTCTCTCTTTGTGCTAGCAAATACAAGAACTCTTGTGAGAGTTAGAGAGAAAAAGAGTGTGTGTGTAAGAAAGAACCTTTCTTTCACTTGTGTCTTTCACAAGATGTACGAAAATCATCTCTATTTTTTACACCATTTTGCCTTCCATAACCCCCATCACTAATGGAGATCTATGGGAAGTTAATGGTCATGAATAGTATGCATTAATGAAAGTTATGGGAAGTTAATAACCATGAATAACATACATTAATAGAAGTTATGGGAAGTTAATGACCATGAATAGCACGCATTAATGGAAGTTTTGGAGAGTTAATGACCAAATTGGCAGCCAACAACACTTATTTCTAATCCATTCCATGCAACGTCTTCTACTATGATTACATTGCGATACAATCCTGAAACACTCTTTCATATCTTGAATCAGCATTTAAGACCATTTTACTCATCATTCGAATCTCCTATGTGTGTGACCTATTAGGTTCCCGGTTATATTGGCCACTTGAATTAACACTTAATTCACATAAGCCAAGAGTGGTATCTAGCAACACGTCATGACCCCTAATTGACCAGGAAGTCAATGGTTTGAATATGAACCCTTCCATATGCAATGTTTCCATGCAATTCATCCTTTCACCATCTATACCCCACTTGGTTCAGAGTATGGCAAAAGTGTCAACTCCTACTAGACTGACTATGTCACATCTAGTCCAAGTCATATTACATCTTATCCTAAAGATCTCATTACTCGATGTATCATTGAAGACTCTCTTCATAACACATATTTGCTCTGGCTAGAGGCTCCCAAGTAATGACCCGACAAAAGGCCGTAGGTATCATCTCCTTCTATTATGAGTGGTGAATCCTTTATTGGCTACTTAATTACCTCCGAATACCTCACGTTGTACCCAATCACCATCCTATGAGTAGCCTCTGAAAGCCCCGATAAATGAAGTCAAAGCACAGGATCAGTATCTAACATGTCCTTGAGCACCTCAAGTCAAAGGATACTTGTACCATTGCTATAATGAGACTATCATTGACTCTAGAATAGAATATCCATATGATTGTCTCATAATAGGTCAATCTAATGTACTTACTACCCTTAGTAAGCATCCACATGTTATCTCTAAACAATTAATGTCTACAGCTTATGAGATCTCCTACTTGATCCAATCAAGGAGTATAACATGTGCTAGTCTATCCAGATTAATGATATCCCATCTCATTAATCCTATGACTAGGGAAAGTTTAGATACTAACATAATTACACATGATAGGAATCACATTATCATAATCTCATCATGATTTCCTCCATGCTATGGTTTGTATCAAGGACGTCATTAAATCAATTTAATATCAACATCAAATCCATAAACGTATGAACATCAAAATAATGAAAATTGTCTTTTTTAATCATAAAATGATTTGTATAATAAGTGCTAAAGGTGATTGCCTTTAGAGCATTTCTCTAACAGAATTTGCATAAAAAAAAGGAACACCATACGCTACGTTGAGAGAGCCACGCATTAGGTCATCTCAATTTTTTTCTTGCTTTAAAATCCTCTTTAAACAATGATTAGTTTCTACCCTTTTATGTAATGGTGATTATGATTTTGGGCTTGTTTTCTTCACCTTTTTTCTATTTTAATTCTTCAATTCCTTTTGTCATTTGCATCTCTTAATTGTGTCTAACCTCATTGAATCAAACAAAACAAAGCTTCCTTCTAATTTTCATGCTATAAAAATATTCCACCTTCCTTCTAATTTTCATGCTACAAAAATATTCCACCTCAAAGCAAGCTCTGGTCTGGTCCTTCAATTTCACTTCTCAAAGCTCTAAACTTTCTATCTCTTTACTTGTGTAAATCACTTGGAGGTGTTGCCATGGAGTTGATATATGTTGGGCATGCAAGCTTCCTAACAAGTAGCAGAAGCTTCCAAATGAAAACTATTAGAGGGCATTCTAAAAAGCTACATCGAGTGCCAAAAGAAGAAACTTTCAGATTGAATATGGTTACAACATTTTTAGTAAGACAGTGTTTTCACTAATTAATTTGTGAAATATACACGACAATCAAGCTCCTCTAGTTTTCTCAAATCTGTCTACGCACCTTTGTTTTCAACTCCTCTCTAAGTAATTATAACGAACACCCACAACACTATAAGCATCTCCTTTTCATCTTTTCAACTTCTTCTCTTTTTTCCTTTAGACATTGACACTATCAATTCATGGGCAAGGTGAGTCTTTCAAGTAGGTGTTCTCTTTTAGTTGGTCTTACATCTCTAAGTTTGTTGCTTTTATTGCTTTTTGCTACTTTCTTTGGCAATAAGACACTTGATGTTAGAAATCATAAATATTTGTTTACATTAAATGTCAATGGTTATGATGTACGTGAATAACTCCAAAAATCTAACAAGATCATCAAGAAATACCCAGATCGAGTTCCTATTAGTTCTTCATTTACACTTGCATTTCTTAGATTCCAAAGCTCCTATTTTATGCACAATATGAAATGTCTCTTTATAAAGAAACATAATTTATTTATATCATATGATTGAACGTGGAAGGAAAGGATTAGACAACTCAATGCGGTGTCTTTCGATTTTCTAGAGCTTACTCTCTAAGTTGGTTTTATCTTTGAACTGTTGTTGTTTTATTGTTATTGGTGTGTGCATTATCAAGTAAAACCTTCTACCTTTTAGGAGAACTTGAAAATAATGCATATATATGTTACATGAAAGACAATGTTTCACTCATATTTTAAGAGAATCTTCTAATTAGATGGCCTTTTAGGATAACCTTCTAATCAGATGGCCTTTCCATGAAAGAAAATGCTTCACTCTTATTTATCATGAAAATTTCCTCGATGCACCCATCCCTTCTTGGTTGTTGCCTTATTGAATGTAGTTAGTTCAGCATCTACTAAGTACACTAATTCATAAATTTCAGTAAAGGTTCTTATTTCCCTAATTGAACGCTCATGTCAAGTTCATCTTGAACCTTATCTGGAACTTCTTCCTCTTCATGAAGCGGTAAAGAGTCATCTCCATAATATTATCACCATACAATGACTTTTATTAATTTGGTTTTGATTTATTAATTACATCATCTCAGCTCTTTTGAATCTTTTTTGGTGTAAGCTTGAAGACTTTATAAGCTTTGTTTGTGCTATTATACCCTAAAAATGTGCCCAGTTTATTATTATTATTATCAAGTTATCTCTTTTTGACATTTGGAACATAAAGGTAAGATTTTTGACAGAAAATAATTTACTAAACTATTTACTATGGTGTTCTACCTTCAAGTGTTTTGGTGGGTAGCATATATAACCAATATACTAAAGTATTCACTCTTTTAATCAAAAACTTCTTAGGTATTACCTTTTCAACCATTATGCTTCTTTGTCACTCTCACGATGATTATAATATTCTTCTCTATTACTCCATTTTGTTAAATAGTATATAAGGTTATCAATTTGTGAGTGATTTCTTCTCTAGAATAATAAGCTTTAAACTCTTTAGAGACATATTATGAAATATTATCAGACCTTAATTACTTAAGTGAAAGGCTTATTTCTTTTTCTAGTCTTACTTTCACTTTTTTGAATTTCGTAAGCACTTTAACATTTATTCAATTCTGCAATCTAACTATATCTGCTAGTCATAAATAAATAATACGAAGAATCTACTCTCATTTAGTGAAACCTCACTCATAGGTTATCATACATCAAAGTGAAGTAGTTCCAACCTTTACTTTGCTCTCCAAGAAGTTTCTAACAGAAAATCTTACTTGTTTACTAAACTGATAAGATTGAAATTTTTCTAAAGTTTTAATCACTCTGGAAAGATCTTGCTCAACATTATTGTCATTCATATTTTTAATGCATCAAAACAAACATGTCCCATTATGTTATGTCATATTACTAATTTATTTATTAACATAGGCAACTTAGCAACATATATAAAAGTATTCTCTTCAAAAGACTTTTCTTAACATTCTAATTAACAAAAAAGTTTGCTTTTAATGCAAATTCTCATCAATTTAAGCTCCTTTAATATCAATTATCACTCATTCACCACTAGCAAAGTTCATTCATATCCTTTATTAATCAATTGACCAAAACTTGATATATTTTGATCAAGGTTTAAAAGTACATCAGTTATTAACTTTAAAACTTTTAAAGTACACATAGGAACTAATCTTCTTCTTTTCACTTTCAAGAGTACACCATTGACATATTTCACTTTTCTTGGAAGATTTTATTAATGACCTTGCAGGGACAATTATTATAATCCATGTGAAATAGTTATGAATAGCTGATAATGCAAGCAGTTAAGGCAACAATAGTAAAAAGAGTTTGTTTAACTTCTTGATCATCTTTCTCTATTACCTTTGCTTATTGTTTTAACTCTTTTTCACTACTCTTACTTAGCTTTTCAATATGCCCTATCAATATATTGGACAAATACTTTTTGGATTTTTTAATGTAGATCAACATGGCTCGGCCCCTATTAGCGAACGACAACACAAACTAAAGCAACTTTTGATACTTCAACAAACAAAAATTAATCTAATGGTTTTCTTATTTGCCATCCATTACGTTATCATTTGTTATACCTTCGAGATAAAGTCTGTGAAATTGAAACAAAGGAAGAAAAAAGGATTGATAGAATGACATGGATGTTTAGATTGATCATGGATTGTAATAATGCATACGTTAGTGAACTTCGTATGGATAGAGCAACCTTTAGGATATTGTGTGATATGGTAAGAGATGTCGGGGGAAGACATCCGTAAAAGAGCTTATAGCAATATTCATATACACCTTGGCTCACCATAAAATGAGTAGGACAATTAACTTACTTTTTCTTCGTAGTAAATAAACCGCAAGCTGGAAATTCCATCCAGTTTTTTATGCAATTATGAGATTGCATCATATTTTGCTCAATAAGTCGAAGCCTATTACTCAGGATTGTCAAGATAAGAGATGGAAATGTTTTCATGTAATTGAACATTATAATTAACCTATAACATTAATATGAAAGCTTTTATGTGCTAAGTCATCTTTTTTTTTTTAATTTATAGGGTTGCTTAGGAGTCTTAGATGGGACACTAATTAAAGTTACACCTCCTAGTGAAAACAAGCCCTGATATCGCACAAGAGAATGATTTGTTGCCCAAACATGCAATTCATATACGTATTGCCTAGTTGGGAGGGCTCTACACACGATGGTCGTGTGTTTTGAGATGCGATCTTAAGACCTCATGGTTTACTAGTCCCTCAAGTTAAGTTTATGTTACAATATCTAGTTTGATTTCTCTTTGGGTTATGCTGCTCAAATATAAAGGTTGTTATTACTTGGTTGACTCTGGATATTGTAATGTAAATTGGTTTCTTGCTACATAGGGCAACACTATCACCTTAAAGAATTTGATGGCTATCGACCAGAGACAACTAAGGAATACTTTAGTATGAAACATTCTAAAGCAAGGAATGTCATTGAAAGATGCTTTGGATTGGTGAAAGGAAGATGGAAGATCCTTGCATCCCCTTCATTTTTCTCAATTTAAAGCCAAGTTCACATTATAATGGCTTCTTCCCTTCCACAAAACTTGATTCGCAAGTTCATGAGCTTTGATCCACAAGAGTCAATCACTAAAGATGAAGACGAGAGTGAGGAAGATGAGAGTGATGAAGATGATGAAATGGAGTATATTACACAAATTAGTCCAATTGATGAGTGGTTAACATTCAGAAATAATATGGCAACTAATATGTATAATGTATGGACAACTAGATCCAATGACAATGATGTGGATTAGTAATTTAAAATATGTTTTTTTTCATATTCTTATTAGATTGTTGAAATGTTTTGACTTTGATTAATGTACATGAATGGTGAACAACTCTGTTTATTTAGTATTAGCAATATATAACTGAGTTATTGGATTACTTTTGAAATGCACCCATTTGAACATCTCTGTTTAGTTAACTCTATGTAAGTGAGTTATTGGATTACATCGTTGTATTCAAAATTTTTAGAAAATTTATTTTTGTTATATGTTATGTCCTTAATAACTCTTACATTGTCATACTTTTATTAGGAATGGATATGGTTGCTAGTGGGAGGGGAAAGATTAAGCAATATTGGAAGGATGATGAGGTTAAAGCTTTGGTCAATGTTTTGCAGGAACTAGCTTACGATCCTTTGTGGAAAGTAGATGGGGATCTAAGAACAATTACATGGTTGAAGTGCACAAGATGTTGTTGAGTAAGATTCCCAATTTTGATAAGGAAGTCGATCCCCACATTGACTCTAAGATTAAATAATTAAGAATGAAGAACAATTCAATTTCTGAAATATGTATGCAAAGTAGCTTTCAATGGGATGATGTTGAACATAAGATCAATTATGAGAAACAAAGGTTTGATGAATGGTGCTTGGTAAGGACATCTAACTCAAAAGTTGATTGGGCTTTTATTTTAGTAGTTTCTTTTCTCATAATTATAACATTTTCTTATTATGAATTTTTTATCTTATGCTTCCTATAATTCTTTTTTATAGAATCACAAACGTGCAATTGTAATGTGGAACTTTAAATTCCCATATTTGCGCAAATTGGACATAGTGTACGGTAAAGATAGAGCCACGAGACTCAAAGTTGAGGATATATCTAAAACAAGTGCTAAGGCTAACTGTCCAAAGAATATGACAGTGTATTCTTCATCGGACAATGAAGATGAACTTGTTGTGGTCTCTGATACACAAGGATCCCCAGCTCCTTTAAGCACCCATTTAACCAAAAAAGTGAAAAAAAACCTCTCACCAAGAAAGGAAAGTTTTTACAAGAAAAAAAATCCAACAACATTTCAGGAAACTGTTGACTCAAGGTTAGACAACTTCATTCTTAAGTTTGAGTCTATTTGAGAACACATGGCATCACAATATGTTGCTTTTACAAATGCTTTGATTGCAGAGTCTAAATCTGATTCCCTAACTAATGAGAAGATGTAATATCATATCAATGAATTTCTTAATATTCTATAATGATCCTACTAAAGTTTAAGTTTTGTTCACTTTGGAAAGTCATGTAAAAAAGTCTTTTGGGCTTAGGATCCTCTATCCATCTTCTAGTCCATAAATCATGTGAGGGAGCATATTAATACTTTTGTAATTATTATGAACTTATGATGCAATTGATGTTGCTAACCAGGTTATTTTGTATTAGTTGGGAATTTTGTAGTTATGATGCAAACAAAGCTTGTAATGTTATCCTGGTTATTTTGCATCAATTGAAGGCTTTTGGTTAAGATATTATGTATAGCTGTGATATTTTACATCATTTACATCATCAAGGGGAATGTAAATTGTATTAAACTATATTACTTGATTTTACTATAACAATGGAATGGTGGACATTATGGCTATATCGATGAAGTATACAATATTTTGTATGAAGTGTACAATATTTTGAATGATTACTATTACTATTGATGAAGTGTACAATATGTTGATGCAAGAAAATATTAGAGCATTTTTTTTCAAGAACTATTCGAAAGGAAATACAGCAATATACTTGATTTTAAACATTTTGTCATTATAAATGGGGTGCATAAATTAAATAATTAGAATATATTTAAATTTTGATGTAAAACAAATTTTTAACAAATTTTTATTTCTCAACATTTTTAACAAACCAACTATCATCAATGGTAATTGTAATCATTCCTTCGTCTTAACTAACCATTATAATTATAATGATTATATCTATTCTCATTCTTTACTATATTCATTCTCATTCTTATTATCATTGCCCCATGTGAACCAAATGCCCCCTCATTTACTAAAAAACCAAATCAATAAAACTTTCTTTTAGTTTGAATTTTTTTTGGATTAGTATAGATATGCAAGTTTATTATATTAGTTTCATATGTCTTTATTATTTTATTTTAAGTTTATATCCTCGTGCCTACTAAATTTTTTTGTTTCCTTTCTTTATCTTCAGACCTTTTAACGTATTAATATCTAGATCCTTTTTATTCAATAAGCAATCAAGTTCAACATCTTGTCTCCTTAATAATCAAGTTCCTTTTTTTCAATATTCATGTTCAGTTTACTTAATTTTTAAACAATAGGCTTAACATTTTTTAATTTTTTTAGTTTAAATCTAATTAAATTCTTTCCCTTTTCATTTCCCCTTCTCTTTCACTTTCTTTAGAAGTTAATTAAATAATAAAATTTTCTTTTCAAGCCTTATGATACAATTTAGACATCTTTTAAATACTGTATTTTTTAGCCTTAAATAAAATTACAAACCCTCATGCATTCATTAACATGCTTTAAATTTCACTTGAGATGTTTTATTTTGAGCCTTATATAAAACCATAAAGCTCTATATGTTTAATCACATGTTTCATTTTTTTTAGCATGCTTTTACACCTTAATTTTCTTTTTGAAATTCTTAAATTTTTAAAACTTTTTAAACGTAAGTAACCACTTATGTGGATAAAATAACATGCCTAATATTGTTCTATTTTACAATTTGACCTCCAAACTTAATTTTCCAATAAAGACTACTAATTTCTTTCCTTTTGTTCCACATTTTCTTAATTAAGTAGAGTGAACAATTTATTAAAATAAAATTCAACTTCTGATCATATTTTTGTTAATAAAGTCTAGGCTAAAATACATTTAACCTTCCTGTGTTTTATTCCTTCGTATGCTATGTCTCCCTCTATTTCAAAAATGGACTTATTACTCCCTTTGACCACCAATTAAAGGAGCATAGAATTCAAAAAGACTTTTTTATCCCTATATTATGGTGACATCACCGCAATTGTACATATTGCATTTTTAGACAAAATACCCTTTTAGTCTTTTGTTGACTAAAATACATTAAACTCCTATATTTTTTTCTTTATTTTATTATGTCCTCTATTTTAAAAATAAAAAATATTTTAAACATGAATTACATTTTGACCGTTAATAAATAAAAAAGGAAAATTTTCTAAAACTATCATTTTCTTCACAACTGTACTTAATGACCGTTAATTTATGCAAAATTAAAAAAAGAAAATTTATTTATGAAACAGAATTAAAAAAGAAATGATTAACAAAAATAAAATAAAGCATCACTATTTTATGTTTCCCTTTTGCTCTATAAAACTATAAATTATCTTCTTTTGGCTCTTTTTGGACTTTCTAAGTCATTCCCTTACCCATCGACTCTCTCTCTCTCTCGTTCACTATTTGTTTCTCTCCTTGTTTTCTCTCTCTATACTTCCCACTGAAAAACTCCTTTGCTTCGCCAAAAAATTAGTTCAAATTCTAGCGATGTCTCTCCCTTTCTCGATGAAAAACAACCTATTTTCTTCAAATTGAGGTTCCTACCGCTCGTTCAGCTATATTTATTATTGTTAGTTATTACTTGTTTTAATTTTGTTTCATAAACAATTTTTATTTTTCCATAAATTAATAGTCATGAAATACAATCGTGAAGATAATAGTATTTTTAGTAATTTTTCCTTTTTTATTTATTAACGGTCAAAATGTAATCCGTGTTTAAAATAATTTTTATTTTTTAAATAAAGGACATAACGAAATAAAGCAAAAAATTGAGGGGTTTAATGTTTTTTAGTCAACAAAAGACAAAAAGGGTATTTTTGTCTAAAAAAATACAACATGTACAGTTTTAGTGATGGCATCATAATACTGAGGTAAAAAAGCCTTTTTGAATTCTGAGCCAGTCAAAGGGGACAATAAGTTTATTTTAAAAATAGAGGAGGGTATAACGTACCAAGAAATAAAAGGCCTCAAATAAGGTACATTAGATTGTCGAATGGAAAATGGTATTGTAATATTATTTTGCCAATGATAACCACATACTTCATTAATGAGGATAGAAACTAATACATTATATGAACATTTCAAGTGTTTGATTTAATACTTCTATTTGACCATTTTTACATGGATGACAAGTGATAGATTGATGCAAGGAAACCTTTTAAACTTTAAAGAATTTCTTCTAAAATACACTTACTAAGATAATATCATGATTTCTAACAATTCATAGAGCCATTCCATACAACTAATACACTTGATTAACAAAAAGTTGAGCTATTTTTGTTGTTGGATAAGGATGAGCTAACAAAATAAAGTGACTATACTTGTAAAACCAATCAACTGCTATCATAATTAGTAAGTAATAATTTTTTTGAGAGATTTGCAGCATCATAGAAAATGAATTATTACTCCATTGTTTCGTACTCTTTATGTATGGTGATTTTACTATTACAAATGATACAACGATCCTAACTTTATGATATATCAATGTTTTATAATAATCTAACAACTTATAAAACTTTTTGACTTCACCAATTCATTTGCCATATATCCTTTAAAAATACATGTCATTTATAAGTCATTCAATTTCTTTGTCACCATCATTATAGTAATTATTAGGGTTATAACACTTACCTGTATAATCCTCTTCATTATGAATATATTAGACCTCTTTAGTTTTTACACCATGATCATACTAAAATTATATTTTTCACATCTACTATACACATTAAAAGTGCCTTAGTTTTCTTATAAGCTTCCATATCTCTATTGCAACAGTTCAAATGTATACATCTAATTCTTTCTTACGATTAACTTTGGAAAAGTGTAATTTAAAAACTCTTGACTAATTTATAAACTCCATTAAGTCTACCGTTAATAAAAGTCATCCACTTCTTATTTAGAATCAATACTCTTTGTTTAGTGTTTGTATATTGTAATATGTCTAAATTTCTTTCACTATATCAAAGTGATAGATATCATTTGCAAAATTATAAAAAAAAGGAGAAGATTTGGAAGTCTATAAAAGTGTTTTATTACAAACATCCTCTATGCAATAAATGTTCTAAAAGATGTTTTGGTATTTTAAAAACAATATTTCCTGTCGTTTTAATATGATCGGATATGGTATAAAGAAGTAAACTATTTTTTTTACTTATATAATTTTATAATATGCATGAACAAATGAATGAGTTACTTCAAAACTATGCAAAAATTAAAGAGCTTATTATGAATACATGAAATTGCAAATGGAATACAATATCAGTCATACAATATGTCTCTATGACAATATATAATAATAACAACAACACTCAACGAAAGTCACATTACATTGCGGGTCTAGTAAGGTCCAGTAATATATAGTCTTATCTCTATCTAGTAAAGGTGTTATTTTCAATGTCTCTAAGACAAGATAAAATTGTTAAATAAATATAGAATGATTATGTTAACAGAAAATTCAGTTAATTTGATGTCTTTAAGAAAAATATAATTGTTAAATAAATATAGAATGATTATGTTAATACAAAATTCAATTAATTGATACAATATATTTTTTTTATATAATGTTAACAACTAACTTTTATATTAAAAATAAAATAAAATAGAAAAATGAAACCAAACAAATCTTA
>JANKOD010000191.1:9532328-9542902 GCA_026284645.1 Erythroxylum acuminatum
CGTGTTTGCGTGTCGAACACGTGTCTGTGTCAAATACGCACATGTCTGTGTCGGACACGTATCCGACACGGTCACCCACAAAAAGTGCATATATTGTTCTATATTTTTTGAAAGGGGCTTATAAAATATAAAATATATATGAACTATTAAGATATCAGAAATCTTGAAATACATCGATCAATATATATCATATTATGAATTTTGAATTTTTTCTTAATTCTAAATTATATATATATATGACGTGTCCGTGTCTGTGTCCGTGTCCGCCAAATTTTATAAATTGGTATGTTCCCATGTATGTGTCGGTATCGTATCGCGTATCCGTATCCGTACTTCTTAAATTATATTTAAGACAAAACAGGCCAATATTCCCAACTTCAACCTGCTTATTTGCATCTCTACCGTGCCACTACGCCTAACTAAATGAATAAATAAAGAAAAAGCAACAAACAGAACCCACTACCATCACCAACCACTAGGTCTAACCTAGTTACCACTTACCAGTAATAAACCATCAAAATTCAGCACATGGCAATGCAAGCTCTCATAAAAATATTAGCTTTTTCGTTAATGTCTTAAATCTCTAACTCTGTTGTCCAAGAAGAGAAACCTAAAACTACAACACTATGTTATTCTCCCTCTTGTCAAGTTAATTCTATGGCCATTGCGATGTTCTTTTCATGCCCATATTTTGTTTTTTTCACTCTTACCCTTTTCACAGCTCCTCCATCAGTCTCATTACATCAATCAGCAGCTGACCTTCTCCGGTTCCGTGACAGTCTCCCACTACACTCTCAACACCTCTTGCCATGGAACCACACCCATTCACCTTCTTCTCATTGTCAATGGCTAGGAGTTTCCTGCTATACCAACAGCAGCTTCCAAGTAAAAGCCTTAAACCTTTCAGGATTTGGCTTATCTGCTGTCTTGAATGACTCCATTTCCCATCTCTGCCTCCACAAAGGTCTGCTCTCCCTTGACCTCAGCGGCAACAATTTTACTGGTGTTATTCCTCCACTGCTTGGAAGCTGTGGTCAGCTTAGAACCATCCAACTTAATGACAATGACTTCCACGGAAAGCTACCTCCTCAGCTTTTTCTATCAAAACATCTGTTGATGTTGGACTTGGGCTACAATTCTCTCTCTGGTTATATTCCTCCAGAGGTAAGCTTCTGCATCAACCTTGAGTACATTGGTTTATACAACAATTATCTGAGTGGAGAGCTTCCAAGTGAAGTGTTTTCTTTATCAAATCTGAAGTATCTGTATTTGAACGCCAATAACTTAAGTGGGTCATTACCAGATTTCGATCAATCTTCTTGCTCAATCTCCCATCTTTGGATCAATGACAATGGATTTTCTGGATTTCTATCTCGTACGCTCAGTAACTGTCAAAACCTTACTATGTTTATAGCTTCTCGTAACAAATTTGATGGGATCATTCCTGCTGAGATTTTCAAGGATCTTTGGCAGCTTGAAGTGCTTTATCTTGATGAAAACAGACTTGAAGGGCCAATTCCAGACAGTTTATGGGGTCTCAAAAATTTGCAAGAGCTTGTTCTTTCAGACAACAAGCTCAATGGTACCATCTCTGAGAGGATAGATCAGTGTAATCGGCTAGTGGTCATTGATCTATCTGGCAACAATTTAGTTGGCAGGATTGCTCGGTCAATTGGGAATCTCAAACACTTGAGCAATCTATTCCTCTTCAACAACAACCTTAATGGCTCATTGCTTCCCGAGCTAGGAAATTGTAGTTCACTTTTGGAACTTAGGATTCAGAACAACTCTATTGGAGGAAGCATCCCTCCTGAAATCTGTAACCTTCGGAATCTTGAGGTTCTTTATCTGTTCAACAATCATATCGATGGTAGCATTCCCAGGCAGATTGGAAACATGAGCAACCTTGTGGAAGTGGCTTTGTATGACAACATGTTGACAGGTATAATTCCGTCTGAAATTACTCGTTTGAATAAACTCAGGTTTCTTTCGTTGGCTCATAATAACCTTAACGGAGAGGTGCCATTGGAGCTTGGGAAAGATTCTCCAGGTCTACTTAAACTAGATCTCGGTGGAAACAACATTCATGGTTTAATTCCTTCTAGCATATGCAATGGCAACAGTCTCTCAGTTTTGTCACTTGGAGACAATCAGTTCAATGGGACTTTCCCAACTGAGATTGCAAAGTGTGTGTCGCTAAGGAGGGTGATTCTCAGTGACAATCTTCTACAAGGGAGTATACCAGCTCATTTGGGAATAAATCCTGGGGTTTCATTCCTAGATGTAAGAGGTAACAAGCTTGAAGGGACAATACCTTCAGTATTTGGCCTTTGGATGAATCTAACAATGATAGATTTTTCAGAAAACAGGCTCTCTGGCTCTATACCTCTCGAGTTGGGGAACCTTTCCAATCTTCAAGTACTGAGACTCTCTTCCAACAGACTAAAAGGAAGCATTCCCTCTGAATTGGGACATTGCAGAAAGTTAATCAAATTAGACCTTAGTAGAAATCAAATTTCAGGAAAAATTCCTCCACAGATCACTTCATTGGTTTACTTGCAGAGCCTTCTCCTTCAAGAGAACAGACTTGTTGGAATAATTCCTGACTCTTTCTTTCCTGGTCAAACTCTCTTTGAATTACAGCTTGCTAGCAACAGGATCGAAGGTCAGATTCCTTGTAGTTTGAGTAAACTGAACCACTTCAGTTCAGTTCTTAATCTCAGCTACAATGAACTATCTGGTGATATCCCAGCATGCCTTGGCAGTCTAGACAAGTTACAGATTCTTGATCTCTCAAGCAACAGATTGTCTGGACAGATTCCATCCGAACTAAACAATATGGTATCCCTTGACTTTTTGAACATATCTTTTAATCAACTCTCGGGGAGACTACCAACTTCGTGGATGAAAATAGAGACTTCATATCCAGGGTCTTTTGTTGGGAATCTTGAGCTTTGTTTACTTGGTAATGATGCAAGATCCTGTGCAAAATCTAGAGAAGGTCATAAGCATATGCTAGCTGGTCTAGTCATTGGTGTGGTTCTATCTGTGGCTTTGCTTTGCGCTGTGACTTACATAATTGTGGTTCATTATCTCCGAAAGGCATACCAAAGAGATCAATCACTTCTTAGTGAGTGTAAGTTAGAAAATGAAGATTTACCAGAAGATCTAAAATTTGAGGACATGATGCGAGCTACTGAAGGCTGGAGTGACAAATACATAATTGGGAAAGGCAAGCATGGCACAGTTTATAGGACTGAGTCTACTAATTCCAGAAAGCATTGGGCTGTGAAGAAGGTGAATCTGTCTGAGGCAAACTTTGGCCTCGAGCTGAGAACTTTGAGTTTAGTTAGGCACCGAAATGTAGTGAAAATGGCAGGCTATTGTATTAAAGATGGATATGGGTTCATTGTCACTGAGCTCATGCCAGGAGGCACGCTATTTGATGTACTACACAGACATGAATCACGCGTCGTTTTGGATTGGCTCACCAGATATCGCATTGCTTTTGGCATTGCACAAGGCCTCTGTTATCTGCACCATGACTGTGTGCCACAAATTATCCATAGAGATGTGAAATCGGACAACGTTTTGTTGGATTCTGAAATGGAGCCAAAGATTGGAGATTTTGGAACGGCGAAATTGCTTTTTGATTCTGATTCAGACACTACAAGGTCTACAATTGTGGGAACATTGGGTTACATAGCACCAGGTTTGTTATTAGTTCAGTATTAAGCTGTTCACAATCACAGATGTGTATAAGTTTATATTAGAAGCTCTTTTACTGATCTCCTTCTTCTCTTCTTCCCTTCTTTGCAATTCAGAAAATGCATACTCCACACGATTAACTGAGAAAGCAGATGTGTACAGCTACGGAGTGATTCTTTTGGAGCTACTGTGTAGAAAATTGGCAGTGGATCCCAACTTTGAAGAAGGCCTGGATATTGTATCCTGGACGAGAAAAAATCTTGGAGAACAAGAAGAACGCATTTGCTTTCTTGACGAGGAAATCAGCTTCTGGGACACTGATGATCAACATAAGGCTTTGAGAATGCTAGAATTGGCACTTGAATGCACTGAACCGGTGGCTGATCTAAGACCCTCCATGAGGGGCGTAATTGTTTCTCTCATCAAATTGAATGATAAACGTGAACAGAAAAGATCGTAAAATGGATTAGTACCAAACTTTTGTCTGTCACATACGTATATGACTTTTCTTAATTTGCTCTTAAGAAAATGCAACACCATTGGTTCTCACGCCAATCTGGTTGTTTGATGGTTCCACCATGATGGTATGACCAAGTCGCCAATTCTCAAATGGGGATTTGCCGAATACACCAAAAACACAACCTTCAGGACATCTATGGAATTTACAAATGAAGTTAATATAAACTTTCAAGCCATAATATATCGTGTCTCACTGTATCTATCAAGTAAGAATGCAAGCCAACCTCTCCTTTCATATTTAATGGAAACATCAGCACAAAATGCAGACTTGTTCTCTTCAGGTAATGGCTGAATATTGACACATGGTTATTGTTCATCGTAAAGGGAAAAATCATGCATAATATATTGGTGAGGAAATATTTATGTAGTTTCTTTATCATTTCAGGATGCCGATTTTACGTGCTTCACGCAGTATTTGGACGAGAATAACCAGTTAATCATGGAAATACTGGAGAAGCAAATCCTGGGAAAATTTGCAGAATGTGCCTTGTAAGTGACAAACTTACTAAAATCTTCTTCTTTTGATGGATTCCATTTATTGAAGCAAGCGATTCACTTGCATTCCATTTTCTCTAAGCCTTGTGTTTATGTTTTCAGTTTAGATTTGAAAATAAACGCATTTGTCATGTTCCTCAATCAAAATAGTTTAGTTTTTTCCGTCTTTGTGGATATAATTTTCAGACTGCTGTCCCGATATGCTACACTCAAGGTGGATTGCATAAAATTTATAAAGAACTAAATTTGATATGATCATTTACTAATGGTCTTCATGTCGGTAGTCAAGGCTGAAAAATCAATTCATGCCCATTTCATGCTTACTTTTTTAGGTGACTTAGTCTAGAGCATTACTGTAACCAAATGTCAAATTTGTTTAAATCTTTCGAAGTTCGGAAAATATGAATAGCTAATAAGCTCTCATGGAACTTGATATGATGCTGGAAAGAAATATACAACAGATCTTTTTTGAAGGATTATAAACCCAACAAACTTGATTAAAAAACAGATGCTTCAAGTCATATGCTTCTGTTGTCTGTCAATGACTTGATTGGACATAGTATTTTCGCACGAACAACGTCTATTTTTAGCAAATACCATTGGACTATGGAGATCTGCATTCTTTGTAAGCTTTAACAGTTAAAGAACAAGTTTTTAGGTGACGCTTAAATTGCTATGGGAGAGATGTCTTGCGATAGAAACTGTAGGTAGGAAAGTGTAATTTTATTTGCAAGTTTGAGTGCAAGAATCTTAAGTTAAGCACTTAGACAAGACTACATTGCCGTAAAACAAATGATTTCGTTTCCCCCAAAACAAGACTAGCAACAGGTATTTAAACACTCACAGATGATAACCAACTTTAAAACTTACAGAAATTAACTAAATGGTGCTGAAGAGTGGGAAAGTGGCTGCTTTTGAGGATCTAACGTGTAGGGAATTGGAAAACCAAAAAACTAATACAAGCTGACTTGACAATTGTCATAGGCTCCCCACATGATTTTTTTCTTTATTTACTTCTAAAATAGGTGCGTAAAGGTAGGTCGTATCAAGGCATTCCCTCTCAAAATTTGGCTTGTCGTCCGAGCGAAAAGAAGGAAATTGTCTAAATATGAGATCATAACTCTCCTGGCCAACTTCTTCAAAAAGACATCTATAACACTCCCTATACGGAACTTCAATCATCCATACATATAGCAACCAAATTTCTATACACGTATTCATAAACATACAATTCTATTCAATGTTAATACATATACACATTACAAAACTCCCCAATGTTTAACATTATCATTTAACAGTAGTAATACATCTTTACATTTACATGATAATCCAAAAGAAAACATACAATTTCCTTTCTTTTATTACATGTGCAATCATCTGTAACTAAAAATACATTCCAAAAGTACTATTTCTTCTATCTGTTGGCCTTGGTCCCTGCAGATATTTCCTGTACCTCACTCCTATGACTTAGACCCACACGGATGAACACCCATGCTAATCTTGAAAACTTAGTGGAGAAAACACTTAGTTTGAATGACCACTTATAGCAAACATCTACCAAGCACATATTCAGAAATATCACAACTCATATACCATAAATTCATATTCATGAACCAAATCTTGATATTCAATGCTCATGTAAATAATGGTAGTATACTTAAGCAAAGTACATAATGCAAATATGTTTCAATGTATTATCCATATGTCGAAAATGCACATTTATAAGCCAAATATTGATATTCAATGCTCACTGATTCAAATATTAATATAATTGCACATCATTAATATTCAATTATTACAATCAATACAAATGCTCATCAATACTAATTATTCATGTTGTTGTGTTGTATTTCTTATTTATGACTATTAAGTTGCTTTTCTTTATTAAGCCTACACATTTTTTGTGGGTGTAGATAACGGGTACTTTGGATATCCAAAAATATCAAACTGTGGATACTCGAAAGTATCAAATTGTGGATACTCGAAGGCGTCAAACTGTGGATATCCAAAAGTATCAAACTGGGGATACCTGAAGGTATCGAACTATGGACATTGATGGTGTCAAACTGTTGCACCTGCATTGTAACCCTATAGACATGCCTATCTATCCACAACCAAGATAATAGAGCAGGCACTATAACATTTCCTTTAACAATTTACAATTTTCACAATTTATATATTAACAAATCATATAGTATACATTTCAAGTCATAAAATCTATATTTGTGTTCATACATGCAATTCATGACTTACCACCATTAGAAGGGTATCAAAATTACACTTGTATAATCATACTATACATATATGAGTAATTAATATGCATACAAATCATTTATGTACATGTAAATTTTCTTTGGAATGCATTATACTCAATTTTATATTCCAATGTTTAGTCTCCCAATTCACATGTCGTAAGTCTTATTTTATTTATTTCTAGGTGTTCGAAAAGTTTCACACACATTCATAAAGGTTTAGATAAGATTCGGTAAAAATAGAAAACAAAAACAAACTAAAAACAGTGCAATTTAAGATAAACCCCAAAGTGGTCCAAAAATAGGAAAACTATCAGTCCATAAACAAATCACATGACAGAGTCTAGTTGTTCCTTAATATTCATATAGAAAAAGTCAGAAATGGGTTTCGTGGTCTTCTAGACACTTATCCATATGTGCCTCTAGTTTCTAAAACACCAAAAATCAGTCCATTCATACTTCTAACACATGAGCTATAGACCAAATATCACACGCTGCTCCAAAACACGACCAGCATCAGGTCACCATTTTCTATCCCAATTTCCAACATCTTAAAGCTAGAATTAAGTTAAAGTCTCTTTTAGAGATTTATAGTTGTATGTCTTAGTTTTCATATTCAACTAAAATCACCAAATTTAGAGGTCTTTCGTCTGATTTATGATCCAAACAATGTGATTGGTTCAACAAACCCAAGACAAAATTGCACTACACGATAATCTCTTGTCATATTCAACCAATTCTATACAAGATAACACCAAAATAGCACCAAAGCATCTTCCTAGCAATGACCTCCCTCCCTTTATTCTTAACCTCTCCAACTTACATATACTTAACATCACCGACAACTTTTTTGGTTATACATAGAGGATTAATAGTGATAGTCTTTATCCCTTTTAATGAAACCTTTTTGGAGTTGATGTGTTAACAGAGAAAAGATTTTTAATTTCTAATTCCCAAGTGTTAACAAGGCTCGAAACAGGTAGTTTCTTATAAACTAAGAAAATTGTTACATTTTTGCTCTTGCATAAAAAGTTCTTGTCATCATTTGATACATAAATAAATGTTTAACTATCTATTCGTGTTTTACACTAATATTTCCTTGTATGTAATGCAATCATACTGTCTCATTTCTTAACTTAAACATTTTTCTTATACGAAAAACCTGAAGTGCTTATTGTCTATGAAAACATTTTACACTTTATGGACTTGAATCACTTTAAGTATGTTGAGGAAGTATGTTTAGTTATCATCTTAAAGTGACCTTAAAATATCCTCGAATGTCAAATAACCAAAAAAAAAGAAAGAAAAGAAGTATTTATTAACAACTATGACAAGGAAGAATATTCTTATATTGTCTAAGATATGAAATAAATAAGTTATTCTGAAAAGAGAACATAAATAGGGATTTATTACTTTAATATGAATTCATTTTCAATAAATTGTTAGGGCCTCAAAAAAAATTTGTGCAGAACTTGAAACGTTTTTACTTTTATCAAACATTAAAAAACAAACACTCCTTAAAGCCCTCAAGCTTTTATTAGAAATAGGTAAACGTAAGACATTTACATAACCATGGCTCACTTATCCTTTCACTACATAACTAAAGACCTTGTATATGTCATTCTTACCACAATAATAGATATTCTTCATCTATACAACTCAACTTAGATCCTAATTTTGTAACTTCATTAACAAACTTGAAACCCAAAACCAAAATAACTCTACCAATAAACCAAACTCAAGATCGAAGCAAACCTCACCAATATCTTGCTTAATTCCAACTTAAATATGTCATTGGTGCTAGTAGTTATCATGATTATGAACCCAAAATACAAAAATATATTTATATAATGTGTCATTGCTAAGATCATCATCATCTATCCTATATGCACAACCAAGTTGGTAAGGTTAAGATAGAGGGAGGGAGGTGGCCAAAGAAACAAAGAAAAGAGAGCTTAATGGAGAAACAAAATTTGGGCAGGTGCGGGAGAAACAAAAAGGAGAAAGATGGTTAGGTAAAACAAGGGTTAATAACTTAATTTTGTAATTATAACCCAAATTTTCAAAAGTGGTAATAAAATACCTAAACTTTCAATTTTTCACAAAAATAACCCAATGTAGACTATATGTTAATGGAACTGATGTGGATATCGATGTTAAGAGTAATTAAATTTTAATGTCAAATATTAATTTAACTAATAATAAATATAAAAAATAATAACACCTAACGTAAGCTTCCTTTTCTTTGTCTACTGCTAGACCCCTAAGTCCTAATAGCGGAATCATGTAGCATTGGCGAGCTTTGACCAATGTTTGACACTTGGGAAGATGGAACAAGGCAAAGACTTATGAGTAGGAAAGAAAAACGAGCATTTTAAGTGTTGGCATGTGTTGGTGCACATTAGTAGAAATCTTTGATAAAATGTAAGATTCATATGTGAGACCAAAAGATAGCTTGAGATGGACCTTAGTTGAAGGTTAGCTGGATCACATGCATGATGGAGACATGTGAGAGTTTCAAGGTGTAAAACGCCGAACATTTTCTTTTATTGAATATAAATTTTTATATTCAGTAAATAGTATTTTGGATGAATAGTAAATCTGAGTGAATAATGATTTTTGGGGGACCCAACCCCAAAATATTGAAAATCATCCGAAATAAGTGTTAGAGTCTAATAATACTGAAACAGATCGAAAATAAATCCGATCGGATGAAGTTCGGGAGTTCTTAACATTTAGGATTAAAATGCCCTTTTTGGAAAATAATGGATATTAATGATTTTAAACCCATTCAAATTGCTTTTAAAATTATCCAATCAATTAATATTGACCTGAATTAGAGTCTTTCATGGTCAATTTGATGGTAAGATGGTTGCGGAATATTTTCGAAGTTTAATTCGATTAGTTGATGAATTACATTCATTAAAAGGCAATATGGTCCTTTTATATGATGTAAGGGCAATTTAGTCTTTTTGCATGGTGATAGTGGGATGATGAGTCAATAGAAATTGCCAATCAAGGAATGTCATATGGAATGCACTAAAGAAATATAAAAAAGCCAAAAGTAAGACAAACCTTCTTCATTTTGAGAGATAGTCGTGAGTGTCTAAAATATTTAAAAAAGAGAGAGAGAGAAGCCAAAGGTGAACTTACGCCAAGGAGAAAAGAAGAAGGTGGCAGCTGATTTTCATGGGTTTTGAGTTGGATTTAAAGAGATCGTGACCAAGTAAAGAATAAAGTAAAAGTAGTAATTTTTTCTAGCTTTAATTTCTAGTTTTGTGGATTTTGCATGGAATGGTTTTGGTATAAGATCAATGGTGATTTTGACATGCAATGAAATAAATAATAAGTTTGGAAGTATTTAAGGGTTGAAATCAAGAAAGAAAACCAAAGAATCAATCTTGAGAGAATCTGCCATGGCTAGGGTTTTTAGTGTGATATGATTCAAAAGTCAATTTCGGTTGAAGAAGATAAGAGAGATAGCCACATTTAGTGAAATTTTATCTTTAGTTCTCGGTTCACTTGTAGGATCTCGGCCTCTAGGGCCTCGCGTCCACAGGGCCTCGGACGCGAGGTCCGAGAGGCCGAGGCCCTGTGGAC
>JANKOD010000191.1:9543002-9563505 GCA_026284645.1 Erythroxylum acuminatum
AATGCCAATAACACATCAATAAGCATCCAATTTATCCAAGAAATCAGTCACAAGTTCATTCCAACTCTCAATTACATTCTTAGTCACAAAATGGCAGCCCTTATCCAATTGTTTTTCCTTAATCTAGCATTCCCAACTCAATCCAAAACTAAGCTAAAACAAGTTAAAACACATCATTCATGCTAACTTCATCAAATCATACTCAAACATATTTATACCCAACAATTCAAACTATAATTTTCAGGACATTAATGCATCATAAAGCATATTTAATGAACTATAGTTCTCAATTAATGCATCAACCTACTAAGAAAAGAACATAATTCAATGCTTACCTACTTTCAAGCTTCCAACTTCAATCTCTTCAATTCTTTAATTAATACTCTAACTCAACAACTTCTCCACTCTCTTCTAACACCATGCATGGTTCTCATGGATAGAAGACTTAAGTTTGCATGGCAAGGAAAATTCTCAAGGTTGGAGGAGGAAGACAACGATTAGCCAAAGAAAAGAAAAGTAAGAGAAAATCGATGAGGAGATCAAAGAGGGTGGTTTTCGGATGAAATGAAGAAATAGGTAAAGAAACTTGACTTTTCATTCCTTGTCAATGAAGTTGCCGAAAATACAAGGATAGGCATAAGACAAAAGCAATAAATCCTTTAGGACACTTGGCCTATTGCACTGTTTTGATCATAACTAATTGTGTGGTTATGCAAATGAGGTGAGGTTTGAACCAAATGAAACTTTAGTTGACTGGCTAAGATTTATTGTGAAATAGGTGTTGTCTAATTGTAGCCTTAAGAGGTTGAATTTTGGCTTGGAAAATCAGTGACATGGCCTGTGTGAACAGTACCCGGATTGATGACCTAAATTTTTGTTGCTTTTTCTAGATTAATTTATAAGGAATTGGTGATAATGGTCTTAATGAAAGTTGAAGCCTATCTTGTTAGCTGTCCATTGCCACTGATTTTGCAATTTTTCGATATGTATATTGGGAGATATGAATTGTTGACTATTGACTGGTTAAATGCATTTTGGTGAAACCTAGCCTAAGTGTCGGTTTTGTGAGCATTCTGATTGGAAGCAAATTTAGAGATTTCTGTGAATTGAATTGGCTCAGGTGATCTTCTGGAAAGTTGTAGAAGAAGCCATTATATTGAAAATGAGATATACTATGCTATTTTTGGATATCAGAATTGGGAGTTATGAATTTTCAAAGATTGGACTTAAGTTAGGTTATTGACTAATGATCAGGACAGTCACTTGCATGACAGTTTTGATCTTGTTAGAGATGGAATTGGCTTTTAAGCCCTTGATGGGAAGTGTAGTATTGTGTTTGATCTTTTCAGGGGTATAAAGTATGCAATTTTTTGACATTTGTACAAGGAGTTTTGATTTTTAGAAAATTGTTGTTCAGTTCAGGGGTTTCAGTGGGCAGACTCATTCAATGAATTATTTGACCTATTTCGCAATTGAATTGGGATACATGTCGTTCATGAAAGTTGTAGGAAACATTCTGATCTTTCATTTGTTATAAGTCTTGTAATTTTTAACAAAGGGAATGAGAAGTTATGAATTTTACAAAATGTTGCACTGTTTTGACAAAATGTTGCACTGTTTTGACAAAATGTTGCACTATTTTGAGAGGCATTGTGAAGGCAGTAGTTTTGATTGGAATTTTGACACCCTTAGGGGTGAAATTGGCTTTTGTGTCCTTCATAAAACTTGTAGAGCTCTATTTTCTCTATGAAATAGACACCAAGTTTGTCCAATTTGGAGTTCGGATTAGGGAGTTATGACCTAGATAAATTGGTATGTCGGAGGCAATTGTTTCAGATCTGTCATTTTAATAGGGCTAGTCGACTAGGATTATTAGACCAGTCGACTAGGACATGCATTTCTCCACTATTTTGCTTATATCTTTTTCATCCGACCTCCGATTGACCTGATTCTTGAGGCATCGGATTCATAAAATATTTAATTTCATTGTCTGAGAGATTGGGAATTTTTGGACGGGAAATTAACGTGGGTCCGGATAACGGAGTCTTTAGCCACTGTTTTATTTAATTGGGGACCTATAGAGGTCCGAATTGCGTATTGTCAGCGCCATTAGGTTTCTAATTTTTAGATGGATTTTTCTGATAGAAAAAGTGGGATTAGGACCGGGAATATCATGAACATGCATTTTACACCTACATGTGCATCATTACTAGTTCGGATTGGATAATTAGTGATCGTTTTCTTCTCTGATTCTTATAGAGGCACAATTGGAGCGTCGCTCGACCGACGTCGCAGAGACTTCCCGGCATTAGCTCGGAAGTAATAGGTGAGTAACCTAGATGGGTTTCTCAATTATTATATGCCTACTGTGGGGATAATGGTGGGATCAGGAATGTGTACATTGTATGACCTGTTTGCCATTACTGGATTTACTGTGATTGACTGTGATTGATTGTAAATTATGGACTGTGATTTGTGAATTAGATACTGTTAAGTGACTGTTCAATTGGGCATGTGCATTCATACACAGATGCATAAACTGATAAAGGATAGTTGTGACCAGAGTCGCTACTGATACTGAAAACGAGCCTCGAGCTCGAAGGGAGAAAATCATACTCCCTAGACGCGTCTACTGATCACTGATTACTGTTTAAGCGCTCGGTCACAACACTGAAATAAAACTGGGAAAAAGAGTCACATGTGCATTGCATACTGGACTGAATACTTGAAATGGCTTTTGCTCTATATGACTGTATGACTACTGTGACTGTATTCTATGACTGTGACTGTCTTATTACTATGACTGTATTATCATTAGCCTTGTGACTGTATGATTACTGTAACATGCTTATGTGATGCATGAATTGGGAGAACCATCGATGATGGTTCCTCACTGAGTTCGCAAAAACTCATCAAAATTTTGCATCTATTTTTCAGGCTTTGAAGAGTACCCCGTTCGACACGGGAGTATGTCTACTGTAGGCAAGTGAAGGATAGAGGTCGGGATCAGTTCGCGTCTGCATTAGTGTCTCATAATTGTATTCCGCAATCGTTGTAAACTGATTTGTATTTGTATTTTAATGGTTCTTGTAAAGTATTGCTAAATGATAGTAATAACTATAACTGTTTACTGCTTATTCCGCGTGAGTGTGTAATAACTGAAACTGCTTCCGTTTAACGTGGAATGTATTTTCAAAAAAAAATTGTATACCGAGTTGTACTGACTGATGTAGTACGCCACCCTCGCGGGGCACAGACTCGGATATCACCAATGATATCGGGTTCGGGTCACGTGGGAGTGGGGTGTTACACATTTGCATTCTTTTGAGGAAGTAATAAAAGTTAGTTTTTACCATACCTCTTATGTTTTTATTGCTACCTATGATTATTTAATACTTTCGTAGTATTTTACCCAAATGTGAGAGTTAAAACACTTCGAGAGTAATGAGGCATTTGAGAAAAATATTTTCTTTATTCAATGATCATGTATGAAGGCTGAGTCTTGCTTAAGCGAACCTAAGTGAGATTATTGTGCAAAGGATTAGGTACGACTTTAGTATAATTTTAGTTCCTAGGAAAACCTTTGTAACAACTGGTATCAAATCCAAAATATTAACATGGCATGAGACAGCAATTTGATAGAGTGTTTCAATAGAGTGAAGGCACTTATAGGCCTAATTCCTCGAGGAGAGGAAGAGGTCACTTTCTACTCATCTCAATTCTATGTTTTGTTAAGCGAAATAAGCCTTTTGAAGGAGTGTTCGAACAAAGCAAGGATAAACTTGATGGACAGGAAAATGGTATATGGGAGATGCGTCAATAACTAAGGACTCTTCCAGTGAACCATATTCAGATGAGTGCCTACAGATTATTTCGACAAAGGCGTCAATTTCTTTTGGTTAGGGTAGTTTGTTAGATTCCTAAGTCCTAATAGCATAATCGTGCAAGCATTGGCGAGTCTTGGCCAATATTTGACACTCGGGACAATAGAATAAAGCAAAGAATTTTGAGTAGACAAGGAAAATGAGCATTGTTCAGAATTGGTATGCGTTGGTGTACATTGGTGAAAATTTTCGATGAGAAGCAAGATTCGGATGTGAGACCGAAAGATAGTTTGATATGGATCTTGGGTTGAAGGTTAATTGGATCACATGCTTAAAAGAGACATGTGAGAGCTCCAAGGACTTAATGTGTGCTCAAATAGGCAAATCATGACTAATGGACTTGGCATGAATAAACATTGGATTGGGTCAATGTGCTATGAAAGTCTTCAGGTTTGTATGACTCATCATTAATGGATAGAGATCAAGGGAGAGATCTTGGATGATGTGGCAAATAAAATCACAGTAGATATACATCAGCTCTAGAAAATAAAGACTATGTGGGAAGATCATCTGAAGATAGTAAAGTTCTTCATGGATATGAATGTATCCTTCCTAATTACACATAATCTCTTATCTTGTTAATTGGGATGTAAATAAATCATATCAGATAGAGTCCTAATTGGATGAAGGTATTATCTAATCAGTTAGTGTAGTGTAATCTGATAAGGATAAGATGTGATCTAGTTAGTTCAGTTCAATTAGGATTCTGAATTATAAAGCTAAAGATACCTATAAATAGCTTATTTAAGTCTTACTCCTGGAGAAGAGAGAGAGAGGGGAAAGGAATACAATGAGAGAGCATTCTTTTGTATACTTTTGGTGAAGTAATCAAGGTTGATTTTTACCGTAACTTTTGGGTGTTTATTTTTGCCTATAATTGTTTAATACTTTCATAATATTCTTACTCGAGTGTGAGAGTTAAACACATCGAAACTTGTGAGTCATTCGAGAACAAGATTTTATTGGTTAACGATCACCTGGGAAGGTTGAGTCTTACTTAAATAGACTTAAGTGAGATTATCGTACAAAAGAGTATATGCAACTTTGTTATAAGTTTGGTGTCTATGAAAACTTTTGTAACAACTAATATCAGAGCCACATTTTGATACGTCAAGAGACAGCAATTTAACATAGCATGTCAATAGAGCGGAGACACTCATAATTCTTCAAGGAAAAGAAGATGTTACTTCTTACTCATCTCAGATCTATGCTTTGTTGGGTGCAACGAGAGTTCAAATAAAAGCAAGAATAAACCCGGCGGAGAGAAAATACGGTACGTTGGAGATGTTTTAATGACTGAGTATTTGAGAGAATTACATTCAAATGAGCGCCCATGGATTATTTCGACAAGGCGTCGAATTCTTCACTTAGAAGTAGTTTGTTAGACCCTTATATTATAACAGGGGAATCAAATCATGCACACTCAAGACGACGGAAAAAGGTAAAAACATTTATCAAATGCTAGGAGTGTTCGTGTCTCAACTCCGACACAAGAATCATCATGATAATTTCTTACACGTGTAATAGTGTTCATGAGACAGCTAACTGTTCAGGTTCTGGTTTAATGGGAAAGTAAACCACTGGAAACACCTGTATTAGTTTTACTTACTCGTTTTGTAAATACGTTGAATTTATTGCTTGAGCAATTAATTTTCATTTCGAAATTCTCCTCTTTCTTCTTTTTTCTAACACCATTAATTTGCATTCAACTCCAAGAGTTTAACGGCCCATAAAACTAACTTCTATACAAGAGTAACCGATTTTAAAATATTTAATTTTTTAAACTTTTTTACTGTGTCTAAAATTTTAAAAAAATTTAATTGAATGACTAAATTTTAAAAATCTTAACAATTCAATTCAAAACATTATTTTTTATTGATGTAACTAAAATAACTAATAGATAGACATTTCATGACATTTAGCAAATGTTACATTATTAAAAATAATCTTTTAAACTGAATTATTACAATTTTAAAAAAATTAATCTCTCAATTAAATAATTTTAAAACTAATGACAAGAATGTTAAAATATTAAACACTTTTAAATATATTATCACTTTTTTATATGATATGAGCACAAGAAGATTTTCTTAATGGGATTGTAAAGAATGCGGGATAAACAATAAATGGACAATTTAGATACAACTGCCGTTGGAATCTTATCTAACGTTGCTCTCTGGTACTATAATCCACGCAAGTAGTGAAAGAGTTTCTTTCTTTAAAATCACGAAAGAAAGCATGTACCAGTAACAAACAAAATACAGCTGACAATCTCAAGCATCAACATATTGTACCCGGGATGAACAGCGCTTAAATGATTGATTTGCATGACAAACCATTATGATTGATTTGCATAACAACCATAATAAGTCCAATTTTGCTTCCTGTCAAAACAAATTGCATCGGGTTAAACTATTCCTAGGCTGCACAATAAGGCTGACTGAAGTCTTTCAAAACTAAACATTAAGCTGTTGACCACGATAAGAAAAAACAGTTAAACAAATAATACAGACCGTCGTCAATGTCGGTAAAGAAAAAGAGATTTATAGAATTGCTATTAGGACACTCACTATCTTCTAAAAGTTACAGCAGCACCGCTTATCCTGCAGTAATTAAATATATTAAACATAATGAGTCTATCGTTCATTTACTTTATCAAAAATGAAGCTGCAGATTTAGCAAAGATTACACTTACCTGCCCTGTTGCTGCTTTACAACAACATTGGAATCAGGCCTTTCATCAATTGAGCCTTTGCTGTGATTGCTGGTTACACTTGACCTATCGAACTCAAGTCCATTCAGATCCTGTGAATCTCTTGACTTGCTCAAAATTCTCATATTTGATATGCCTCCAGCAAGATCATAATTAACTCGACCCGGGAGCTTTGAGTCATCAGATGGATAACTTTTATTTCGGTGAGACTGTGCCATGGGAGTAACAGCTACAGTAGGCAAAAAAGGTGAATGAGATGATGCCGCAGCTGCAGCTGCAGCAGCAACTTTCGCCACTGCAGCTGTAGCTGCTATCATTCCTTGAGCTCCTTCTCGAAGCTGAATATAGTCGTCTTCAATAAAAAATAACTGAAATGACAAAATCAAAATTCTTGCCATTATTATCTAAGCTTACACTAACTGCACAACTAAACCATATCCCAAAACTCACTTCTGGGTGACCAGCCACAAAATCATCCAGTTTTCCATACTTTTTCTTGTAGTCATGCCAATGTAAAGGTGCAAGCATCTTGCCCAGCCTATTTGGAAGCTGTCATAATCACCAAATAAAGTTCAGTAGCAGGATTGCATATTCTAAGATCAACCACAATAGAACTTTGTTGATTCACATACTGTGGAATTCATTCTAATTCTTCCACCAGGTGGAATCGTACGAACAATGCAAGCTAATAAAGATCTCTCATCAAGTAGGGCATTTTCAGAAGATTTAGCTGCATTCGCCATATTTGTCTTCCCTGTTGAGACTTCAGATAAAACTGCACCACTGCCATTGTTGACGGTAGTTTCATTATGATAAGCTGAACGGATTGAATTTTCAGATGGTGATGGACTGGCACCAGAACCTGATTGTTCTTCTGTCAAAACTTGATTTTCAAGTCCTTGATTACTCAACTTTGGAACATTTTGCTCCTGCACAGAGTACAGATTCAACATAAGCCAAGTTTACCTCCTATTCAAAAGCTAAAGAAGCCAGGGCACAGGCTCAAGCAAAGAGATTTGAAACAAAATCAATGGTTGACTCCAGTGCCATACATTTGTTTTGCTGTTCTGCTCAAGAGAATTCAATCTTAAAGCATCATTAAATTGGGAAGATATCTGTTGCAAGCTCTGATCTAGATGTGGTGCAACCAAGTACTCTCTATCAATTTTCTGCAAAAGGATATGGTCAAGAACGGCTACAAAGACATATTCATCTTGACAGTGACTTAAAGTAACATCTTAACACCGCAAACCTGTTCTTCCCCGGTGGATGAAATTACATTATTTGGCTCAGTCCCCTGACTGACGTTAACATCAAGATAGTCTGGATGAAAACCTTGTCCATTGACAGATATTTCATACTTATATTTAGCATCCAATCTTGTAAGATTGTGATCTGAATGGGATGATGTAAGATGATTCTGTACAGACACTTGTCCACCCTCTGGTACAGCCTGAAGAAGAAGAGTTAAACAGATACAAATTAAAAAGCCATGGATGCCCAGAGTCAGGGAAAAAAAAAAGCAAGGCACAGGAAAAGAAGATAATGTAGAGTGTTACTGCAGCTTATACAAAACATAGAAAAGGAAATGTGGTGTCTCATACTACCTGTTGGTTCTGCCACTGTGGTGGTGACATTGCTGGTACCGAATGAAAATGCCCAACATGAGACTGAGGAAAATGAGAGGGCATGGAATGGGGAATCCCTTGTTGATGTAGTATGAATGGATGCAGTGCAGTCATCTGTGCAGGTGGCAGGTAGGTAGGCATCCCAAGTAAAGAAGATGGAGCAAATGGGACACCAGCAATATGGTTGCTCTGACAATTAACAAAATGAACAGAAACAGCATAAGAATTCCATTTACTTAACTGGAAACTGTATTTGAACGAAGGACTCTTAACACAGTAATACAGAATATAGCAATTGATGAGTCATATCACAAAAGCCCATACATAATACAACTAGTCCGACATCCCATGAGCTAAAAATCTTATCCACAGAACTAAATCATCCCATATTATCCAATTCAAATCTCTTGAAAACTATGAGATGCAAGGAACTTAAAGTATATAGAAGAAATAAAAGAGGAAAAATTAGTCAACCATAAGCCTGAATTTAGTGGAATGAAAGATTAGGAATTGAGTTGAAAACAGAAGAGATAGAGACAAGTAGAGGATTTATTGAAAAAAGGATTTATTCAAGAAAGTCTTATTCCATGTGTAGTTCTAGTACTTTTAACTCCTAAAAAGGATGGAAGTTTGAGAACGTGTATTGATTGTCAGGGAATAAATAAGATCACAATAAGATATAGATTTCCAATACCTCACCTTGATGACATGTTAGATATATATTGGCTTGAGCTACTATCTTTACCAAGATAGACATACGAAATGGGTATCATCAAATTAGAATCAGACCTGGAGATGAATGGAAAGACTTTCAAGACTAAAGAGGGACTTTATGAATGGATGGTGATGCCATTTGAACTCTCTAATGCACCAAGTACTTTCATGAGAGTGATGAATCAAGTGTTTCGACCATTTATGTGCAGATTTTTGGTGGTATATTTTGATTATATGTTAGTATACAAGACTAAAGAAGATCAACTATTACATCTACAACAAGTCTTCAGAGTTTTGAGGCAAGAGAAACTTTATATCAACTTAAAGAAGTGTTCTTTTAGGCAATCAAATGTTGCATTTTTGGGTTTTATTATATCGTACCGTGGAGTGGAGATGGACTCTGAGAAGATTAGAGCCATTCTTGATTGGCCTATTCCACAGGATGTACACGAGATAGCACCATAATGGCACTAGTTACTAATTGTATGAAGAAAGGACAGTTTAATTGGTCAAAGGCAGCAACTAAAGAATTTGAAGAAATCAAGAAAAAAAAAGACCGAATCTCCTGTTTTACAACTTCCAAATTTTTTTAAGGCATTTGAAGTTATTTGTGACGCATCTCATGTGGGAATTAGAGGCATACTCAGCCAAGAGGGACATTCAATTGCTTACTTCAGTGAAAAGTTCAGAGAAAAGAAGCAACAATATTCAACCTACAATGAGAAACTTTATGCAATAGTATGCTCTCTTTACAATTGGTGTCATTATCTCTCATAAAAGACATTTTTCCTATATTTGGATCATGAATCTCTTAAACACTTAAAGGCCCAGAAGAACTTGAACAAAAGGCACATTATGGAGTGAATTTTTGGAGCAATTTAGCTTTGTTATTAAGCATCGGACAGAAGTTGAGAATAAGGCAGTGGATGCATTAAGTACGAAGAGTCATTAGCAACACTTTAGCGGTAAAAGTTATGGGGTTCGATCCACAATGACTATCTTTTCAAAGGAAATCAATTTTGCCTACCTAATACTTCTATAAGGGAGTATGTGATTTTGGGAATTACATGGAGGAAGAGCAGCAGGACACTTTGGAAGAGATAAGACCATCGAAATGGTTGAAGATCACTTTTAGTGGCCCTCCTTAAAGTGGGATGTGTCTGAGGTCATACAGCAATGTCGAACATGTCAATTAGTTGAAGGAATGAAACAAAATTCTGGATTATATACACCACTGCCTGTGCCTCATGAACCATGGCAAGACATAAGTATAGATTTTGTCTTGGGAATTCCTAAAACTATTAAGAGGTTATGATTCTATTTTTGTGGTGATGAATAGGTTTTCAAGATGAGTCATTTTAGTCCATTTTCCAAGAATTATGATGTTGTCCATATAACTAAACTCTTCTTCAAAGATGTTGTATGTCTCTATGGGTTATCTTAAAGTATCGTCTCTAATTGTGACGTAAAATTTATGAGGTATTTTTGGAGAACTCCATGGAAAACACTGAACACTAAACTTCAATTTTTAAGTTCTTTTCATCCGCAAACCAATGGACAATCAAAGATGATGAATAGAAACTTGTGGGACTTGCTAAGATGTTTGGTCGGAGATAATGTGAAAAATTAGGACCTAATTCTTTCTATGGCAGAATTTACATATAACAGTTCTATAAATAGGTTTACTGGTAAAAGCCCTTTTGAGATAGTTTTAGGAGTTCAACCAAGGAAGCCTACTGATTTGGTTGCTTTACCACAAATAACACGAGTCAGCGTTGAAGCTGAAGGTTTTGCACTCACAAGGGACATCTTTGATGAGATACAATGAAAGATAATAACCAACAATTTGTCTGATAAAGAACACGCTGAACAACATCGTCGATTGGAAGAATTCAATGAAGGAGATATGGTGATAGTTAGGATTCATCCAGAGCATTTTCAAAACGGGAAATATAAGAAAATTCATTCACGGAGTGTTGAACCTTATAAGATCATCAAGAAGAAAAGTATTAATGCTTATGTTTTGGAATTACCATGTGACATCAAAATAAGTCTTATCTTTAATGTTGCAGACTTAACTATTTATCATGGACAAGATGAGCAATCCCCTACCGCAACTGTAAGACTTCTAGCCACTCATTATATTAAAGAGGAAATAGAGGATGTTCTTGATAAACAAATTGTAGCCACAAAACATGGACGATATCGACAATCTTTTGAAAAGTAGAAAGGAAGACTGATTTTTGACAATACTTGGATTCTAAAATCATAATTTCAAAAGTTAAATCTAAACCTATATGAACAGTATTTGTCACATTCTAATTAGAGGACAACTTCCGAAAAGTCGGGTAGAATTGATGCAAAAGAAGTTAAAATATATAGAAGAAATAAAAAAGAAAAAATTAGTCAACCACAAACCTTGTTAATGGATGAAGATTGAGAATCAAGTTGACAACAAAAGATTGGGACTGAAATTTAGATTATGTTAGGATTCCTTATTAGATAGGAAATAGTAGTAAGTTAAATATGTTATTCCATGTTACATATGTTATCCTAGTTGTTCAATACTTGTAGAATTTTTATTAGAATAAGATTTAAATTTGTTAGGAACCTTTTTCCTATTAGAATAAGGGTACTAAGAACTCTATATATATGTGTACTCAGCCCTTCAATAATAACAAGCAATCTAAAATTTTTTCTACAAACTTGAGTTTTCACCTAGAAGGTGTAATGCTTCCTTCCAAGAGTGATTCTTAGACCTTAGAAGTGATTTCTAATTTCCTACTTTCCATTCTTTGTGTTCACAAAATTCTAGCAACCAAAATCCTAACTTCCAGCATATTAAGCCTTGAAATTTTAAGCCTAAATTTTCAGCAATCAAACATTAAAATTCCAGCTATACAAAATCTAAAATTTCAGCATTCCTAGCCAAAATTCAACCCTAAAATTTGATATTCCAACAGCCTAATATCAGCCATATTTCCTTATTTTGTGATTTTTAGCTACTAGTTAATAATTTTTCTATTTGTCCTCACACTATGAGTCAAGAAAAGAGCAGTCACACTGCTAATTTCCAATATTAGATATGAATGTTATTTCTCTAATCGCTAATCAACTTATGCATAATAGTCCTTGCAAGTTTAAGCACTCAGACATACAAACAGCCCATGAGATTAACACTAATTAGCAGTCCAAAAACAATCACATGCTTGCTCCATGTCAATTTAATACCTCAGAAGAAATTTAGGTAGTGAATTTTTCAGAGGGATGCTAAACCTTTAAGGACTAATTGAATTCAACTCTCATGCATCGCAACCCATGGATTATAGCCCTTGTTCTAGAATTGTATTCATCCACAAAAATGCAAGGGCAAGACATTTCATCAAACTTAAGCAAATTACGCATATGACACCAATAACCATGTCAATCTGAGATGTTATGAAGCGCCTGTATCCTTTTGAGATATATGAAAATTAGCCACCAAGTGAAGGCAAGAAGCTATCATTACATGACTTGTACTCATTCCAAAGCAAATATTCAAGTAAAAGTAAAAAAAAAAGAGAGTACATATCCCCAGAAATCGTATAAGCAGCCAACCTGAGTTGATACATTTCCACTTGAAGCTAAAGATAAGATAATATCTGTATTGCCATTTGCAAGAACCACACTATTAGTACTTGATGCACCACTTCCATTAACGTCTGGTTGGCTCCCATTTTTCTGACCAAGATTTGGTACATCATTTGACTTTGTTTGTGATATGTGTATATCATCAGGGTAGGACCTGCCTCTTTCTCTGGCTTCGACTAACTCCTTTTGTAGTTGTTGCAAAGAATGCAAATGAAGTCTCTCCATCTCTCCAAACTGAAACCACAAAGCAAAAAGTAAGAAGTGAATCTAAAATGAGATAAAATGTATAGCTCCTTAGTTCTTATTGAATAGAAAAAATTAATTTAACTACCTTCCATACAAAACTCCCAAGCAATACATGCTATTAGAAAATGTAAGAAACTGAACTCTATCCATAAGAAACACATTAATGCAATCACTCACGTAACCAATTACACATGAAGAATATAAACACAAGCACAAAACGTTATTATGGAATGAAAGAGGGAAATGGAAACCTAAAGCAAAATGATCTGTCTCTGAGAAACACATTAATGCAATCACTCACGTAACCAACTACACATGAAGAATAGAAACACAAGCACAAAATGTTATTATGGAATGAAAGAAGGAAATGGAAACCTAAAGCAAAATGACCTGTCTCTGACAACCCAGCCAAAGCTGATTATATTGTTCTGTACGCTCTCGAATTTCAGCTTGTAATGAGTGGTTTGCACTAGTTTGCAAGGCATCCATCTCCTGAACACGTCCAATCCACACCTTCAATTGTTCATCTTTTAAGAAGATGGTCTCCTGATCAACCCTATTCTGAAAAAGATAACCAAGATTATACCTCCTGGTCAACATATATTATGAGAACGTCCTCATTAAAATCTTATGATAAAACCCTTCAAACATGATAAATGTATGGGAAATTTCTTCAAGAATATAGATCAGTAAGTATGCATATATTTACAAATAGTCAACAGCAATGTCAGTTTCTTCTCCAGAGAAGCGCATCAAAAACATACATACCTGTTCCTGCAGCTCAAGAATTTGCCTCTCTTTTTCTTGAATGTGTTCTTGAAGGTCACGTATTTGCTGTATATGCTGCACTCTTTCAGCTTCAGAGTGATCGCGTTCTCTTCTGCAGAAAGAAAAGGATCGCTAAACCCATAAATCCATAACAAAAAAATTTCAACACCTCTAGATGGTAGACTCGTCATGTCTTGAGAAAAAAAGATAAATCAATATCCTCTAATGATGGTTCATAACCTTGGCAAATAATCATTAGTTCATCCCAACTTATATTGCAGTAAGGTAAACCATTGAAAAAAAGTAAAATACCAGTCCTTAAGTTACAAACACACACCTAAATGATGCAAGTTCTTTATTTTGTTCCCTGAGAAGATCTTCTTTAGCCCAGGCCTGCATATGATGGCAAAGAAACAAAGAATCATTTGTGGTTAACCATTAATTAAAATCTATTTTTGTTTGAAAACTATAAAGAAACAAACCGCTTCATTATCTAGTTTAATTTCCCTATCTTTATCCTCAATTCTTCTTTCCAGGTCATGTATGGTTTGTTCCGTTTCACGGAGTTGTTCCTGCAAAAATATAAATGATTTAAAAAAGATTACAATTAACAGAATGAGAAATCATGAAGCTGTTCATTAGCAGAGACTAAAAACAAGAAAGAATCTTTCTAAATGTTGTAATGTAGCTAAATAGTGTCTCTCTGATATATTATTTATAACAAACATCAAGGCAATGGACATGATACTGCCGTGCTGCGTACTTTATACTTATTCCTAAGATCCAGAGAACATGTAAAGTCTATTGCAGAAAATAGTAATTCTTTTTAGGGAGAGAAACAAGCTCATTGACCTGAAACTTTGAAGCAGCTTCGATATGCTCTTTAATTTGAGTATTATAGCTGTTTTGAATATCTGAGATCTCAGATCTGGCGATTGCCTGAGCTCTAAGGTCAATTTCCATTTGCTGCAGTTCTTCTCTTTGCCTAGAGATACTGTGAATTTGCTGCTGCAACATATCATTACCTAAACTCCCATCAACAGCAACTGAACAAAAGCCTAAATCTACTGGCTCTCTTCCATGCTGCACCTTGATAAACAACTAATCAATTTAACTTTCCACAATCCTGCAGAATCTAGTTCAAAAGTCAACAAACTTTACCTCATATATTCTTCTCTCATCCGATTCACCCAACTTTGGTTGTCCCAAATCCTGTGATTGTAAAATACCAGATTCATTCAGCATGGAGATTAACATGTCAAGACATCAATAGATCATCCAATTCAGATTATTAGTAACTCTAATAATGCCACAATTCTCTCAGCAATCAAAAATGCCCATCCAAGCAAGTAACTTAACTCTCATTACCAATGAATCAAAAACATTTATGCATTTCAAATAATCAAGACAGAATCACATCAACCACAAAGTTACGGTCGACGAACATTACATCCAAACGAATCCTAATTCACTGTTCATATCAAAAGACAAGAGCCAACTACCATGATTCATTAAAAAATCAGATTTAAATAGCTCATCGTTTCCTTTTCCATTTCAGTCCAAACATTAAAACAATAAAATACATCGTAACAGAGTTGAAAATCTATAGCACCGACCTCGTCCCTAGGGTTTCGAACAGAATGGTGATCGGAAACTTCACGCCCCTCCTTCCTCGATGAAGGAATCCGCAAAGAAGCATCGCGAGTGGCGGTGGGACTGGCCGTGTGAAATGCGACGCTTGGTGTGAAGTCCAAACCCTGGTGAACCATCGGGTCCTCGAGAGCAAGTTGCGAGCCGAAGCCTTTAGGCCGAGGGTACGTCTCAGGCAGCGTCGCGCCCCCACTTAGCAGCCCGAGATGCCACCATAAAATCCCGAAACGCCTCCAACTCTCTCACTGTTTCTCTCTCTACCAGACCAGAGAGAACAGAAAAGGAGGGAAAAGAAAACCCCACAAATAATTGAGAGGAAATGGAGATTAAGGGAAGGAGATGTAGCCAAAGAAGAGAAGAACTGGAGAGTGGAATTGGGGGGGTTTTGTGTGATTGGAGGGTTTTGGAGGGGTGGGAGTGTAAATAGCGACAATATTGACGCCGATAGAGAAGAGAGAAGATGATTGGGTCTGTGTTTGTGAAATTTGGCTCCCGCCATTTATATATTCACGCGCGTCTGGTCAAGCGGAAGTTACTTGGGTCCAAGCCAACTCCAACCTTTAATGCACGAGCATTTTAGTCGTATGAATGATTTTTATGATATGAATAATAGTATTAATTAAATAAAATTAGGGATAGTAGTGGGTCAAACCAAAGTCAGAGCCCCATCAGGCTCAATTTTTAAAAAGTTTAAAATTTTAATTTTAAAATTAAATTAATTAATAATTGAGGATAAATTATAGGTAACGAAGAAAAAGAATATAATTAAAGTTATCAATTCAATTACTTGTAATTAAGAATTTTAATTTATTAAGAAATTTTGATATTTTATAATGAATAAATATATAAAAACTTACATATATTGATAAAATGAATAAGATGAGACCAAATTTATTAATAAATAAGGATATGATTATATGAAATGAAAGAAAATAATAATAGAAGCGATCAATTCAATTAATTATAATTATAAATTTCAATTGATTAAGAAAAATTGAGATTTTATAATGAATAAATATATAAAACTTACATATATTGATAAAATGAATAAGATGAAATAAAATTTATTAATAGAGGATGATATGGTTATAAGTAATGAAAGAAAAATATTATAATTGAAAAGATCAATTCAATTAATTATAGTATGAATTTCAATTAATTAAGAAATTTTGACATTTTATAATGAATAAATATATAAAACTTATATAGATTGATAAAATGAATAAAATGAAACCAAATTTATCAATATAGTAGCGAATTTTAATTAATTAAGAAATTTTGAGATTTTATAATGAATAAATATATAAAACTTACATATATTGGTAAAATGAATAAGATGAAACCAAATTTATTAATAAATGATGATATGGTTATAGGAAATGAAAGAAAAATATTATATTTGAAATTACCAATTCAATTAATTATAGTACGAATTTCAATTAATTAAGAAAAATTGAGATTTTATAATAATAAATATATAAAAACTTACATAGATTGATAAAATGAAACCAATTTTATTAATAAAGGAGGATTTGATTATAGGAAAAGAAAGAAAAATATTATAATTGAAGTGATCAGTTCGATTAATTATAATTACGAATTTTAATTAATTAAGAAAATTTGAGATTTTATAATAAATAAATATATAAAACTTGAAACCAAGCCCCTTTATTCAACAAGTGCTTATGGATGGGGTAGTTTGTTACTAGTGACCAATGATTGAGTAGTCTGTAACGTCGTACATTCATTTAGATTTATATAAAATTTTCTGATTTAACAAAAAAAAATATATATAACTTACATATATTGATAAAATAAAGAAGATGAAACTAAATTCTTTAATAAAGGAGAATATGATTATAGGAAATGAAAGAAACTTACATTTTCTCATATTCCATTTCTATTATTTTCATTTTCATTTTTTATTTATCTTTTTTTCAATTTTTAAATTTTTATTAAATTTTAATTATGAATATTTTCATAATGAAATATAGTTAGTTACTAATTTCTTTAATTAGATTTTAATTAGATTTATTTTAAGTTGGAAGTAGTTAGATTTGTATAGAATTTTTATTTAGAATTTTAAATAAATAAAGAGAAATTGACCTATTTTTAACATTTGGGATGGTGTTCTGGAACGTCTATTTAAAAAAAGTTATAAGGAAGTTTATAAGAAATCTTACTTAAATAATGAATTAGAAAAAGAGAGAAAGGATAAAACAAAATTCATTATCTATAACAATCTTAATTATATACAAATGATTATCTGCAACATTTTACAAAAAAGATACAATTTTCAAAAAATCAAGATAAAATCATAATGAAGACTAGAGACTAAATACTAGAGTCTGGAGAAGGTAGAGACTAGATAGATTGAGAGAGCAACTAATCATTGTAATCAAGATCGTCAATAGTTTGCATTTGATCGATGAGTATGACTGGTCACCTCCACATTAATACGTGTGGTTGTATTAAAGGAAAATTAAAAAAAAATATTAAGTAAGATAATATAAAAATAGATGAAATTTATATATCAAAATGAAAAAAAATTACCATTAATATCTTCATTATCTAACCAAGTTTGGGCACACATAAGGGCTTCTACAATACGAGGATAAAGTCGAGCACGATGAAGACTAATAATTCGAACACTAGTGCTAAAAACAAACTCCGAAGCAACGGTAGATGATGGAATTACTAATAAGTCTCATGCAATTACTTGCATGATCGGAAAATTATTTCCACAACTTTTCTTCCTTAATAATACATAAAACTGCACACCTTCAAATTTAGTTGCGCAATCTTCAGTCAAATATTTATCTAATTCCATCATATTGTACGAAGCCCTAGCCTTTTTTTTCATAAAATTTGAAAGTGAAAGTAACAAACAGCTCTTGGAAGATGAGCTTAAACCTAAAACTGAAGTCAGAGTTGAATATCTTGAACTACTGCGATCCCGATCATGAATTTTGTCCATTCTGAGTTGCATTAAACAATTCATGCCAAAATTGTTTAACGACATCTAGATGCTTTTAGGCTCGATCACATATAACATATTATATATATATAATTAACCCCCTCCATCTTGTATCTCAGGTCCAGCACAAATAAGGCTGCAACAATATGTCCAACCATAGACAAATAAGAATTTAGCTTCTCTATCATTTACTCTGTCATAACTCGAATAAATTCATTAGAATCAAACATCCAGATAGATAAAGCATTCTTTATCTCACGTATAGTACTAGAGCAACAATGTCGAGATGGTTATTTTGTTCCCGAGAACAATTCAGTTGCATTATAAATAATTTCAACATTGCATAAAGTTCTCTAGCCAACTCTCATTGTTTTTATGTAGGCATGCAAGTGTACTGAGAGCAATGATCCGAATTTCGTTCCGTTCCGGCCGGTACTGGCCGGAACGTACCGTACCGGCCGGAGGACGGAATTCGAAACTCACCCTCGGTACCGGACATAAATACCGGCCGGTACCGGGATTTTCCGTTGGGTACCGGCCGATACCCAACATTCCGGAAAATTTCGGGCAATTTTGGAATTTTCCGGAACCCTAGGGACTAAAGTGCAAAAAAAAAATTTCCCCCACCCCCCCGACCCTCTTCTGCTACCCACTTCTCTTTTACTCTTTCTTCTTCATTTCTTCTACTCCTCTTCTTCTCTCTAAGCCTCTCTCTCTCACTATCTCGCTCTCAGCCTCTCACCGTCTCACCGTTTCTGTTGCCGGCATATGGAGATCCTCTCACCGTCGCGACGCTTGGTTCTCCTCCTTGCCCAATCGCCCCGGTTGTTCTCCGTTCTCCTCCTCTCCGTGTAGATCTGGCCTCATCCGTGTAGATTTGTGTAGATCTAGCCTCGACAGCTCCTCCTCGACGTCAGCTCTCCTCCTCGCCACACCACCTCACCACCACCAACCTTCTAGCAGCTCACAGAGGCACGACCCGACGCCCAACCCGAATACCCAAGTGAAGACCCGAGACAATCCGACGGTTAAATAATTTTTTTGGGTGTGTGTTACCGTTGAATCGTTGATAGATACTCCAAAAATTGATGGTAAATGGATTTTGTTTTTTGTGTTGTGGATTGGAATTTAGAAAATAGAAATGGATTGGATTTGCGTTTGCCGTGTATTGGTGATTTGGTGTTGATGAATTGATGAAAATGGAATTGGTTTTGGAATGGATTTGTGGAGGAATTGGATTCGGTAATTGAATACCGAATTGAAAATGAATTGCCTTTGCCGTGTTTGTGGAGGAAAGGAATGGAAAATTGGAATTGGTTTTTCGTTTTTGGTTTTTCAATACCGAATTGGAATTATTGTGGAATTGGTTTTTGGTTTTTGGTTTTTCAATACCGAATTGGAATTATTGTGGAGTTGGAAATGTGGAATTGTAAATTGGAATTGGAATTATACGGTACAGCGTTATGGAAGAGAATTAAAAAAAAAATTCAGCTACATCAATACTGGGGTGGGAGGCGTTATGGAAGAGAATTAAAAAAAAAATTAATTGCAGCAACCGATTGAACCTACTATAGCAGGTTCAAAGGACTCATCATGACCTTAATTGAAACCACAGGGACCTGTGCTATCCAAATTAGAACTACAGGAAAAAATATGCCGTAAATTAAAACCACAGGGACATTTGCTGCCAAAAAACTCATTATAATGTATTGCACTAGTAAGCTCTTCGTTTTAGTTTGTTCTTCTGATGCTCTTAGTTCGGACTAGAATTGAAAAAATTAAAAGTTTAGGCATTTTATTGATATTTTTAAAATTTAGACTATAATTGAAAATTTGACAAAAATTTGAGTTTCTTTTTAATAATTAATCCTTATGTTATGCGAGATAGGTTTTTTAATAGAAATGAATGGCAAAGGATCATATGTTACAAAACTAGAAACATGTGTTTAACCCTAACATTATACCTTACATATTTCATTACTAGATAAGCATGTTAAAAGATCGTATAATCTTTTTAGTATCTTTTAAGTAAATAAGTTTAATATAAAATACAAATATGAAATTAGGGTAAAGTAAATTAAAGTTTAGAGTGTTATTTTAATTATAGTTTTACTATATCCTTTCAATGTTTATCAAATATACTTTTTGCAGGTTATCCTAACCAGGGCCGTTCCTATAGTTTTATAGGCCCTGGGTAAAATTAAAAAAAGGGCCCCAAACTTAAGTTTACATATTTATATGAAACATAAATGACTCAATTTATAAGTTTACATAACCAACTAAATATTAAATG
>JANKOD010000191.1:9569479-9584148 GCA_026284645.1 Erythroxylum acuminatum
GATTGGGATATTGAAGTGCTCATTGAATGTGAATTGGATGAACTAAGTGTACGTAATTTGATTGTTAAATGTGTTCTAAAAGTGCATTTGCATATAAATGAAAGTGTGAATTCTCAACTTTAATGATGAATGTCGGACTAAGGTACGATGATATAGGAAAGTGATTGAATAGGATTATGCAAATGTGAATAATGCATTCCATTTCATGAATGTATGAAATATAATAGAAGTTGTGACCTGAGTAGCCACTGATCAGAGCTTAAAGCTCAACGTGTGAAATGAGCCTTGAGCTCAGAAAGTGATTAAGAGCCTAAGGCTCACTATGTAAAATGAGCCTTATCCCCATCGGATAAGGGACAGTTAGTAATGAGCCCGGTATCTATTAGATAGGGACAGTTAGGCACTTAGTTATAAGAAAATAACAAATGGAAAGTGGGTCTCATGTGCACTGCATATGCATTATATGAGTGATTAAATTTGTAACATCCCACTCCCGCGTGACCCGAACCCGACATCGTTGATGATATCCGAGTCCGTGTCCCGCGAGGGTGGCGTACTACATCAGTCAGTCAGACGAAACTCAGTATAAATATTTTTTTTGAATACTCTCATGTGCGTGGAAAAGACAGTAAACAATCGGAGCCCACGTTAAAAGAAAGCATTTTCAGTTATTACAATCATTCAACAATCAGAAAAATGTCTAAATTTCCACAAAAATGTAAAACACATAAAAATCCACTTCAATTCCATGTTCAAGCACCAATTCATATTTTCCCACAATTAACACATATGTCGGGAAATGTCAGGAATGCATGTACGATCATGTGCATTTACAAAAATTACAATTTATGCATGTATAGAGGCCATATTATGCATGAACATACCGAGACTCGTGTACTCACTCATAACCTGTCTCAAATTACTAGTTTACCCTTCCCATCGGGGGTGGGATGTTACAAAATTGTATTGAATGTGAAGTGCGAATTGTGAAATAATGTGAATTATGTGTTACGTGACTGGGTGAGCCATCGATGATGGCCACTCATTGAGTTCGCAAAACTCACCCAAAATTTGTAAATATTTTTCAGGACTCTGAAGAATACCCCATTAGGCATATGGAAGTATCCATACTGCATGTAAGGGAAAGATAGAGGTCGGGATCAGTTCACATCTGCATTAGTATTTTCCTGTTTTTGTATAAATTTGTATTCCGCAATATCTGTAAAATAATGTATTCCAAAATTCTTGTACAAAGTGTATACCAAGGTATTTATGTTGTAATGAAAAGTCATTATGACTAAAACTGTTTTGTTTTCATAATGGGCCCAAATGGCAATTGAAATTCCGATGATTGTTTTGCGATGATTGAGAATGTTTATGAAATAAAGTGGGCTCGATTTGGTTATTGATTTTTTTTCAAAATGTGTATATGTTTGTTGTTTCAAAATAAATTTTGTACTGAGTTTTGACTATTTGTGTAACACCCACATACCCCTTGGGAGGATATTACGAGTGCCACACACACAGAACATACAAAATACAAAACATTTCGTGAAAGTATAGCATTCAAAAATAAACATTCCAAAATGTACACAACATTTCATACTTGAATTTCCAGAATCTTAAGCAAACATACATTATATCACAAGAGCTTAATACAAATTTGTTTCAAAAATTGAAACTAACCTGAAACATAGTTATTACAAAAATTTACAACAATTCAGAATCATACACTATATATACAAGCCCAAAACAAACTCCAAATACATTTTTATCAAAACAAGACTCAGACTCCATTGGCCATTGCGGTTGACTCGTCCCAGTCTTTATAAACTTCACTCTGAACCTACACGGGGCAAATCCACCATGCTAAGCATATAGCTTAGTGAGTAATAACTAATCTACATTAAATGATTTCTTTAACAATAAATCAGACATAATGTATTTCAGAACATATTTTATAATTAACAGAACTGCATAACATAGGATATTATAAACCCTTCAGAATCAGAACATAATTTAGCTTATGTCAGAATCAAACAGATATCATAATACAAAACCAGATAACTACTAAATCCATTTACAGAAGCGGGTAACAGGACTTATATAGAAGAGACCGAAGCCTCGACACCGAAGTGTCACAGAAGAGACCAAAGTCTCGACACCGAAGTGTCACAGAAGAGACCGAAATCTCGACACCGAAGTGTCAATAACAGAAGACACCGAAGTGTCACAGAAGCAGCTGCAAGCCCTTCTAGGCATGTCTATTTACCCACGACTAGGACTGAACAATTTTAAAACAAAACAAGGTCATTTCAGACATTTCATGTGTAAAGCAAGTAGTCAATCATATTCACATGCAAGTAGAACTTCCAATGATATAAACATGCATCAAACGCCTCGGACAATCATTGTCCGGAATTCATAATACAATCAGCATAAATCAAATTCAACAAGCAGAACAAAGTAGGGTAAATAGCACTTCAATATCACATGCATCAATCAATACCTCAGACCTTCATGTCCGGAATCAATACACAATTCAGTACACATTCATCAATATCAATTTGTATTCAATAATAAACAAGACAAATCAAGGTAAAACCATCTTAGGTTACTCACAAAAGTTACCGTCTAAATTACTTACAATTGCTCCTGTTTGCTTATTGCCTTGAAGTCCCGGCAATATCTGGAAGTGGTCGTTCTATGCGTTCCTCTATAATATTTAACACATATACAAATCACTATTGTGCATGATTAAGACTTCATTAATGTATATTGAATATGTATAATGCATGTTCATGACAATTCCGAGTATCTTATTGTGATTTTCATCATCAAACCGATCAGATATCAAAACCCTCATTAATAACATTTGGTACTTATAATTTGGACCAAAATAAAATAATGTGTAATCAATTTCATAACCTAATTGACCACTTTAGATTTTCTACCCACATGATTTCGGGTCAACTTTGCATAATTAATCTGATAGGGCAAATGACAAAATTAGGCAGCACTTCCTTATGGAAAGTTGTTCTACAGTATCTTAATTTCGAAAATTCCTAAAATTCACCAAAAATTCTGAAATAATAATAACACTCTCTAAATAAATTTTTAACGCAAATAATCCACAATTCGCATTTTTAATAGTATTTATAAATCAATTATACCCGAAAAATGTCATGAAAGCATGTGCAATTATTATATGTGTCCAAAATGCTTATGTACAAATAAGCAAATATTTTCATATGCAAAGTATAAAATGTACTGAATTTCCTTAATATCCTAACCTCTAATATGGGGTATTACAGGCTCTCTCCACCTCGTATCTCATTAAATTATACTTATAACAGCCTCTATAAAAACATTCAAATCTAATCATATAATCAAAATCTTTAGCCATTTCTAATAGTACCCTAATTTGTTAAACATGAATAAGAAAAATCAATACAAAGGCAAAATATGTTACTAAATTTTCATATAGTAAGTATAGAATTGCTGATGAAATTTATAATCCAAGTAATATTGACTCTAATTCAAGTGTTAGGAAATGAATTTACTAATATTGGTAGGGCCCCAACTATGAAAACCATTTTTTTTAATTGAGATTTCATCTTTACCTATGGAGTCTAAATGTTTAATTGCTATTTTTTTCTTCTTCTAAACTAATAAAGTATATGGAATAACTTGTGTTGACATCTATAAATAATAACATTTAATCTTCCTTTATTCATAAATCATATAATCTAGGTTTTACGTATATTACATTAACTTCAATGATTTTGGTTCCTTAATTCATGAGACAACCATTAAAGTAGTAAAAATTATAAAAAAAATCAATGTCATATTGTAAGTCTCTTATTACTTGTATTGCTATTTACTGCATCATAAGTAAAATCTCAAAATGCTTTTTTAATGGATTTATAATTGTATCGTTATTTAGACTTTTAATAAATTTAAAAAGTTTTTAAATGGTTCCATTTATTAAATTAGAAGTGAATTGAAAGTTAGACAACAAAATAATTCATTGATTTACCTTTCATTCTTCTCTTTGCTAGTCATTTTAATTTATTGGAGAACTTTTATCTAGGAAAAGTTTGATATGTACTACTAGACAACAAAGAACAAAAGTTTAATTTTTTTTAAATTATTAATATAAAACATGTATAATGCCTAACACTTTGTTCTCAACAAGTTGAATTTATGAAACATATAGAATTTACAACATTTTTGTTTTCAACATGCAAAATGCTCAACACTTTATTTTTAGTGTGTACTAAACACTTCTATTTGTGGTGCTAAATATTTAGAATGCCAAAATTCTTGCTTGATACAAAATATATGAATTGTTCAATCAATTACTAAAATTAAAAAAGATGAAAAAATAATATAAAATCTAACAATCAAACAAACACAGCTAACTATAGTGGCAGAATTAAAGAGATTATAAAGACTACATGCTTTAAAGAAATTAAGGTTCTACACATCTTTAAGCTTTAATAAGTTGGAGATTGTGTTTTGTTCTTCTAGAATTAATTTCTAGCAACAAAGAAAAGTAATATAACCATGTATAAACTCCAAAAAATTAAAAAAAAACTTGCTATTATAAACATAAAACCACAAACATTAATCTTAGAGAAAACACATAAAACCTAATTATCCCATGCATACATAAGGAACATACCAATATGCTTGGCCTTCTTCATGTAATAAGCATTGATTTTATTTGAGACATACTTTTGCTGACCTTGTTAGTGGTGGCCTTTTATTATGTTTCATTAATATGGTGCTTAACCTTAGAACTCTAACAATTGATTGGTTTAGCATCTTTGTCACCAATGGTGTTCACTCTACAGATGTTATTGTTGGTGATGTTATTAGTCTGGTTGCAGAAACTCTTGACCTAGTAACTCTTGTCATTGGTAGTGATTAAGTTAACTGTAGTTTTAGTTGAGACGGCTCTAATTGGGATGTTATTAACCTTACTTTAGATGACTATTCAATAAAGTGATTATTGTAATTTCAATTGTGAATTTAGTTAGTAAAATTTTGAAAAAGAAAATTAAAATTATTGAGTGGGGTTCTCACTATCTATGGGTGTTGTTGGAGTAACACCAAAAGACAACATCTTTTTATTATACCATTATTTAAAACAAATTTGGACCAACCATCTTCTAGAGTTAGGTCTATAATCCCCTTGCCCGCACGGGTAGCTCGGTTGGCAATCTAGCAGGGTAACTTGGGGCAAGGACCAAGGTTCGATTCCCGGTAACGAGAGCGCATGGGCCGCTCTGCTAGGTGGTCAACCGAGATCAAACCGTAGTTTAACCCCTCACCATCTGGTTGGGCCCGGGTGTGGGGGCAGCTGGGGTGGCTGATTCCACCTTTCAGGACAAGGTCTATAATCCCCTTTTTAACATCTATAATTTCATCATTATTGTCTGAGAGATACCCTTATTCCTTTCATTTTATCATTATTCCCATTTTCTACCTCATCTCTTAACCATGAAACTTTTTCAACAACATTAAACTCTTAAATTTTTGGGCCACTATGTTGGATATCATCATCGGTTAATGTATAAATTTATGGTTAATTATGTTGGATACTATATCCTAAATTATAAAAATTACATCAATCACTTTTTACCCTTCTGACATAATTTGAATATGCAAAATAAGGCCCCCATAATATGTATCTCGACATTGCCACAATTTTAGTTGAGAAAGTCGAAAGTTAAACACTATTACACAGTTAACAACTTATACTAAAGTTTCATAACATAAATCATTAATATTTAAATCAAAACGATTACATAATCCTAAATAAATAGTAGCGAAACATTCAATATATTTTTATTAAAAATCAAAATTTTTATAAAACAATAACATTACAAAAAGAGACATTAAAAATCAAACCTTAATATTTTTATTAAACACATTGTAATGAACTCATGTTTTAATTATTAATCAATTTTTACCTTAAAAAACACACGATAAAAGAAAACATGCTTTCTTTATAAAAGCCAATGTTAATAAGACGAGATTCATAATTTTGTGGTCTCTCTCAACTGTATATGTAGTTACTACCTAGGCTAACAAGTTTTAACATTCTTGGATTCCTTTATTTATGATTCCTACGTATCCTTTAAGTTCTTATTTTTCAATAAGAAGGCATTATCATATTTTAGTTGACTATAATTTCATTAACTTTTTATGTAAAAGGGTGGTTTAATTCCACTTTGTGTTTTTTATTGTGAATTTTTGTTTCGATTTAAAAAAAAAATTATTTAATTGATGTCATTACACTTGTTTTTGCCACAAAATTAGAGGTAGAGATAAATTTATTTATTTTAATCTTGTATATAATATTTAATAATAAATTTCCATATTTCAAAATTACATTCTTAATTTATCAAATTTAGTAATCAACTAATTAGTTTTTATTTTTAAATTTTCTATTCTTATTTTAGCATTTAAAATATATTTAATATTTTAAAAATAAATATATAATATTAATAAAACATATCTGTTTATTTTTTATTTTATGATATTTTAAGTCATTTAATATTAAAGTTTCAACTCTACCTCTACTCCACTTTTTATATTCCTCTAAATTTATTAATTAACCCACGACCCTTTTTTAGAATGAACAAAGTTTTAAAATAAGTGCTTAAATTATGGTTTCCTGGGAATTTCTTGTGTTGGTCCTCATTGTGAACGTATGACCTTTTTCATGGTATGGTTTGAATGCTACTAACTATATAAGGAGGGCACGTAAGGTTACTTTTTATGTTGCCCTTGCGTGTTTAATATAATAAAAAGTTTAAAATAATTTTGAGAATTTATAGATTATAACTTTTTATTAGTAGTTATTAAATAATAATAAAATTATACTGTGTAAAAAACAACTAAAAAATAAAAACTATTTTTTTAAAAATGTTTTTTGTAAAAGAAGTTGAGGAGCCTGGGAAGTGGGAAAGTCCTCCATGAATCCAATAAAAATTTCATAGTTTGCCACGAGCGGTACAACCAAAGGAACATCACATTCATTCACCGGTCTGTCTCAGACATCCCCCCATCCATGTCAATAGTGAGTAGGTACGTACAATGTCAAACTTTCTAAGAAAACGCTTCTGGTCTGGGTACTAGGTACGTGTTATGTCTAACTTCCTCTTTGAAATTGGATTTTAGACTTCAAAAAGCTTATTAGTTACGGGGTTATTAATTCTTTTCTGTTATAAAAAAATAATTTTATTTCAAAATCTTACATCTTTGAATTCTTCAATTTCATCGTCAAGATAACAGTTAATATATGGAAAGTAAAGCTTAAATTATATAAATATATTGTATGATCGAAATGTTGAGTAAACGGGGTTTGATTCTTAGAGAACAAGCCAAGTAGTTAGTAGACCCCACAATAAAGACGAAGAAGAATTGGCACATACTCGTACTTATTATACGCGCAACTTTTTCAATAACTTTGAAAATCCCCTCTTTCCTCCCTCTGCCAAGTCCTAAGTCCTCTCTCTCAAAGTTCCCGTCATTTATTAAGTGTATCTTCATTATCTTTAACTAATTTCTTCCTCACTTCTCCACCATCTGACGCTCTCAAGTCTGAGCCTCCGACTTGTCAACGATGGGCCATTGCTGCAGCAAAGACCTAGATTCTGCCCCCTCTAACGGAGAAACTAAAGCCGGAAGCAACGGCACCACTGGCGACCACGTCAAGCCTCCTCCGTCGCCGGCTTCAGTGAAAGCTCCATCGCAGCATCCAGTTGATCCTAACACCAACACCTACACTACTAGTCCATTCCCGAGTCCGCTTCCGGCGGGAGTGCGACCGTCCCCAACGCCAGCCAGGAAGTTCAAATGGCCATTACCGCCTCCGTCGCCGGCGAAGCCGATCATGGCGATCATGAGGCGGACGGGGCTGAAGAAGAAGAAACAGGGGACGATACCGGAGGATCGGGAGGGAGCGGCGGCGGAGGATGGCGAGGATGAGGAGCTGACGGAGTTGGACAAGAGTTTCGGCTACGCCAAGAGTTTTGCAGGGAAGTATGAGTTGGGAAGAGAGGTTGGGAGAGGGCATTTTGGTCATACTTGTTTGGCTAAGGCCAAAAAGGGACAGCTTAAGGGACAAGAAGTTGCTGTCAAGATCATTTCCAAAGCTAAGGTGCGTTTGCGTTTGGGTTTGATAGTTCACTAATTTGTTTTTCAGCTTTTCTCTAGTGGGGTTTGTCAATTTAACATCCGAATTTGAAATCATCAAGCTTATTAATTCTGGTTGATTTTATCATTTATTGAATTGGGGAGATGGAAAGTTTATAGTTTTGGTTTTAACCTCAAGATTCGAGGATATTCTTATTGATAATGCGTGAAGAGGTCAGATGATAGTCTAGAGGCCTGTAATCAGTTCTTGTGAAGGTTGTTATATTTCTAATCTTCCCATTTCTATCTTAGGGGCTTTAGAGCTCATGAAATGAAATGAATGAAGCAGAAAAAGGGATGTTTTAGTGCATTTATGATGTCTAATGTGAAGATTTAGTAAGAAGAAATTTGCTTTACCAGGACAGATGCCTCATGCCACGAGTTATGCTAGATATGTTGCTATTAAGAATTCGAGTGGTTAAGCCATGGGAAATCAGAATAATGCTTGAACCTGTGGAAAACATTGCAAGGAATAAATAATTTTCGGACTGATTTACATTCTGGGTCAAATTCTTCATCCATTTAAATTCTACCGGTTTTTTAGCTTCACATGATTTGTTGACAATTGAGATGGATATAGATCACGATAGGGAACTGTGCACTAGCATCACAATACCGAGCAAAACTTATTTACTGGGTTAGCCATCTAACTTTATGCCAAGCAATTAAAACTTACATTATACTGCATATCTGGTAGTTGCTTAGTTTCTGTCTTTTAAATGCCAGCTATCTATCCAAATGCTTCATCAAATTTGCAAGCTATGAAGCTCTAAACACATATTAGAATGAGGTTGAAAAATCTCCCATTTCTTGTCTATTAAGTCTTAAACACATGCTTTTATCAAAAATAAAAAAAGTCTTAAACACATTCTGCAAAAATGCAAATGATCTATTTTTCAAGGGGAATATTGCGCAGATGGGCTTTATTCATGGCGCTGCTCCACATAGCCTTCATATCTTATGTAATGCAAGTTTAAGAAACGGAAGTTGTAGGCTAAAGGAAGATAGTTATCAACTATAACTGATTTATTGTTGTTGCATCTAGTCGTTTGTTGATGTCTTTAATAATTCAAATCAACAAGTCTGATACTACATGTTTTCTGTTAATACTGTTTAATTGTCTAATTTCAATCAAGCTGTTCTACTGCTTTTCAATAATAATAATTTTTCCACTTTTTTCTGTTTTGGAGTAGATCTGTTTTTGATTTATGTCCCTGTAAGCTAATAACTGATTTTCTCGTAAATTGATTACTATAAGATTAATTATAGGTATTGGTAATAAAAGAATGTCTATGCAGATGACAACGGCAATATCAATTGAAGATGTTCGTCGGGAGGTAAAGATGTTGAAAGCCTTATCCGGACATAAGCATATGATCACATTTCATGATGTGTTTGAAGATGCCAAAAATGTCTACATAGTTATGGAGTATGTATATCTTTCTGATAGCCATTGGAATTGTTATCTAATTTCTATCTGTAATCATATTTCACTAGGATGATCTGAATTCTTTTCTATGTCTTTGCTCTTATAAACTTGATAGTCATAACATATTCTATCTTAAGAATGGGAAATTTCTGAAAAGATTAATGAGAAAGCAGTTCTTTTTTGTGTATGTTAATCTAGGCGCATTTTTGGAGATGAAATGGTAAAATAGGTAGATAATTTTTTGATTGTTAGTAAAGGGATGTTCTTAATATTCATTATTGACCTTGTTGCGGGATCGTCCTTTTCTTGGTTATGAATTCTATAAAGTTTGCCAACTTTTGGAGTCATTTTCTAATTTCTGGAATGATAATTTTTCTAATTTTTTTAAAAATCTTTGCTACTAGGTTATGTGAAGGTGGAGAACTCCTTGACAGAATCTTAGCAAGGTAATAAGAGAATAGTTTCTCATTACCCTTGTAAACAATGTGATTCTTCACATGGTGCATCAAAGTTCAAGTTGATACGATTACTTAATGCAATTCCCTTTTTCTTCTGCAGAGGTGGAAGATACATAGAAGACGATGCTAAAACCATTGTTGTCCAAATACTAAGTGTAGTTGCCTTTTGTCACCTTCAAGGTGTTGTGCACCGTGATCTAAAACCAGAGGTAAACCATTTGATCCAAGTAACATGTATTTCTCTCTTCATGTGTGCATATACGTGTGTATGTATAAAGACTCTTTGTCAATTGGAACCTCATATGCCATGAAAAATCATCTCAAAGGAGCCATAAGTCCTTTTTCTTACCTTTAACCAAGTACACTATTATCACTTGGCAGAATTTTCTTTTCACCACAAAAGATGAGGATGCTCCGATGAAGATTATTGACTTTGGTCTATCTGATTTTATCAGGCCAGGTAATGTTTGATTATTCATTGAATCTTTCAAGGTCCAATGATTATTTTATTGTTTTAACATGGCGTCATCCATACTTTCTTTTGATTGCTTTATTTTTAAATCAACACCCTGATACTAACTTTTTTTTTTTTGTTAATGAAAAATTTGCTTGGTTGTGTTTCATGTTCTTGGAAATTATCTCTTTGACAACAATTTCCTTTAAGTTTTGATAATTTCAGCTTATCTATAGCTCTGACATTGTATACGAAAAGTCATCATATATATACATATATATGTTACAGATCAACGCCTTGATGATATTGTTGGCAGTGCGTATTATGTTGCACCTGAGGTCCTCCATAGGTCGTACAGTGTTGAAGCTGATATGTGGAGTATTGGTGTGATAACATACATTTTGCTGTGTGGAAGTAGACCTTTCTGGGCTCGAACAGAATCTGGAATTTTTCGTTCTGTGCTAAGAGCTGAACCTAACTTAGAAGACTCACCTTGGCCAGCAGTATCACCAGAAGCTAAAGATTTTGTGAAAAGGCTTCTCAATAAGGACCATAGAAAACGGATGACTGCTGCACAAGCTTTAAGTAAGTTGTTTGATGGAACTTTTGAAGTATTTGGTTTTTTATTTCTCAAATTGGACAATCTGGTTGAGTAACATTTTGTTCTTTATATATGCTGGTAGTTGACCAGTTTGTTGGTGCACTCATATGCAGCTCACCCATGGTTACAAGATGAAGATAGAACTGTGCCATTAGATGTTCAGATCTACAAATTAGTTAAATCATATGTTCGTGCAACACCTTTCAAGCGTGCAGCATTGAAGGTAATTACAACACCCAGAACTTCTTAATCAACACATCCCCCAACCACCAGAAAAATAGAGTTCATATATGAGCAAAAGAGTAAGTCAGTTCATGTCTTAAGTTATGAGTGCATTTGCATGATGTATATAGATTTTACCAATACCTATTTCAGGTATCATTAAGTGAAATGATCTATTTTTTTCTTTGGAGCAAACTGACTTTCCACCTGGAGACCAATTAAGTACAACCTTGGTATCTCTCGCTATAGTACTTGTAACCTTTGTTGTCTGATATTGATCCAAATTGCAGGCTCTTTCGAAAGCTATTCCAGAAGAGGAGCTCGTCTATGTTAAGGCTCAGTTTAATCTCTTGGAGCCAAAAGATGGACTTGTGTCTATCAATAACTTCAGAGTGGTTGGTTTATACTCTTAGCTTCTATTCGCTGAGAAGAAATTTTGAGACTTTGATGGATGTTCTTATTTGCTAAACATAATGTTTTGTAATTAATCGAGAAAACCAAATATGACTTTTATGGCCATTAGTCATCCAATAAACTCATCTCTCTCTCCGACGCTCCCCGAAAAAATGCAGGCTTTAATGAGACATGTTACTGATGCCATGAAGGAGGCAAGGATTTTTGACATTTTAAATGTGGTATGATTTCTTAATTTATATTGCCTACACTGTCCGGTTTTATTGTCTATGATATAGCAACGCTATAGTCTAGTTCTCTTATTACTAAATTTCAGCTTATTACTTCAGATGGAGCCACTATCATACAAGAAATTGGGATTTGAGGAATTCTGTGCCGCTACAGTCAGTCCATATCAGGTTGAGGCCCTTGAAGAGTGGGAGAACATTTCCAAAATAGCTTTCGAATATTTTGAACAAGAAGGAAACAGAGCCATATCAGTGGAGGAATTGGCACTGGTGAGCCGATTACGAGTTAAAACTATTTAGTGAATTTAGTAAGCATGTGCTGTGCCTAACTGCAGTATTTATGCAGCAGGAAATGAATCTGGGCCCTCAAGCTTTTTCTATAGTCAAGGATTGGATCAGAACTTCTGATGGAAAATTGAGCTTCCTTGGATATACCAAATTCTTACATGGCGTGACAATACGCAATACAAATGCAAAACAGCGGTAGCATAGCCAATGATTCTATTTTCTCTCTTATTTCTTTGGTCGTCTTTTTTTTAAATAATTTCTTTATATAGCCCCAATATTATTCAGAATTTAGATTGTAAGTTGTTTAAGTTAACGTTTAGACAGGAAATTGTGACATGAAAGCTGTATGATTTCAGCCATGGTGGTGTGAATGTTGTATCCTAATGGCCACAGCCACAGTATACTTGAGCGAATGTGAGATATTAGTACATGTGTAATGACCAATTTGTATACCAACGCCTGTTCCCTCAATAGAAGTAATATTCTTTTTCTTACTAATGATTCAACTTTCATTTTGGTTTTACTTTCGAAGAATCAGTCACAAGTCTAGTCTAAATAGACGTGTCAATTGAGTCGGAAATCAATAAAAGCTATGTTATATGTCTACCTCTAAAAGAAGGTTAAAACATCTCATGTTTAATCTAAGGATTGCAACGCATGTGTCTAAGAAAGTGAATAACCTGCTTAGTAAGAGATGTCTTTATATATATGATCGAAGGTTGTCGACTTCTTTGGAGATGGACGGATGGTTTCCAATTCCCAATTCGTAGAAAACTCATACCGTTAGCTTTTCCAATCATGGTTTTCAGTTAAAGAGCCTCTTAGAGCTAGTACAAGTCGTAAGATGGGTTCTTTTAAAAGCCTCCAAAAACCGAAAGTCGTGAGAAGACATCTGAATGATAAAGGTGAAAAAAAATTAAAAACAGAAAAAAAATATTTTTTAAAACTAAATTTGGGAAAAATAAAAATAAACTGGCCTTAATTTACACTTGAAGGTAAAGAAAATTTTAGTCTACCAAATCAATGTCAGTTGGAAAGAGAGTCATAATATCGGGTAGAATTTTCGTTGGAAGGAACTTGTAAACTACTGTCGATTGATTCTCAAAAGCTAGGCGGGACACGCTTCGTTAGTAGTTATCCACACTATAACTATTCTCCACTTTGACTTCTTGGCCTCACGGAGAAAACGGTTAGCTGGTCTTAATTAATTACGACACCAAATGTTCACACCTAATTCAATCCTTAATAGATAAAGGCACTAAAAATAATTGTTTTAATTAATACAATTAATTTATGTTCAAATATACACATATATAATATTATTTTTAGACTTGATGTTAAAAGATTGAAGGGTTGAGAATGAAACTTCCAAGTCCTCCACGTCAAGACAATGAAACTTCCAAGTCTTCAAATGGGTCGGCTACCACGATAGAAAGGGCCCTCAAATCCTCCGTATCCCTTCCTTTGTACCTATTCTGTGCTCATTACATTTGAGCCTAATGGGCACATAGTAGGTACAGAGAAAGGGTACAGAGGATTACATCAGAAAGATGCTATTTCTTTGTGGTTCTGCTAGATTCTGCTGGGGCTGGACGTTGTTATTCGGATCCATGATCTTAAGAGATTGTAGTTGTTGAATATTTGCAAAACGAGCAAGGCACGCCGGGGGTTGTTTCCCGGAAGGCCCCTCCGACGCTCAAGTTAGTCTTATGATGAAGGTTTGGGTCGCTGAAAACAGAGAAAAGTAGGGTTGTAGTCTCGCACCTGTATTATGGCGAAATAGTACCTTATATACGAGATAATTGCTAGGTTTTGGTCTTTACGTATGTCTTGATGTTTGCATGGGAGATGATCACCTACGATTGGGCCGTCTGACTGGGCCGTCGATGTCTGCGCTTGGAATTGGGCCTTGTATGGCTGACCCAACCATAAGCCCTCTACTCCTCGACTCTGATCGAAGGGAAGGGTCGAGGAGTACATCAGGGTTGTGTGGCATGCCTTCATGGCCACTTGTACTAGGCCTGACCGATTACTTGTCGCGTCTGGTCGACCGGTCGCGTTTACTGACACGACAGATCGACCAAGCGTCATCATGGAAATCGATCGTTCGACTATACCGATGGGGCAGATCGATCGGGTAAGCATAACGGCTGGGCCGATCAAGAGCGTCGAAGGTCAAACAAAATGATTGGTGTAATTATTGTTGACGGTTTGTGTCTTCTAGGCGTCATTCGAAATTTGGAACGACACCCCCTTTAACTGTTGTATTACTGCCTCGCACCGTCACATGCGTCCCTTCGTTTGTCACGCCACTTCAGGTCTTTAATGACCTTGTCTTACAGCCGCTTAGATTTTTCCACGTGGT
>JANKOD010000191.1:9624928-9635678 GCA_026284645.1 Erythroxylum acuminatum
GAAATAGAGCCTAAGAAAATTGATGAAGCTCTTCAAGATGAAGCGTGGATTTTAGCTATGCAAGAGGAGCTGAACCAATTTACTAGGAATAAAGTTTGGTCCTTAGTTACCAAACCCTCGAAGAAATCCATTATAGGAACTAGATGGGTTTTTAAGAATAAGCTAGACGAATCAGGTAGAGTAAGTCGAAACAAAGCAAGATTAGTAGCACAAGGCTATAATCAGCAAGAAGGAATAGACTATAATGAAACGTATGCTCCGGTAGCAAGACTAGAAGCTATTAGGATCTTGCTTGCATATGTTGTCTGTCATGATATAAAGCTTTTTCAAATAGATGTGAAAAGTACATTTCAGAATGGCTTTGTAGAGGAAAGTGAGACGGAAGACAAAAAGAAAGTGAGACGGAAGACAGAAAGAAAATGAGATGGAAGCAGATAGAAAATGAGACGGAAGCTCAAAGACAAAAATGAGACGGAAGTGCAAAGCTAAAAATGAGACGGAAGTGTAAAGACAAAAATGAGACGGAAGCAAAGCAAAATGAGACAAAAGTGCAAACCAAAAGTGAGACGATAAAATAAGACGGAAGACCCGATACCACGTCGGATGTCTAATAAGCTTGAGTTAGTTACAGAACTCAACCTAATAACTCATTCTTCAAAGATCAAGAAACAAGAAGAAAGAAGCAGTTATCAAGAAGTGGTTGAAGGTGAAGGCTATAAATACGAGTCGGAGTCGAAGACTGCAAGAGTTAGAGATTTTCGAAAGAGTTAGTGAGATTCAAAAAGCTAGAAATTTCATTATGCTAAACGTAGAGCCATTCTTATCTGTAACAATGCTCTAAACATCTTTCAGTTGAAAGAAGAAAAGCAGATAGCCTGAAGAGGCTAAGTGTGAAAGAATACGAATACTTATTGTAAGAGACCTGAAGAGGTTTAGAGTCAAAGAATACTTGTAACTTTGCGAAGTATAGTGAAATCTCAGAAAGATCTCTGAGGACTGGACGTAGCCCACAGTTTGGGGTGAACTAGTATAAATCTGTATTGTCGACTCTCTCTCAACTCTCAACTACTACTCTTACTATTTCATTCAAGCATTTAGAAAATAAGTTGCAATACTTCATAATATTGTATTTCAATAGTTTGAGAAAAAGCAAGTTCTAAAGAAATTCTTAAAAAGGGGATCGGATTATCGAAAAAGAATACACAATTCAACCCCCCCTTCTTGTGCATTTGTATATCAAGTATTAAGTCTATATTAACGTGTGATTTACTTCAGGAAGGGTATAGAGAAAGTGGAGAAAAGTCACTTTTCACTTTATAAACTTCTGTGCAGAGGGAAGTGTAGCAGTTGTAAGGGATCTTTGTCCATAAGTTTGCCTTTGGAAACGCTTCCACAGCTTGATTAGGAATTGCCGTGTAGCTTTTTATGAAGAGTCGTCAGGCTATTGTACCAGTACTTATGTTGATGTTCTATCACGTACCTTGATCATCTTTCAATTGAGTGTAGCCTTCGGAGTCCTACTAAAGTGATGAGGCACTAACGGGAGATTCTGAGATATAGGACTCTTACATGAAATATGCACCTTAAGCTGAGATACGTGAAAGGTGGAGTACACTAATGATCTTACTGGTAGTTTTAATTTATACACAACCGTCCGATCTTTTCTTGTACTGTTGAAGTTTTAAATATACCCATCGGCCCACCTCAAATTCTCTTTCTGAACTTTACTTATCTAACTACTGCTTCATCTGATTTTAAGCTTTGTGATGATGGAACTTAGCAATTGTTAAGGTCGTCTCCCTGTCGATCATAACTCAGTCCACCATCATATTTTGGGGGAGATATTTTTGGAGTCTCCTGCAAAATATGAAACATACAAAGGCAGCAAATACACTTATAGTAATTCGAAGGGAGTTGAGTTGATATACATGTGATTCCATCATCAAAATCCATACCCCCATCTATTTGGTGCCTCTCTTCAAAAGTAATGCAGGTAAGTTTTAAAAATCTTGTTGATGGATTCTATTTGGCTGTCCAATTGGGGGTGATATATTGTGGAGAAATGTAAGATCACCCTTTGAAGTTCAAAAGTATCCTTCCAAAATATACTTAAGAACACTGAGTCTCAATCATTGATAATTCTCTCTGGCATACCGTGAAGTTTAAAATTATGATCCACAAACACTTGAATGATTTCCACCGTTGTGTAAAGATGTTTAATTGGCATGAAATATGAGTACTTAGGTAGTCCATGACGACGAAAAATCTAGATTTTTGTAGTGTTGAGGGAAGACCCTCTATGAAATCCATATTGATTTTGTTAAATATCCTTCCTGAATGCATAGGGGTTACAGGATGTCGAGATAAGCTGCACTATCAAACTTATTCCTATGAAAAGTTTCAGAATTCATTACATAGGCTCTCACATCCTTCACTGGGGTTTTCTAGTAAAATACTCCTTAAATCTTTTTGACGATTCCTTTAATTCCCGAATATCCCCCTATCGAATTGTCATGCCTATTGAAATCAATTTCTTCCTTAGTTCCTGATCACTTCCCACAATCAACTTACCCTTCCACCTAATAAGTCCTTCTCCCCACTCTAACTACTAGAATTCAATTTACCAAAGTTAAGCTTCCAAATCAAGTCTTGGGTGGAAGTATCCATGTTCCAACTTTCTTTGATTTCATGTAGGAGTTGTGTATGCACTTGGGAAACTATAAATGTCAATAATTATGTGTTGTAGATGTGAGATATTGCCTTATGTTGCTCCATTTTCCTTTCCACTCTTGTAAATAACTTCAAAATCATACCCAAATAATTTTGGCAACCATGATTGATGGAATGGTGTGATGATTCTCTGCTCTAACAAGTACTTAAGGCTTCAGTGGTCCGTCTACATGTATAGTTCTCTTTGTCCTTTCCTTGAAACCCTCTGGCTGCTCCATATATATCTCCTCTTCCAAATCTCTATGTAGAAAGGTTGTCATGACATCCAATTGCTCAACTTCCAAGTTTAGATTTGCTGCTAAATCGAGCACTATACAGATGGATGTCATTTTCACAGCTGGTGAAAATATCTTGTCAAAATCAATTCCTTTTCTTTGGTTGAATCCTTTAATAACCAATCTAGCTTTGAATCTTAGATGATGATTGTATTCTTCATGCTTAATCCTAAACATCCACTTATTTTTCAAAGCTTTCTTACCTTTTTGGCAACTTCACCAGCTAAAAAGTTTTATTCTCATGCAAGGACTTCATCTCATCTTATGTGGCTTTAACCTATTTCATCTTATTTTCATCTAACATAGCCTTTTGAAAAAATCTCAAGTTCTCTCCCATTAGTAAGTAACACGTACTGATCACTAGAGTATCTAGTAGAAGCTTATCTTACTAGCGTAGATCTCCTTATTGGAAACTTAATAGTGTCAGGTGCTGGTGGTTGATTCTGAACATCGTCTTCATCAAAATCTTCACCTAATTGATTTTGAATGGGATCATCATCATCTGCTATGTTCGGGTAGTGATTTTTGACTTCATCTCCAAGTTATCTTGGCACCATTTTTGGAGAAATTAACTCTTAAGTCTATAGGTCACCATTAGTTTTTGGGAACATCATTTTTTACTTTTCCAAGACTGTTAATGGTTTGATCTTTGACAAATATAGCATCATGACTTCGAATCAACTTCTTCTGGAATGGATCATAAAATTGATAGCTGAATTGATCTTCTTCATAACCAATAAATATACACCGGTGAGTCTTGATGTCAAGCTTGGATCTCTCATCTAGAGATATGGTCATAAGCTTTATAGCCAGATACCCTTAAATGATCATAGGAAACTTCTTTTCCTGGCCATACTTTCTCCAGAACATTAGACTATAAAGGGATGCAGAGTGACCGATTTACTACATGTATTGTTGTGAATAAAACCTCACCCTAAAATTTCTCAGGCAACTCTGCATGTGAGAGTAGGCATCTAACTCTCACCAACAAAGTCCTATTCATCCTTTTAGCTAAGTCATTCAACTGTGGTGTCTTAGGAGGAGTAGTCTAATGTTGAATACCATGCCCTTTACAATAAACGTCAAATGGTTCAGTGTACTCTTCGCCATTGTCTGTTCAAATGCATTTTAAATTCTTCCTAGTTTGTCTTCCCACATCTTCCTAGAATGGTCATCAATGAAAGTCACAAAGTATTGAGCACCACCTAATGACTTTTTCATTGGCCCATATGGATCTTAGTGTACCAAATCCAACACATTCTTCATTCTGGAGGGACGGAAACTTTTGAAAGCGATTATATTTTCCTTTCTTATTAGAAAATCAGTGCACTTCTTTAATTGCACCTGGCCAATTTCAAATAATGCATTCTTTTTCATCAATTAAGTCATTCCCTTCTTGCTCATATGACCGAGTCTCCTGTGCCACAATCCAATTCCACCATCTTTCTCCACTGGATTCATAACATCATTTAAGAGCTTTACCTACATCATGTACAACATTGAGTACTTCTTACCTTTGGCAATTACTAAGGAGCCTTTAGTAAGTTTCCATTTTCCATTTTTGAAAGTGTTGCAAAAACCTTCATCATCAAGTATGCCAACAAAGATTATATTTAGAGGAAGATTAGGAACATGTCTGACACCTTTCAGAGGCAATTTCATGTCATTTTTTGTCTCCAAGTAAGTATCACCTTTTCAGGGGATTTGGCCAAACCACTATTTTCCATTTTAACGACACCAAAATCTCCTTATGTATATGATGAGAAGAGTTCTTTATGTGATGTGGCGTAAATAGTGGCACCACTGTCACTTATCCAATTGAGCTCACGGGATGTGCTATTTACATCATTATCATATAAGATGATGTGAAAGTCATTAATGGTGGTAGCCGCCAATGCGTGTTCATCATCATTGTTATCATCTTTCTTGACTTCTTAGCCTTTGTTCTTTTCTTCTTTGAACTTTTGCCAAAATCTTTTGATATGACCCTTTTTTTACAGTAATGGCACTCAAATTTTGCATATTTATTTGATCTTCCTCTACTCTGATCTCTAGAATTTGAACCTTTAGATTTGCTCCTCCCCTTGGAACTTGTGACTAGAACTTCTGGTTGTGTTGAAAAGGCTAAACTCTTTGATCTTCATCTCATCCCTTCATTTAGAATTCCACCTTTTACAGATTCCATATTAACAACACCGTCAACTGTAGAATTAGTAATTGAAATCTTCAAAGTCTCCCAAGACTTTAGCAGGGAGGTAAGCAAGAAAAGGGCAAGCACTTCTTTATATAACTTTATGCCTATTCCTAATAATTGATCCACGATCCTTTGAAATTCATTCAAGTGATCTGCCACAGAGGTACCTTCTCGATATTTTATCTGCACTAATTTTGTTAGATAAAGTAATTTATTGTTACTAATTTTTTAGGCATACAACTCCTCAAGCTTCTTCCATAACATCCATGCATCAGTCTCATTGTAGATATGATTATACACGTTATCTTTGACAAATTCCCTAATAAAATCACTTGCTTGCTCATGCTCAAACGCCCACTCCTCTTCTAATTTATTTTCAGGTTTTACTATGGTAAACACTAGTAAATGCATTTTCGTGACAAACAGAAGATTTTTCATCTTGTTCTTCCATATATGGTAGTAAGAGCCATTTAGGCTTAGGTTATGGTATGATTGGGATAATAAAACAAGTGATAATATTAAAGGAAATTAACATAAACAAAATTACATGCAACTTAGTTCTTCAAAATATAGGTCCTTTACACCACATTTCTATTGGTACCATAACTTGAACACTACTTTTACATTTCTTTTAAATTTTTGTATGTTTGCAACATATTTTTGTCGAGTAATCATCATATACCAACAATTAGAGAAACATTGAACCTTTTCAAATTTTAAGTTTCAAGTAATCAAGTAAATGAAATAGCCTTCAGGGTTTAAAAATAATTTTAAAAAAGGCCTTAAGAAAAATAAGGTAAAGGCTAATAATGTGGTTATAATCAATGAAAAGGCTATGTCTCAAAATTGGTTACTCCTAAAGGATAAAAGAGCATAAACAACTTTATATTTGTTGTCAAGCTCAAAAACTCACAAAATGATCTTGTGTGTAAATTATATACAATTTTAATTCAAATTAATTAACTTAATGATTGTTAAAAATATAACTTATAAAAGCAAGTCTATTATAACTTTCATTCATTTCATATTAATACAATTCAATAAACAATGATGATCCAAAGTATTTTGGACATATTTTAACTAATTTGGGATATCGGTTAAAAAAGATTATAATAAACTTAATAAATTTGAAACCCCTTCCTTATAATTAAATTTGTACATTATCCCCATTTTACACAATTGAAGCACATAAAAATAAAGTACAATAAAACACAAAAAAATGAGAAAGGCATGATTGGTACCACCCTAAATAATAAGAGGTAAAAAGGTTCTAACATTTGATGAATAGTCCATCCTATATTAGATACATCCTTTATTGTAAAAATATAAACAAAATGGGAGAAAAAGATAAAATAAAATGGAAATAAAAATAACATAACATAAAAAAAACATTGCACTAATGTTAAAACAAAATAAAATAATGAGGAAAATAAGAAAAAATACAAAAGTAATAAAAGAAAAATCAAAATAAAGCATATATTGGTCCCTCGGTGAATCTGACATATCTATCATTAGAGGATCCTTGAGTCATGGAGCCTCTTACTGTTGCGGAGCTAAAGATGATTCAGTCACTCCAGATGAAGAAGGTGAGATGGATATCCCAAGATATCTTGTCATCGGCACCAAGACGTCCTTCATCCATTTATCATATGCTTATTACTTCTTAATTTGCTCCAACATTGCCCTATCATAGGCCTCTCTCCTCTCGATCTGCTCTGCCATACATCTACCATGTACTTCGACTTGCTTTATCTGCTCATTTAGCACCGCCTATTGTGCTCAGATAGTACGCTGAACACCCAAGATTTGGCTCATGTGTTTCTCCAATCGATCTATCTTTAGCTAGTCCTGGTGTGGTGTCGGCGCCTTGGGTAATTCCACACTAGCCTCCTCTTGTACTACTCATCTCGTCTAGGATGGCGGCGAGTTTGGTTGAGGTGATCGCTTAGCTATGTGTAGGTGATCCCTGTCTACTCCCAATGTGGCTGACTCATCTAGAACCCTAATCAAGCGATAGATGTCTCTTGCAGGTCATCGTCGTCTGTATACCATGTGCATGTTTTTCATCGCGTCCAATTCAGAGCCGCTATAATACAAACCATGCTCATTAGACAATAGCACCAAAAACTTGTTAATAGTTTTATATTAAAAAAATTCAATACTGCAAGTGTTCAAATCTCATCTTATAGTATAAAAGATATCGCTCCCACGAGGATTATATAATCACTGAACAATTCTTGTAAACTTTGTTTTAGGTCAACAATAAAATGACTGATTAAAAATTATAAAATAAAGTATTAATAAATAAACTATATACAACTATTTACTAGGTCACAATGAAATTGATTGATTGATTAAAAATGAAAGCTAGGAATTACTTCTATCCTTATTTGTTTTCCTTTTACCTTCTTGATTTAATTAAACTTGATCCTAGATATCTTATAGTTATGACTACCCTCTCTCAAGATCTAATCAAGTAATCCCAGTTGAAATAGATAAAATTTGAGTTGCAATCTCTTAATCTCGCAATGCCATTCCTAACTAATTAATTAGATTTTAAGTAATCCTATGGATAATTAATAAACAATTAAGATATCTCTTTAATTGTCTATTACCCTGATGTTTATAAGTCTATTGTAGTACTAACTCTCAGTACGCATCATAACACAAGTAAATCAACTCGATCTTGCATTCCAAATTGATTATAAAATGATAAACATCATAAGTATATTCGTTAAATTAAGAGTATACCGTTTAACAAATAATTCAAGTGTAATTCCTAAAATAAGGAATTTCGCAATCTATAGATGTAACTAAATATCAAAATCAAATCATCATGAATATTTAACAATAAGGAAATAAGGAGTTGAGAACATAATCTAGCATTCTTTTCTTCTTTTCCTTGTGTTGAAAATTTTGTTGCCCCTTCTTATGTTTCTTCTTCCTTTTTAGGTGTCTCTGACGACTACTAATTGCTTCTTTCTAAATCTAATTCACTCTCATCTGCCACATTCTATGTAGCCTTAGTAATATCCTTATATATCAACAAACTAAGGTTTTTGGAATGTATACAAGCACTTACACAGTCTTGTAGGTGACCATGTATCTCCAAAAACACCTTAATTCGTGTTATGGGCAACATTCACAGGCGTGTAACTTCACACAAGCAAAAATTGTATCGTTGAAGCTTCAGACAATTACAGTGACTTACACTATCAAAATACACAGCTGTGTAAATAAAAGGTTACTTCAATTCTTCCATTCTATGTCACAATTTTACTCGACTTCTTTTTCTTTTAGTTTATAAAGAAAATTACTACCTAAAAAAACTTGAAACAAAATAATTACCAAAAATACTATAAAACTATTAGCAAAGTGCAGTAAATATAGGTATATAAATATAGTGAAATAATCATTTATCATCAAATTATTTACTGGTTCCTCGTGGTTTTTGCTTGGAAAAGAATCCTTGGAGTTTTGGGTAACTGTAGTAGACCTTTACGATTAGGTTATTTTGTTTGACCTCTAGAATGAGAAAATTCCTTTCCGCAACTGTTCCCAGAACTCAATCCCAATACCTTGTAAGTTCCTTTTTGGCCATAGGAAGTCATATTGGCTGCTAGCACAGCTTCTTGCCTCTTGGTGAGTACACAGGCTTGTTGGATACTTTTAGCATCTAGTAGTTTAGCCATTAGTCCCAGTTTCGGCTTAAGCCCTTTAAGGAAGAATGCTATAAGGTCCTCCTCGATAAGCACCAATCTGTTAAAATGTTTGTCAAACTGTGCACGATACTCCTGAATAGTTCCTTCTTGGTGCAGCTCCTTGAAATCCCCAATGGGTCCTCAAGTATTTCTTCATCAAAGTGCCCCCTTACCGCCAATGCAAACTCCTTCCAGTTCAACTCTGTAGTGTTGTTTTTGTGTCTCTTTACCTATTGATACCAATATTGTGCTGCTCTTCCAGGTGAATATAACGTTGTGTATGGTTACTGTGATCCATATGCTGAGATGGAACGAAACAAAAATTTCGAGACAGAACAGAACAAAAATTTAGAGACCGAACAGAACAAAAATTGGAGACAGTGAGGTGTTTGGTTGTGATGGACAAAACAAATAAAATTGTGTTCGTCTCGAGGACAGAAATATGTTTGGTTGCAGTTGACATAACATTAAAAAAACTGTGCCAATGACTAAAATACCCCTGTAGTATAATATGATTGGAAATATGTAATTCATTGATTAGAATCATATTCATAATTACTCTTGCAATGCCTAAAAGTCATGTTTCTTTTGTATGATGAATTGATGATAGAGAGAACGAGAGAGAGATTAGAAAGAGAGAGATGAAGAATGAGAGAGAGGCAGAGCAAATAGGTCGAGGGGTTTTAAGAAAATGTTCGATTTTGCAAATAAGTTCCTAGGGGGAGGGTATTTCTAGAAGTTGCTTATGTGTTTTGTTTCTGTCACAGGGAAGAGAAATCTTATCCCATGGTTTTGGAAGGAACAAAAAATTTATGTTTTTGTGATCTGGAGTCAGAACAAAAATAAGATGGGTCAGCAACCAAACACAACGAGGCACAGGATTTTTGTGTTTTGTTATTTGTTTCCACCGATGTAGTGTTGGAACCCGTTTCAGGAGCCCAACTATCTTGAACCATATAACGTGAGCGGTTTTCCTTGTAGGGTTATGCCAAAGTACCCAAATTCGCCATAACCGGGTCCTCATCATTTGTATTACGTCTCTAGCCACAAAGACGAGCCCACACAACGGAATCACAAAAATTGCAATTGACTCTTCAAACTTGTATCTCTTAGTCTCTAGCTTATTTTGGAGTAAGAACCAACTAAATCGGAGCTCTATAGCTCAAGATATGCTTAAGAAACCAAAGGATGTTCATGGCCCAAACATGCTCTCTCAACCAACCCCTCACTTTCTTCCAATCAATCTTTTCGAATTTAACACCAATGGCTATAACATTTTATAGTAAGGTAGGACAATGTGCTAAAAATCTAACGCCTCGAGAATCACCTCAATCGGAGGTCGGACAAAGAAGTTATGGCCAAACGAATCCAACATGTTCATGTCCTTACTCTTATTGCACATGCCTTGGCGCAAATGCCATAACTCTCACTAAAGATTTCGGATTGACTTTATTTTTAGACGGTTTGAAAGAAGACTTCTAGGGCTACAACTTTTGTGAAGACCAAAAATTGAAATTCTGTCATTTGGAAGGTCAAAAACACGGACCATAAAAACCAACACTGGCTGACGATGTAACCTTCGAGTGAAAATGGAGCTCCTGCGTTGGAATCACACGGGCTGTGTGATTTTTACACGGTCTGTGTGATTTTACACAGTTAGATCGTGTAACCTTCAGGTAAAAATGGAGCTCCCGCGCTAGAATCACACGAGCTGTGTGATTTTACACGGTCAGGCCGTGTCACCTTCGGGTGACACTACCTATGCAATATCCCCTACTCAAACGGTCATATCTCTCAACTCCGACATCCAAAAATCACATACTTTATATCGTTGGAAAGCTAAAAGGACA
>JANKOD010000191.1:9654668-9670266 GCA_026284645.1 Erythroxylum acuminatum
AAAAAATGTATTTCAATAATCTAAGGGCAAATTTGTCCGAAAATACCCAATTGGGGTATCTTGAATGAGAATAAAAACACAGGAGTTAAAGTGAACGAATTAAAAACACAGGGGTTAAGATGAATAATCAAATATATCACAGAAACTGTTTTACGTGATTTGCCATAATTATCCGAATAAAAAAGTTAGCTTATAAAATCTTCTTTTTAGCCTATCTAAATAATTTTGCAAGGTCTCTGGAAACTGTAAATTGGAACAACATAAAGGGCCTTTCGGCTATGCATTAAAAGAATAAAAATGTTAGTTGTAGTCAGCACTAGTTCCAACTCTTCTCGTGTGGAGCGTTTTTAGGTCCCTTTTTAAAGCCTCGAACTCGGCGTTGTGTCCTTTGGTTTGTCGGGCTGTAACCGGCGGCGTTTCCAACCCGACTATCCATCCCGCTTGTTTCTCTGTTTGTTTGCGACTATGCCACTCTTTTCTCTCATTCATTATACCTATGAACAGTCATTCAGTTGCTTGAACACTCCTCTGTTATTACACAAGCGCCCCTGATTCTTCGTTGAGTAACGCACATTATCTCTTTCACTATAAACTGAATACCTTTACTTGTTTTAGCTTCTGGGTTTTCGTCTTGGCTTTCACGCTATTGATTATCCACATCTTTTTACTGGGTTTGGCTGATGGTAGTGATCGTGTTCTGTTTCTCACTGTTGGATTTTTCGTTTCTTTCTCGTTGTCTTACAATGTGAATGATTGTGATGTTGCATTTTCGCATGTGAACTAGATTTCTAGGGTGGGAGTTCTCTGGGTGGTGGGGCCGAGGGGTTTTGGTTACTTGCATGTTATGTGACTTGTTAATGGCGTTATGAATGTTTGTAAAGAACGAAACTTTATACAAGTTGGCTCGGAGTTCTAATGGCTCCACCGTAAATTTGGTTAAATGGTGCAAAGTTTTATTTTTGGTTATTGTTTTACTAGTGTTTCCTTCTTCTTTTTGTTTTGTTTTGTTTTGTTTTTTCATGGACATAGGTTTTTTGCTTAATTAAGCGGACGTGTTTTGCTTTGTTTCACGTGATTGATGATTAATGAGTGATATTGGTGGTTCCTGGTTAATTCTCTCAGTTGTCTTCAGTGACCTGTTTCTTGATAATTCGTCCTGATCAATTGAATGAGAATGCAGTTTTTCTCTCTTGATTCATTGCAAGAACTATTGAGCATTTTAAGCCTGGTATTTTTGGCATTCCTTGCAACTGATATATACTGTTTTGATATTTAGTTGTTCTGCTTTAAGTTAATATGTTGTAGTCCATTGTGTGATAGCGTAGTTTTGGATGCAAAACGTACTCTATTAGCGGTTGATCAAGATTGTGGATTTTATATGACCAACTTTGATTCATAATGGAAAGCATCTTTGGTGGTTGGCTTATATTTATTATTTTTAGTCCATATTAGAGGTGACTTTTGGTGGTAGATATTACCATCTATTTTTAGGACTAACATTCGTTGATAGCTCAAATTTGTATTTTGAGACAGTTACGTCTGCTGAAATTAGCTATTGATCATTTCCATTCTTATTTATTTGTCAGAGATCATTCAGGTTGTTTGGAACTTACATGCTGTATCTGTGGCCCCTGGTCACTTTATTCGAACGATTTTAGAAGTTAAGTCACAATCATTACTGATTTGAAACAGAAGAAAGTCTGTAAAAGGAAATATTTTGGCAAGGGTTACGGCTCTATGGATTAACATTATAAGAATAGTGGGGACATAGTTTCCATGTACAGTTATCCAACATTTTCCTGCAACAATTATGATTATTGTTTGATATATTGGTAATTCTTTCATAAATTTGCTCGAGGCTGGTAAGCTAGTTTTTTCCATTGCAAATGTGCAGCAACCTACACTCTCAGATGTGATGATTACTTTCATAATAGAATTTAGAGGCATCACTGTGGTTAAAAAAATTGTGAAGATTAAACCCTTTTTCTCCTATCCATTTGTTGTGATAATTTCATACATGAGTTTGCACAAAAGAAATATTAGAACACAATTTTAGAGACTGTGTTTGAATGGTGTCATGTTACACTGAAGCAATGTAATGGTTTCACGATGATAGAGGACAATATTTTCACCTCAAGCTTTCTGAGGTGATTGGTGGAGCTGCTGGAAACTTGAATCTAAGGCTTATATTTTCTTGTTGGTTTAAGAAACTACTTAAATCTTTTAACTTATAGCGTATTTTGCCAATGGTTGTGCATATCTACTAGAATCTAGTGATCTTTTCAACTTCTAATAATCTGGTTTTGTATGCAGATTGCTTAGCCACAGTGATAAACCAAAATCAAATTCAATGGATATCGAGTTATTTCAGGAGCAGCAACCGCCATCTGCTATTCTTATTAGCATAACTTTTGGTATTTCAACCGAGGCAGAAAAGGTGACAAATTTTCTTAATGAAAAATATACTGGATTGTGTAGAGAATGGAAATGTATTGAATAGCTAATTTGAGATTAGTATCATGCTTGCTGTATGCTAATTCGGCTATGATTTTATTGTGTTTGCTCTCAAGTATGAAGTAAAAGTCAATTCATGTTTACTGCAATCCTTGGGGTTGGGATAATCAGGATTGACTAGGATGGAGCTGAGGGCAGTTTATAGCTTGATTAGATATCACATAATCTGAAGCCTTATGCCAGTATAGTAGGCAGATTTACTTGCATATGTTTGACTTGGTTCTTCTGGAGACAGATTCCATTCTTTTTGAATTCTGAACATTTATGGTTTACCAAGGTTTTCTTTGAACCTAATGAATCCCATATAAGGTTTGAGGGTGAGTTCATGTTTCCAAGTTTACAAGGACATAACGTTATGCTGCTTGATTAACAGTTTTTTCATGCATTGATTGATAACAGGAAAAGATTTCAGTTCTGGCTATCGAAGCAGTGAGTGAGGTTACGGATCCTAAGTTGGGACTTCCTAATCCATCTTCTCAGTGCTCCACATGTGGTTCCCATGATGTAAAATTCTGTGAAGGTGTGAAAACTTGACATGGATTAGTTTTAACTAATAGAACCTTCATATCTATTGGAAATACTTCTGACTTTCTATTAATGAATTTTTAGGACATTTTGGGGTGATCAGATTTCCATTCACAATACTGCATCCATATTATCTATCAGAAGTTGTACACATCTTGAATGGAATTTGCCCAGGATGTAAATCTGTCCGAAAAGATTTATTGGCTATGGTCTGTTCCTCACTCTTTTTGAATGTATGCCTTCCTGAATGTAGGTGTAATAAATTCCCAGACCATTGAATTCTGTAGATAATTACTATAAATGTCATCAGGACATAGTTATAGGAAACAGTTATGGTGATATCTTAAATATCCAATTCTTGTCTTGTGCAGAATGTATTACAAATGATAAATTGGGACTGATTATCTTTCACAACTGCACTTGGAAGTTGTGGCAGATTATTATTTTTGCGAGTTTTGTCACATGTTGAATACACATCTATCACTTAACTCTTTCCTTATATCAATGTGCTACTAAAAATGATCTGTTGCAGAGATCATCATGTTATCATATGTTTAGAAACACTATTGATTCCTTACACGGGCTAATCCTTTTAGTCAAAGTGTTTTCACTACAGTGTGTTCCAGTGAGTTAAATTGTGAATGTTTGGAATTTATATTCGTGTTCCTCAATTATGAACTTTTAACTTTGGTTGGAACATTGTAACTTCAACTTTACATTTTGAGTCATTGTTTTTTTTTATATCATTAAGCTGTTATTTAATCTCCAAAATCGTGACTGGTTTATCTTTCTTCCTTGAGCTACTTTTTTCTTTTTTTGAGTAGGACATATTTTCTCTTTTGATGGCTCTAAAGTTACTGCTAATAATTCCTTTTGTCTGCAACAACTTACGATGTTTTTGCTTTCATTTTTGAGCTTTTTGTGCGCATTTACTGATCTACAAATTGGCAATATCTTTTTATGTATCCTCGCAAATCTCACTCATTCTCTTTATCTCTTTTTACCTTTCAACTATTAGAGGACAGGTTCAAAATCTAGAAAAAATCCACATAAAGGATGCAAATACTGTGCTGTAAGTTTGCTGAAGCAATTCTTAATCTTTTCCTACTCGGGTCTTACTTTTCTGGTGATATAAATTTACAATGGTGTATTTTGATATGAACAGGGAGATTCAAAGGATTGGTATCCAACGATAAAATTCAAAATTTCCTCCAATGATATCTTTAGGAAAACTGCCATTGTTGCTGAAATAGGAGAAAATTTGCTCAAACAGTCTTCGAGAAAAGCACCAAAGAGAAAATTGGCTGCTGACTTTTGGGATATTATTCCGAAAGATGAACAGCAAGATGAAAATGACATCAAACCAAACAAAAGAGTTTTATCACATGCTCAGGTACCAGTCAAAGCCTTATAGCAAGCATATGTAGGCTTCCTATTTTGCATGCCCATCTTGTAATTATTGTCAGCTCAACAAACTAATGTGCTCCTAATGATTTTGAACCTTTTGATCCTTTTAGATTTTACCTTGCCGCCATGTCTTATCAGAGGAGTTTCTTTGATACTAAGACATAACATGGTGTGAAGAAAATTTGAACGTTGATGTTTCATAATTGCAAACATGTCAAATTGATTCATAAATTATGCCAGTGTTATATGTTCATTGGTTGGACATATTGTTGTATAATTTAACACTGCACTGTAAATTATGAGTTATGGTACTTAGCCAACATTGAGATTGCAAATAGTAACTATTCCTTTTTGGTCCTGCAATTTTAATCCTGGTGAAATGCAATTGTCCTTTCTGGGAACAAGCTACTTTTCTGATGATTTATGATAGGTCAAGTTTTATTGGGACCTTGTGGTTTTGTGCTTTATAATCCTTTTTATTAATCTTTGATAAATTGGATCTTAATTCTGATCAATTTTGTTGACAGGGCTGATAAGTAGAAGTTAAAATTGTTGGATCAGGATGTTATTTCTTTATAATTGAGAAATTGGAATTGGAAAGCTAGACAATGAAAGTTGTGTTTTTTGTAATCTCTTTGAACTTTCCTGTTAGAGGTTTGATTTTCAACTTTGAGGTTGGAGTTTGGGAAATATCTGGAGAGTTTGAAGAATGCCCATGCCTTTATCTGCTATTAGGTATCACCATTATGAATAAAAAGAGAAAAGATTGTCTGGCAACTGTGTGCTTCTGGAGTATGCAACTTGCGTGGGCTGCATTTAGAGAGCAGTTTTACTCCACAAAAGCCTAATATGAAGATCCGACACACCGAAATGAAGGAAGAACTATGTTTCACATACTTTCATATATTACTTTCTTCATATCATTTAAGGATATATCTTTTGCATGTTTTTTAATTAGCTTTAAGAGTACGCTAAATTTCTTGAGTAAAAGTTGATGTAAACTCTGTAAATAATTATTTAACATATTGAATTTCATGTTTGCTGGATACTTTCTGGTTTCAGGTCCGCCATTTGCTGAAGGATGTTGATCCAAGTTTCATAGAAAGGTCTGTTTTAAAGAAAGATTCACTATTTCTGAATTGTTTTCCAGTAACACCAAATAGTCATCGTGTGACAGAAGTTACACATGCATTTTCAAACGGGCAGCGATTAATCTTTGTAAGATGAATCCTTTTCTTTTTCTGTATTTTTTTAGGTTAGCTACTTATCACATGATTTTATGTTATATTCTCATAGTTTGCTTCCACTGAATAGGATGATAGGACAAGAGCTTACAAGAAACTGGTTGATTTCAGAGGGAAAGGAAATGAGTTGAGTTTTCGTGTTATGGACTGCCTAAAAACTTCTAAGGCAAGACTTGAAACATTTCTATATGGAAATGATAGTTGTGACGTCCTCATAATTCCTTTTTCTATTCTAATTTACAGCTAAAACCAGAAAAACCAGTCAGTGATGATATTATCATTTTTAACCAAAAGCTGGTTAATGTTTCTAACTCCAAAACATCTGGTTTGAGATGGATGAAAGATGTTGTTCTTGGCAAACGAAATGATCATTCGTTCCGAATGGTGGTTGTTGGTGATCCTAATCTTCGGCTCAGTGAAATTGGAATACCATGCCATGTTGCAGAAAGGATGCACATTTCAGAACATCTGACAGCTTGGAACTGGGAGAAGTTGAATGCTTGCTGTGAAGTGCGACTTCTTGAGAAGGGTGAGATTCATGTCCGTAGAGAAGGTAGTCTAGTTCGCATTCGCCGTACCAAGGAACTGCAAGTTGGGGACATCATATATAGAACCCTTAATGATGGAGATACTGTTATGATCAATAGGCCACCATCTATACATCCACACTCTCTCATTGCTCTCTCTGTGAAAATCCTTCCTGTGACATCAGTCCTTGCAATCAATCCACTCTGTTGTCCACCACTTCATGGAGATTTTGATGGTGATTGTCTACATGGTTATGTTCCTCAATCAGTTGAGACTAGAGCTGAGCTTCACGAACTTGTTGCTTTAGAAAAACAGTTAACTAATGCGCAAAGTGGCAGAAATCTTCTGTCTCTTAGCCAAGATAGTTTGGTTGCTGCTCACTTGGTCATGGAACCTGGAGTTTTCCTGACCATATTCCAGATGCAGCAACTGCACATGTTCTCGCCAAATAAATATTTGTCGCCTTCAATTATCAGAAGTCCACGAAATGGTTGTCTCTGGACAGGAAAACAATTGATCAGCATGCTCCTGCCTGAAAACTTTGACCATGATTTTCCTTCATATAATGTCAACATTCTCAAAGGGGAGCTTATTTCTTCTGAAGGATCTTTTTGGTTACGTGATACTGATGGTAACCTTTTCCAGAGCCTCACCAAGCAATGTCAGAGCCAGGTTCTTGACTTCTTGTATGTTGCTCAGGAAGCTCTTTGTGAGTGGTTGTCAATGCGGGGGTTGAGTGTCTCTCTTTCTGAACTTTACCTCTCTCCAGACACATATTCACGGAGGAACATGATGGATGAAATTTTGTGTGGATTACAAGATGCAGAACACACATGTAATTCTAAACAGTTCATGGTGGATTCTTTTTGCGATTTCTTTGCTGGAAATATTGAAGAGGATCCTTGTGCTGTTGCATTTAATTTAGAACACCTGTGTTTTGAGAAGCAGAGATCTGCTGCACTTAGTCAAGCTTCTGTTGATGCTTTTAAAGAGTTTTTTCGTCACATTCAAAGTTTAGCTTACAAATATACCAGTAAAACCAATTCATTGCTAACCATGATTAAGGCAGGAAGCAAGGGTAATATGCTGAAACTGGTACAGCATAGCATGTGTCTGGGATTGCAACATTCGTTGGTTCCTTTATCATTCCGAATGCCCCATGAGCTATCATGTGCAGCTTGGAATAAGCTAAAAGATGATGATGCTGTTGAATGTGCTAAATGCTACATCCCATATGCTGTGGTTCAAAATTGTTTCTTATCTGGCTTGAATCCTCTTGAGTGTTTTATTCATTCAGTAACAAGCCGAGATAGCTCTTTTAGTGATAATGCTGATCTTCCTGGGACTTTAACTCGAAGGCTTATGTTCTTCATGCGTGATCTGTGTATTGCCTATGATGGAACAGTGAGAAACAGATATGGGAATCAACTTGTTCAGTTATCTTATGGTGAGAACGTGGTCGTTCATGATCCAAAATTTGTAGGTGGTCAACCTGTGGGCTCATTGGCAGCTTGTTCTATCTCGGAAGCTGCCTACAGTGCTTTAGATCAACCAATAAGTCTGCTAGAAAAATCTCCTTTACTAAACCTTAAGGTTATCTCTCTCTCTCTCATATATTAAAGCTGTGGAAGCTTCCTCGATTATGCTATGGATGATGTGAACTAATTTGTTAATAGAAACACCATATATATATATATATATATATATATAATTTGGCTTGCAATCATAAATGATAACAACTTAACCAAACCTTAAACCCACAATAATTGATGTCTCATTATGGATCTTATTTTCTCCAGCTTTAGTTGTAGTAAGAAATTTTAATTAACTCTTTCCAAATCTCATATTTAGAGCTATTGCATGGGTTTGATTCTATTACCCCTTTTTTTCTTCCTAATGGTGTATCCCAGGCCTCTGTTGAACATTCTTCATTGTTGTAACTTTCATTATCAGATTGCTTGACAAGTTTCATGATGTGGATAAATTGCACAGAATGTACTGGAGTGTGGTCTGAAAAAGAGTAATGCTAACCAAACTGTATCACTGTTTCTATCTGAGAAACTTGGAAGACAGAGGCACGGTTTTGAATATGGAGCCTTAGAAGTTCAGAACCATTTGGAGAAACTAGTATTTTTGGATATTGTTTCAGTTACCAGAATAATGTCAGTGTCTGTAACCTATTTATTTGCTTGTTTGATCTTACTCTATAATTTACTCTTCAAAAATGATATTGATTTCATTGTTCTTATACATGATTTTTGTCTTTTTCCGGTTAGTTACTCCCCCCAAAGGTGTGGGAAGAGATGTTTTAGTCCATGGGTTTGCCATTTTCATATATTCAAGGTACTGAAGTACAAGTATACAACTATCCATGTCTGCATTTAGTTCAATTTCTGGCACTGATCTGTGAGTTTCAGGAAATCATGATGAAGAGAGGTCTTAGGCTCCAGTCTGTTATTGATGCCCTTTACAAGCATTGCAAATCAAATGCCAAAACCCCGGAGGTCCTAATAACATGCAAGTAAGCTGGTCAAATCAATGTCAGCTTGCATTACAAGGAAATTAGTTACCTTCAAAATTTAAAATTACTGGATTGTTATGATCACTGCACTTTCTTTAGTACATTTATTTTGGTTTCCCAAGATTTGAATTGAATTGAGTTGTTAAACAATCACAAAATCTGCCAAAAGTTTCATATGGTGTAAGGAAATAGTAAGGTCAATGGTCTTCCAGTTTAGCACTATGAAAATTTTATATCCGAAAATGAAGCAGCAGATCTCTGTTTCCTATATTACAATATTGGGTGCAAATTTGTGCTTGCAACAGTACAAAAATTTTCATTGATTTGCTGACTTCTGTTCATCCTTTTTTTTTTTTTTTTTTCTGTTTGAAAGATTCTGTTCATCAGTCTTGCTAATACAAGACTCATAACTTGTGTACCTTGGGCTCCATTTCATATAAGTTATCCTTTTCACTTGTGATTTGTTGGGGCATATATCAGTGAGCTTACTTTGCATAGACAATCTCATTAAGTTCTTTCTTCTTATCATCCTTTATGAAAATCTTATTGGAACATCAGGAACTGCTGTGTGGCTGACAGTCACAAGGAAAAAGAAGAAACATTTTGCATAAGTGTGACCATTATTGACAGCTCCAAAGATTCTTCCATGCCACTGGAAACTATTAAAGCCTTGATGATTCCTTTCCTTCTTGAAGCTGTTGTTAAAGGTCAGTACTTCAACAGATGTTGTTTGTATTTAGCCTTCCTTCTATGGGTTTTTTATATTTTGTGCATCTCTTCTTCAAGGCTTGTCTATTTGCTTTTGTTCATATCTTATATACAATGTTATGTTGTTGATATTCCCTGAACCTTTTCCCTCTTCATTAGGACTCATTGAGATAAAGAAAGTGGATATCTTATGGAATGATCGACCAAGGATACCAAAACCATGTAATCAACCTCATGGTGAGCTCTACTTGAGGGTTTCGATGTCAGCAATCTCTGGAAAGACAAAGCTGTGGAACTTGCTTGTTAATCACTGTCTCCCTATAATGGATAAGATTGACTGGACACGCAGTCATCCTGATAATATTCATGAATTTTGTTTGGCCTATGGAATAGATGCTGGATGGAAATTTTTCCTTAAAGTATGTTGCTTTTGGTAATTCTTGATCGTACTGGCTACATGTGATAGATGCTGATGTATAAAAGACTACTAACATGCATTTTCAATGACAGAATTTAAACTCTGCAATATCTGATGTTGGCAAGACTGTCCTTCCTGAACACTTGACACTTGTTGCTAGTTCTCTATCAGTGACTGGAGAGTTTGTTGGCCTAAATGCAAAAGGCTTGAAACGACAAAGAGAACAAGCATCTGTCTTGTCACCCTTTTCACAAGCTTGCTTTTCTGTCAGTTCTTGCTGCACTTTTTTCTTTAGAACATTCAATAACATCTAACTTAATGTAAATGTAGTTCATATATGTTTGTACGACATTTGTTTGCAGAGTCCTGGTAATTGTTTCATTAAAGCTGCTAAGGCAGGAATCAAGGATGATATGCAAGGAAGCTTGGACGCATTAGCATGGGGACTGGTTCCTCCAGTTGGGACTGGACAATTTGATATTGTATATTCTCTGAAGGTATATCTGCAATTTGATTCTGCTAAGTTTTAACTAATACTACCTTGCTAAATTCCATAATATAATTGAAGAGGCTACTGATTCCTCTACGAATGTTATAGCAAAGATTCTATATGAATTTAAGGCTACCTCTGGTAGTTCCTTGTTTGGCTTTTAATAACCTCAAATCGGAAACATGAAATCATTCCATGATACATGTATCTTAAAACTTCAATCAACTAGGAATATCAATATCTTTTCATTAACCAAGTCCAACGGAATTCTCAAGACTGATAAATTCTCTCTTTTTACTAGTCTTTTCTTTAAATTATCTAATCATTTTGCATATCAGAATTGTGAGCTTTCAGAGCCTGTCAATGTCTATGACTTCCTGGGTACCCAAATCAGTTCTAATAAGCTGGATGATGAGTTTGAAATACCTCGTGCTCGGAGCTATAAATCTGACAAACATGGGGCTAGGTTTGCACTCAAGTTTGGAGGTGACCCCAAATGGTTTAAAAAAGCAGAAAGTATATCAAGGTCATTCTTAAGGAAATTTTTTACGTACGATGATATCTATAAGCTCTCGCGCTTAGTGCGAAACATCTTGAATAAGTAAGTAAATTCGTCTGCTTTCATTCTTGATGCATTTTCAGATGTGTCATTGGGATATCTGCTGGTTCTTTCTATAGCTTTAGCTATGTATCCATGGCATGTTGCTCACACAGTTTTTACTGCATATTTCAAGAAGGTGCTGTTTACACAAGAATAATTTCCTTTGTCAATATGACAGCTAATATATTTGTGGAAAGGAAGGAAATTAAATTTCTTATAGAAGTATAAAGTTTGTACATATTTAAGTGTGAAAGTTGTTGTAATAAGTGGATGGTACAGCAATTAAATGCTCAAAAGTTTATGAGAATGCTTATCATCTCTTTCAGCCACATAAATAAGTGCTTCAGGAATGTATGCATAGAAGTTATAGTACCATTGTACTGTGTTTCGGCTTTTTGGTTTTGTTCTTTTATGCATTGCTAGAATAGTAATAATGCTTCCATGCACCGTGTTTTCATGGTAATTTTTCTGAAATTGTAGTGCCTTTTGTTTTTTTTTTTTAAAGTGCAATTTATGGGTTTCTTCAAGTAACCTTCTGTTGTTCTGGATGCAGGTATCCGTTGGACCACCAATTAAATGAAACTGACAAGTCCATATTGATGAGGGTCTTATATTTCCATCCTCGAAGAGATGAGAAGATTGGACCTGGGGCCCAGCACATCAAGGTTAATGTTAATCATTAAATAATTTTGCTTCAGCTTGAGTACTTTAACAGGATTCTCCAATCTATCTGTTGGTTATTTTATGGCTTGGCATTTATATAACCTACCCTGTGGCTTTCTCCCCTCTGTTGACAGGTTATAAAACACCCAGTACACCAAGATTCACGTTGCTTCTCTCTGGTTAGAACAGACGGGACAGTGGAAGACTTCTCGTATCACAAATGTGTCCATGGGGCCCTTGAGATCATTGCTCCTTACAAGGCAAAAGTATATCATGACAAATATTTTAAACATCGTTATCCGGGACATGCTTGAGGAGAGAATCAGACATGTACAGTACTTGAGACCCGGAAGTGGGTCTTCTCACTTGACATCCAGAGCATTAATCAATGATGCATTTGTGGACTGACTGATTCTAGTTCTCTTTTAGGACAAAGATGTTGAAAGAGGCTAAACTAATTAGGTCAGAAGTGAGCTAGATACTAATACAATCCTCCTTTTGTGAATAAGCGCCTTCTGTATTGATCCATGCATGCAGGATTATTGCTTTCCAAAGCTTCTTTTTGCTCCTTCTACTCTAACTTCATTTGCCTTGCACCAAATCAGGCAAAGAAGATACAGTGGAAGCAGCAAAGAAAAGCTTTTGTGGATCCATTCATCTTGGTGTATGTATTCGTAAAAGTAGTTAATATGAAAAGGAAAGTTACTTGTGAATTTCATTCTCGGCAAATGCCTATACCTTCTTTACTCCGAAAAGAATAAGAACTAACAATCTTCATGCTTCATAGCATATCTGAGTTGCTTGGTGGAGGTTTTTATTTGTACATTTACACTTTCCAGTACAAAATAAAAGGAGCAGCAGAATGGGAAGGAGGGATACGTATCTAGTCTTTTGTTCATTGTAATTGTACGTCTTCATAACATTCTTCAACTTCAAGCAAGCAGCTGTTAATATCCTTCGTACCCAACCGCTGATCGTATACGGCTACTGCTGTATACAGAGCCACATAGCTTTTTCCTTGGCGGCTTGTTCTCACCCGGCACGTTCTTAAACTTGAATCGAAACCGAAATCGAATTTCATAGCTTGACTTGACGTAAACTTCAACATTTATACAAGTAGATTCGCTTCTTCTGTTCTCTCAATTTTAAGTTGCCGCTCGCCAAACCTCTCATCATCGATCACTGTTGGTCCTCAGGCGAGAATAAGCCCAAGCATTTTGAATGAACTTAACTGATATTTGTTTCCTTCTTTTACTGGAATTTATATACACGTAAATAACAACCACTTCCTACTAAATACCAGCAACTACTTGAAGCCAGAAGTCACAGTCACAATCATGGAAACTAAATAGACTTATCCACAATATCAAAACAGAAATTGGCTTATTATTCTTGTATGACTCACGTACTAAATATTTTCGATTCTTAATGGGTACTTGTGTAGATCTTCTTGGCTTATCATTTCCCTTCCCTTCCCTTCTAGCGGAACCTTGTCCTCAGTTCAGATTAATAAATTGGTCCAGTAACTAGTCAATGTTTTCCCAAGTAGCATCGTCAATTGATAGATGCCTCCATTTCACAAGATTTTCTTCAAGTCGAGACCCCCTTTTTTTAGCCATCTAGTGTCTAAAATAATCTCAGGTTCCATGATAATTTCACCATCAACAACAGGTGGAATTGTAGAGCTAGCAGGGACGACATCACCAATATTCTTTTTTAGTAATGAAACATGAAATACGGGGTGAATACGGGACCCTTCTGGAAGCTTTAGTTTATAAGCCACCTTGCCAACTCTTTGTTCAATCTGAAAAGGACCATAAAAACAACTTGCCAATTTCTGACATGCTCAATGCAATAGAGAATGTTAGCGGTATGGATAAAATTTAAGGAGAACCCAATCTCCTTCTTAGAATTCAATATCTCGTCTCTTGGCATTGGCCATCTGTTGCATTCGATTATTGGCAGCACTAAGATTGGCTTTAAGCTGCTGAAAATTTTCGTCTTTGGATATAAGTTACTGGTCCACTTTATGAAGGGACAACTCTCCCATTGAATAACGAGGAATAGTTGGAGGCAAACGCCCATACAATGCTTGAAAAGTTGTCATCTCGATGGATCCATGGTAAGTAATGTTGTACCAAAACTCATCCCATGAAGAGAAATTGGTCCATTTTTGAGGTTGTTGATGAGTAAAGCATCGAAGATACTGTTCAAGGCAACAATTGACACCACTATGTTTCTATAATATATCAGCCCATCACGTGAAGTATATGGAGCAATTGCCATCATGCTAATTTTTTTCATATATTATATGATGGTAAAGTGTTGCTACTTTAATTTCTTCCCAAAGTGAAGATTATGAGCACGACATGGTAGTGAGTTGTAGGCCATTACTCACACGAGAAAGTGCATTTGCAGCTAAATTCTCCTTCCCTGATTTGTAGAGTATTCCATAGTCATACCCTAATAACTTGGACACCCATTTTAATTTGTTGTTCCAAAGTGACGATGCGCTGCTCTAAAAGATAATTGAGACTACATTGGTTTGTTTGAATGAAGAATTTTCTACCCATCAAATATGGTTGCTAAGTTTGTACTGTATTGACAATGATAAACATTTCTCTAATATAGGTTGACCATGATCTTTTAGATGGACCCAAAGCATAGCTCATGAATGCTACAGGCCTGCCTTGTTGAGTCAACGCCGCACTGATAGGTGTAAATTACATGGTGTTTTTATGGGTAGTTTAGTATGTCTAGTTGTTAATTTGATTATTTAGGTTAAAATTGTGTTAATTAGTAAATATTTGTGTTTTAAGTATTTTGGAGGTTAGAACATGATGTTGAGCTTCAATTTTATATTTATGAGGTGTTTTGACATGTTTGTTAGTGTTTCAGGACAATTAGAGGAGATTCGGAGAAGACCCAAGAAATAACCCAGGGCCATGATAGTGGCAAAGACAGAAGCAAGAGCAAGGAGCCACGATCGTGGGGAATATGTCACGATCATAACAGAAGTTGGTGCAAGGAGCCACAATCGTGGTATTATAGGTCACGATCATGACAGAAGCAAAAAACTCCCAGCCACGATCGTGCCACGATCGTGGCGTGCACGACATATACACGGATAACAATATCTACTTAAGTTTTCGAAGGATTTTTTGGACCTTTCAAATTCGAAAAAGACCCTAAGGTTGCCATAATTGGAAATAATATAAAAGAATTAATGATGTAACCCTAGGGGAGCTTCTACATTTTGCCACTTTTGGAAAATTCAAAAGAGAGGGAAAAGAGAGAGAGAAGAGGAAGAAGAAGCAGGTCCCGACGCTGCTGCTTCCCGGATTAGATGGTCTCCCGATGCTGTTGCTTTCTTGGATTGTCTGATCTAAGTTCTATTTCCTTTCCATTTCATTTTTGTCCATTTAATTTATAAAATTGAAATGGATTTTACGATAATGGGTTTTAGATTGTTGACGATGTTCTAATGCTTCTTTCGGGGTTTTACTTTGATTTAATGTCAATACAGTCAATTTTGTGTTTTATTGATTAGGTGTTGTGATTAAATTCGATTTTTGCATATTTCGGTAACAAACCGAGAGGGTTAGCTAGATAAAAATGATTAGATTGGGCTAATGAGATTTAGCCGATCCAATAGACCATGTTGTTAATCATATCAATTTTTGTGTGGAGAGAGATCCCCAGTGAGACCCGATAGTTTAATAGAGAGCTTCTGATCTAATTTTAACTATGTGTCATTTGTTAATTAAGAGATTGCAATTTTCATAATTTAATTAGGGTTAATGATTTAGGGCGTGAGATTATAACTTGAGAGATAGTAATTCCCCCTAAGACAGTCTAGAATTGACACTCTGATAACACATAATTGGCTAGGTTAGCGTTAATGATAGGTAGAATCCTCTCTCTCATAACTTGGTAATTTCTCTTGATTAATTTCTATAGTGACCCTTTGTGTTGCTCA
>JANKOD010000191.1:9670366-9684770 GCA_026284645.1 Erythroxylum acuminatum
AAAAGGGATTTTTGGGTTTTTCAAGAGCAAATTTATGTTTAAGTCTTAATCAATGTAAGCTCACCACCAAAGTGAGTCAGTAGCAAGTGTCAGGTTCAGGAATTCAGCAAGGGCCAGGGTCTCGGGAATGGGCCTCACCAGGGCTCACCTCCCGGGATAGTCGGGCTCCGAGAGCGGGGTCCGACATACCAACTATTGCAGGGGTAAATTGACTAAAATAAAGAAAAAAGGATCAACTTATGCTTTTTGGCTTATTAAACCTTATACATACAGACATATGTGGACCTTATAAAGTTACCTTGTGTAATTCAAGATATTTTCTGACATTTATTGATGAATATTCCCATTATGAATATGCGTTCTTGCTTAAAGAAAAGTCTTAAGTTCTTGAGAAATTCAAGATCTTTAAGGCTAAAGTTGAGAACCATTTGGGAAGGTCATTAAGATTGTCAGATCTGATAGTGGAGGTGAATATTATAAAAAATATGGGATTTCAAGACAAGAAAAGAGTCTATTTGCCAAATACGTAGAATCATATTGAATAGTGGCTCAGTTCACTATGTTAAGTAATCCTGAGCAAAATGGTGTGGTTGAAAGGCGTAATCGCACCTTAAAAGATATGATGAGGTCAATGTAAAGTAAGACTAATTTACCTGATTACCTTTAGGGTAAAACTATAAAGACCACCTTGTATATACTTAACAGAGTCCCAAACAAATCAATTTCAAAGACGCCTTTTGAAATCATGGGTGGAAGCCTAGTCTCACTCACATTTATGTATTGGGCTGGCCTGCTGAGATACGTTTGTATAATCCTTATGAAGATAAGTTGCATTTTTGTTCTAATCATTGTTATCTTGTTGGATGTCCTGATCACTCTAAAGGATACAAATTTTACTGTAGAGATGAAGGGCTAGAATAATACAATCATAAACAACAAAATTTTTGGAGTATGATGTCTATGATGAGGGTGGTCCTTCTCACCCTTCAGATGATAACAGGGTGGATATTGCAGTTATTTCATATCCATCAATTGTATAGTCAGAACTATTGGATGAAGGTCTTAGTACCATACCTGTATAGGTACAGAAACTCATACATGTACAAACTAAGGTGCATGAGGCACGTATAAGAGCACATTGATTTAGTTCGAGTTAGAAGATTTATTAGAGTTAGAAGATCTACTATTTTATCTGATTATATTGTTTATTTAGGTGAACAAGATTATGATATTGAACATGTAGTAAATCCAATTACTTTTACAGAGGCTATTTCTAGACCTCATGCAAATTTATGGTGGGACGTAATGAGAGATAAGATGTAATCCAAAAACACAATAATGTATAGGAGCTTGTTGATTTACCTTAGAACTGCAAATCTATCAGTTGTAAATGGATTTTCAAGACCAAAAAGGAGTCTTAAGGTAAAGTTGAGTGGTTTAAAGCTCAGTTGGTTGCCAGAAGGTTCACTTAGAGAGAAGGGATTGACTTTAATGTTATCTTTTCTCTTGTATCCTCTAAGAATACGTTTAGAGTAATTATGGTAATAATATAATAGCTCATTATGATATGGAGCTGAATTAAATGGATGTTTAAACTAATAAAGAAAACACATGTAAGAGGAGGCGAATTGTGTATGACTTAAAAAATTTGTATCAATTCGTGTAAACAATAAAAACCTACTAAATATCAACAAAAAAGTCTGTAAATAGAAGGAGCCTATTAAAAATGAAAGGAGTTTGTTAATGTTTAAAACAAAAGGAGCCTGTTAACATTAAAAATGAAAGGAGCCTATTAGTGCTTATAAAATGAAAAGAGCTTGTTAATGTTAAAAATGAAAGGAGCTTATTAACGTTTAAAAATGAAAGAAACTTCTTGCAATATTAAAATAGAAGAAGCCTATTCCAAAAGTGAAAGAGCCTCTTATAAATTTAACACACACATTGTAATGCAAAAATTTAAAAGTTAAGAGAGAGAGAGAGAGAGAGAGAATTTATACTGGTTTGACTTATAACAAAGTCTACGTCCAGTCTCCAAGTATTCGACTTGAATATTTCACTATAAAACCTTAAGTAGTAAATTTTCACGAGCCTCTCCAAGCTCACAAGTACATATTTTTCAAGGTTCTTTAACCTTTCATACTCGTAGTGTTTAACAAACCTCTACAAGCTCTCAACAAAAAATGTATAAAGGGTTTAACAATCTCTCTTAATAGAGTGATTTCACTTTCTAAGACACAAGGAGTTTGATATAGATATGACTTTCAAGAATATTGATGTTGTTGAAGTATTTCACAAATCTGTGTGTGTTTTTTGCAAAAGTAGTGACTCTTCCTTAAGTAGACATTTTCTTCAACTAGTTATTGCTTTATTTTAATTCTAAGTTAACTTTTTATCTCACAAATCTTCGATATCATCTTTGCTGGAATCTTCCAATATTCAAACATTAAGAGAAAAGCTTTGTCAAAAATTTCGAAGCTAATTGTTCAAATTAATAAGATCCTTCCAGATGTTGTGAAATCATTTCTAATAAGGTAAGTTCATAACAAAGGTTCCTGCAAGAAAGAAGATATTTTTCTTATGATTTTAGTTCCTTTTAAGAATTTTGTCATTACTAATAAAAGGAAATAACTCCAATTTGAATTTTGAAATATTATATAGTTATCATCAAAATCAAACCTTGAGCTAACATAAATCGCTTTCCTAAATGGAGACCTTTATAAAGAGGTTTATATTGAATAACCTGGAGGATTTTAGGATCAAAACAAAGCTGACATGGTTTGTAACCTAAGAAAATCAATATATGGATTGATACAAGCCTCTAGACAGTGGTACATTAAGTTTGATGAGGTTGTTACCTTATTTGGCTTTATGGAAAATAAAGTTGAAAGATGTTTGTATTACAAGGTTAGGGGGAGCAAGGTTATCTTTCTACTTTTATATGTAGATAATATCTTACTTGTAATAAATGACTTGACCTTGCTGCATGAGGTTAATCACCTTTTGGCTAAGCATTTTGACATGAAGGACCTTAGTGAGGCATCTTTAATCCTAAGTATACAAATTCACCGAGACAGGTCTCAATACTCATTAGGTCTCTTACAGAGAGCATACATTGAGCGAGTGTTGCAAAGGTTTCATATGGATGAATGTAAGCCTATTGTAGCACCAATCCCTCATGGTGAGAGATTACCTTTGGCACAATGTCTAAAGAATGATACAGAGATAGAGGCTATGAAAAGTGTCCTATATTCTAATGTTGTTGGTAGCCTGATGTATGCCTAGGTGTGCACTAGACCAGACGTTGCATTTGTTATTAGACTGTTGGGTAGGTATCTGGCTAACCCAGGAATAGACCACAGAAATGTAGTCAAATAAGTGTTAAGATATATGAAGGGAGCTAAGGATTATATATTGACATTCAGGAAAGTCAATAGTCTAGACCTTATAAGCTATACGAATTAGAATATTGCTATGTGATTAGATGATAGGAAGTTCACATGAAGGGTACGTTTTATGTTAGTAGTTGGTGCAATATTATAGAAGAGTGTCAAGTAGATATTGGTGACTTCCTCAACTATGGATGTAGAGTTTGTGGCATGCTAATGGGCTACTTCCCATGTGATTTGGCTCAAGAACTTAATTTATGAGTTATTTGTGCTTGATTAGGCTATGTTTGGTTAGACGTAAGGTTTTTAATGGAATAGAATGGAAAAGTTTATAATGGAATTGAATGTAAATGGATGTATTATTAGAAAATTGTTGTTTGAGTGGGATGAAAGGGTTCATAATGTAATATAATGAAATGTTGTTTGGAAGAAGGGTTTATAATGTAATATAGTGAAAATTTGTTTATCATTTTACATTCCATCCTAAACCTCCCAAATCGAAGGTTTCTCATTTTTACTGTTGAGGATGCAATGGGATGTAATGTGCCTCTTCCATCTCATTCCATCCCATTCCATTATAAACCCTCCTCCCAATCGATGAATTAATATTACATTGCATTCTATTCCATTAATAAACCCTCAACCAAACATAGCCTTAGTAGCTAGACCTATTCAGTTTTATTATGATATTCTTTCTATTGTATTGTTCAGTAACAACAATAAGAACATCACAGGGTCTAAGCATTTAGAGGTCAAATATTTGACCATAAAGGAAGTGATACAGAAAGGTGACATTGAAGTGGAGCATTTGAAGATTAAGGATATGCTTGCTAATCCTTTAAGTAAAGGACTTTGCTGAATTATTTTTGAGAGACATGTGTATAGTATGGGTGTACTGAAGTCCTTATACACTGTTAGTTAGGGATCACTGTAGTTGTTCTTAATACATTTATACGTTTTTCATGTGTTATGACAATATATTTTATCAGTACAGATGATCATCATTTTATTCTCAATGATATAGGTTGTTATACATTGTCATAATATAGGTGAAAGTCTTAAGATCTATGTCGATCTTAACCATTTTAAAGGTCATTGGCATATATATACATATTGACTTTAAGCCTATGTCGTTAGGACACATACAAATACATATATAAATCCATAGATTTGATATGACATAGGAGGATATAAGCATTTAATCCCATGAGGGTTTTCTCTAATGCAATTTAGCATTTAGTAAGAGAAAACAAAATTTTCTAATGCAATTTAATATAAAGTTCGGAGAAATTGAGATTGCAAACAGAAAAATGATATATTCAAGATCATACGCGTACCATCGTGGTTTGCCACACTCTATTTTCCCATTCATATTAGTAAGGTATTAGATATGCGTGATTCAATTGGATCTATGTCACAACTGACACATGCATTTGATATTTTCTGATACTGAAAGCCTTATGGGACTGAATGATGGACTTTCATTTTCTTTGGATAAAATGTTTTTGAAATTGGTCGAGCTATACAACAATTTTACTTAACCATGTTTATTGGTTTTTCTTGTAAATACAACTACTATACTTAATTTTTGTCTAAAGGGGAGAATATTAGTGATTTTCTTAATTTGGACAATAATTAATTACAATTTTTAATAATTTAACGATTAAGAGAATCAAATTTGATCTAGGTTAAGGATAATAAAGAAGTCCGATAAAGGATCTAGTTCAATGGATTGAAGTCTAGTGAAAAAAAAGAGCTATAATTAGTGTGTGCAAGACATGTATTCAGACCATGATAAAGAGATCTAATAAGATTACTATAAATAGCTGCTAAGATCTCTTGTTGTCAGCTTAAGTAATTTCGTGGACATTCAAATTCTCTGACCTGTTAAGATGTCTATGTGTTAAGAAAACACAGAAAGAAGTTAATGGCATATGGGTAAACAACTTTTATAAAGTTTTCATTGAAAGTTCGAAGAATTTTGTGTTCAGCAGCTTGTTCATCAGAAATGGATAACAACTTTACAGTTGATCTTGGGTTCATAAATAAGGTTTGTGTTATGTATTACAAAGTTTGTTGGACCCCACACCTCACCTCTTCGGTGTTTGGGGGTTATACCCCGGCGTGTGTTTGTGGGTTATACCACGGCATCCAACACAAATCAGTATTGTCCTCTTTGGTTACGATTCGAACTCGTGACCTCAAGGTTTTGTTGCTTTTACAAGCACGCCTCTTACCATTGAGCTAGCGTGCTTGTAAAAGCAACAAAACCTTGAAGTCACGAGTTCGAATCGTGACCAAAGAGGACAATACTGATTTGTGTTGGATGCCGCGATAAACACACGCCGGGGTATAACCCCCAAACACCAAAAGGTGGGGTGTGAGGTCCAACAAGTAAAAGTTGAATTGTACAAGAATATGTTTCTTCTTGCGACATATGCCAACCAATAAAATTGTTATGCTAGTCACTTGTACATTCTCTACACACCTAAATGTCCACCAATTTGCGAGTCATGGAATTCTCGCAAGAGTAGCTGAATAATGGGGGAGTTAGAAGGCACCACCACTCTGTCTCTATAATCTATCGGCCCATCACGTGAAGTATATGGAGCAATTGCCATCTTACTAATTTTTGTCATATATTGATGGTAAAGTGCTGCTACTTTAATTTCTTCCCAAAGTGAAGATTCTGAGCACGACATGGTAGTGAGTTGTAGGCCACTACTCACACAAGAAAGTGCATTTGCAGCTAAATTCTCCTTCCCTGATTTGTAGAGTATTCCATAGTTATACCCCAGTAACTTGGACACACATTTTTGTTGTTCCAAAGTGACGATGCGCTGCTCTAAAAGATAATTGAGACTGCATTGGTCTGTTTGAGTGAAGAATTTTCTACCCATCAAGTATGGTTGTTAAGTTTGTACTGCATTGACAGTGACAAACATTTCTCTAATATAGGTTGACCATGATCTTTTAGATAGGCCCAAAGCATAGCTCATGAATGCTACAGGGCTACCTTGTTGAGTCAACGCCACACTAATAGGTGTAAATTGTATGGTGCTTTTGTGGATAGTTTAGTGGGTCTAGTTGTTAATTTGATTGTTTAGGTTAAAATTGTGTGTGTTAGTAAATATTGTGTTTTAAGTGTTTTGGGGGTTAGAACATGATGTTGAGCTTCAATTTTATATTTATGAGGAGTTTTGACATGTTTGTTAGTGTTTCAGGACAATTAGAGGAGATTCAGAGAAGAACCAGGAAATAACCCAGGGTTATGATAGTGGCAAAGACAGAAGCAAGAGCAAGGAGCCATGATCGTGGGGAATATGTCATGATCATAACAGAAGTTGCTGCAAGGAGCCACAATCGTGATATTATAAGCTACGATCATGACAGAAGCAAAAAACTCCCAGCCATGATCGTGCCACGATCGTGCCGTGCATGACATATACACGGATAACAATCTTGACTCGGGTTTTCGAAGGATTTTTTGGACCTTTCAAATCCGAAAAAGACCTTAAGGTTGCCCTAATTGGAATTAATATAAAAGAATTAATGATGTAACCCTAGGGGAGCTTCTACATTCTGCCACTTTTGGAAAATTCAAAAGAGAGGGAAAAGAGAGAGAGAAGAGGAAGAAGAAGCGGGTCCTGATGTTGCTACTTCCCGAATTAGATGGTCTCCCGATGTTGTTGCTTTCTTAGATTGTCTGATCTAAGTTCTATTTCCTTTCCATTTCATTTTTGTCCATTTAATTTATAAAATTGAAATGGATTGTACGATAATGGTTTTTAGATTGCTGACAATGTTCTAAGTCTTCCTTCGGAGTTTTACTTCGATTTAATGTCAATATAGTCAATTTTGTGTTTATTGATTAGGTGTTGTAATTAAATTTGATTTTTGCATATTTCAGTAACAAACCGAGAGGGATAGCTGGATAAAAATGATTAGATTGGGTTAACGAGATTTAGGCGATCCAATAGACCACGTCGTTAATTATATCGATTTTTGTGTGGAGAGAGATCCCCTGTGAGACCCGATAGTTTAATAGAGAGCTTCTGATCTCATTTTAATTATAGGTCGTTTGTTAATTAAGAGATTGCAATTTGCATAATTTAATTAGGGTTAATGATTTAGGGTGCGATATTATAACTTGAGAGATAGTAATTCCCCCTAAGACAGTCTAGTTACGACACTCCGATAACACATAATTGGCTAGGTTAGCATCATTGATAGGTAGAATCCTCTCTCTCATAACTTGGTAATTTCTCTTGATTAATTTCTATAGTGACCCTTTGTGTTGCTCAATTCAATTCTTGTTTCTTGTTAATTTCTTGAATTGAATTCCTGCAATCAAATTCCTGTGTTTATATTTTTGTTTCATTTTTAATTTCATTTTATTAATTTCTAAGCCTTAGATAACCTAGGATCAGATTACTTTACACTTCTCGTAGGATCAACCCTTCAAACACTACAACTCACGACCCGTGTTCTTACGGTAATTGGGGGATATAAATTGTAAGGCGCGACAACTCGATCAAGTTTTTGGCATCGTTGCCGAGGAGGCGTAGGATTAGTTTATTTCTTTTTAGTATAAGGAGCTTTTAGTTATTTTAGTTTAAGACTTTTTCCCTTTTTGTGTCTGTGTACTTGCATGAACACACGAGCCATAAGAAGTACAAATCGAATAATTGAAGATTTGACACTTTATATTACTCTATTGGAACGAGCTATTTGAAGAGCCAAATGCCAAAAAGAAGCAGTTGAGGAACCAGTAGCAAAAGAATATAATCAAGAGTTCGATCAAGGAGTGAACTAGGGGCATCAACCTTAAACTCTCATGAACTTTATGAGGTCGGGCTTCAACGCAGCAAAACAAGGTGTGGCTAGGACACCAGTCCAAGCGACCTCTTTCAAAATCAAACTAGCCCTTCTGAACATGCTACAGACGAATGTGCAATTTTATGGATTGACAAATGAAAACCCCAATGCATATATCATAAACTTCCTCTAAATATATGATACCTTTCGATATCATTAGATTTGGAAGATGCAATGAAAAAGAAAAACTTCCCTTTTACTTTAAGGGATACAACAAAGGCTTGGTACCACTTCCTCAGCCCATCCAACGTCACCACATAGGATCAATTAGTACATGCCTTTCTGGATAAATACTTTCCCCTCACCAAAACTACAAAGATCATTAAGAAGATCACTAACTTTCAATAAGTTGATTGGGAGTCGATTTACGAAGCGTGGGAAAGATATAAAGACTGGCAAAGGAAATACCCACATTATAACCTACTAAAGGAGTTACTTTTGCTTTCTATAATAGAGTAACACCACACACGAGAGGAACAATTGATACGACCTTAGGAGGATCGCTAATGATAAAGAATGTTTATGAAGCAAAAGAGCTTCTAGAAGAGATGGATAGCAATAGTTGTCTGTGGTTGAATGAAAGAAGTAGACAACCTATAACTTTCCGAGAGCATAAAGGAGTTATAGCTGTCAACCAAATGACTGGAATGCAAATGAAAATTGACAGCTTGACACGACAACTAAATAACATGAAAGCATCATCTTCCGTTCCTCTGCAGGCCATTCAACACAGATGTGAGTTATGCGGCCAAGATAATCATGATACTATCTACTGTTTCCTGAAGTAAGACGGTGAAGCGGAGTAAGTGAACTCTATAGGAGCACAATATGGTTGAGGAGGGGAAACAACCCCTACTCCAATATGTACAACCCTGGGTGGAAAAATCACCCCAACTTTTCGTAGTCTAATAATACAAAAGTCTAGCTCAGACCTCAAGGACAAGAGAAACCAAACTCTATGGCTACCAAACTAGATAAAATCTTAGACAAGATTGGAGTAATGGAGGAGGTCCATAAGAGGCTCGAAAGCAAATTCGAGCATGTAACAAAGAACCACCCCTGCTCAATTTATAATTTGGAAGTCTAAGTAGGTCAACTATCAGAAACATTATTGACCAGAAATGCGGGAACACTCCCAAGTAACACGAAGTCTAACCCAAAGTAATGAATCATGGTCATTATCCAGGTCACCGAGGAGGAACCGAGCTAAGCTAAAGACAATAGAGGAAAGGACAAGGAAACGACTGATCATAATTTTCTTTAAAGTGAACATGAAGTACAAACAATCAAGGAGCATTGACCTAAAAACCCCCACCCCATTTTAGAACAACTAAAGCCAAATCTATGCAAAAACAAGGGGAAGGCAGACATGCAAGAGAATAAGGAAGGCTCTCTACTGGAAAAGTACAATTTGCTTGAGATCAAAAGGTACCAACCCCCAATTCCATTTCTGATCAAAGCAATGAGAAAGTCTAAGGAAGCCTAGCTTAATAAAGTTGTAGACATGATCAAGCTATTGGAAGTACAACTCATACTAATGAAATTGATAAGAGGGAAAGTGGAAAAAGATTTGGAGGAGGAAAGGAAATTGACACTCCCACCAAAGAGGGAGGACCCAGGGGATTTTTATATCCCCTGCATTATTGAGGGTGCCAAAATAGATTAATCATTTACTAATTTGAGAGCCAGCATAAACAAGATGCCATATGCCTTATATCAAAAATTGGGGAGTCAGAGAGTTAGTCCCACTAAGATACTGGTAAAAATAGTAGACATATGAGTTCATCGTTCGAAAGGTATCATTCAAGATGTGCACGTTCAAGTTGAAAAGTTTACCTTTTCCTACAAACTTCTTCATTTTGGATATAGAAGAAGACGTGAAAACCCCAATTATCCTCGGACCTCCATTTTTGGCCTCTGCTTGATCAATTATTAATGTAGATGGGGGCGAAGTGATTATGAGGGTAAGAGAGGAACAGGTGTCTTTCATCGTAACCCAGAATGAAAAAAATCCTATCTAACCTATGGCCATCATTAAGAGGATGAAATTTGGTGGAGAAACAAAGAAGAATGATGAGCGAAAGTGTTCATTGGGAAAGAAAAATTCTTGCAGGAGAAGGTGAAGAAAGAATCGGAAGAAGGAAGGCAGTGACCTGAACAACCAAGTGGCGTACGTACATTTTATGAGCTCCACAACTGAGCCACCATTGAAAGATTCTCTTAAGCCACCATGAGAGGAAAAAAACATACATCGAGCTTCTGATGTTAAAAAAAATGGTGCATAGGAGGCAACCCATAGTTTTTAATTGCTTTTTGTTTCCTTTTAGTTTTAGATAGTTTACAATTCCTTGGTTTGTGTGTTTTGTTTCCAAATAAATGTCATAGAAGAGTAGATGATCAATGTTGACTTAGGATTGCTAGGGAAGAAAAGTATAATGAGGTGATAAGTGCAAATAAGAAGTTAAGGAAGGATCTTGGAGGTGAAGTGAGGAAAAGACAAAAATATAGCAAAGTGCGGGAAAAGTCTCCCACCAGGATCGTGGCCACTAGGCACGATCATCGCAGTCATTTGTTTAAGGCATAAAATCATGCAATTTTCAACTAGATTTGTTTACAATTTTACCCTTCCCTCACCTATATATTCATATCCAACCTTATTCTTTTAATCACTTTCATTTTCACTTTATCTCTCTAAACCTAACACCTTCAAACGCTCTCCCTTTTCTCTACAGATCGTCAACTCTTTCATTATCTCAAACTTTCACTCACTCTCAATCTCAATGCTGGGCATCAAGCAGATAGTTAAGTGCACCCAATCTCCAGGTAGAATCCAAGTATCGGGCTACAGCCGAAGGAACAAGGCGGTAAATTTTAATGCACCCTTAAATAGAGGAAGGTATTCGATTTCACTCCCTTAGCCATAAGCAAATATGGTTCCTAAATACTTTGATTTTGATACATTGGATAGCATAGGATTGAGAGACAAGGTTGAGAACCTAGGAGAAAGAATTCAGTAGGATAAGTTTATACATTTTTAGCATCCTATTTACCAGGAACTAACCTAAGAATTCTTTACTTCTCTTCAATTTGAACCGAGTAACTCATAGGACTTGAGGTTTAGGTTCTGGGGTCAACCTTACAAACTTGATTATGACACTTTATGTGAAATTTGTGGTCTCCCTGAGTCATTCATAATTGATCAACATGATGATTTCCTTGCTACCCACTATTGGAATGAATTAACTAGGAAGGAGCAATTCGATGCCAAAAATGCCCACAACAACATAATCAGAAGTCATGAACATTTGTTGTTGTATAATTCATGTGTCAAATGGTATTTGAAAAACTGAAACCAACAAATGTTCAACAAAAGAACTTTTGATGTTGTGGTGCATGGATCACAATATCTCAGTATGCACATATACCTACATTTTAATTCAATTGTTGCTACTCTACGTAAGAGAAGCAATAATTTAGGAGTGGGTTAGTTAGTGTCAGCCATTACTGAGTATTATGGTGTCAATTGCAACATACTTATTGTCCATCATCCTGAGTTCATAAACCTTCATCACTTGTGGCGAGCTGAAATCTTGAAGTCCCACAATGTGGAACTTTGGGATATCAGTGCCAAATCCCATGTAAAGACTAGGGCAGGGCAGGCAAGTTCAAGTTCAATGCCTTATCAACGAGAAGATGACTCAACTAGCGAGGAGTTTGGAGAGGACAGGAAGAAGAAGAACCTGGTTGGAAGAAGGTGCTCGTTGCAATCTCTGATAACACCAAAACACTCACAGACACACTTGCAGAAAACTCCAGGATGATGAAGGAGATGGTCCGCACACAATGACACCAGAGCCAGGATATACGCCATCTTCATCGATACTTTGAGGCTCAAGGCGTTCAATTGCCACCTCCAACACCATCCCTGCCTAACTCACCCTGATAAGTTTGTGTTCTAACCCTTTTCTTTTTATTGTTGTTATTATTTTCTTCCTATGTTCTTCATGTTATTTTATTTCCCTCTGGTGTGTTTGTGTACCCTTCTCACATTAAGGATGTTGTGTTGTTCAAGTATGGGTGTTTTTTTACTTTGAGTGTGAATTTTGCTTTGTGTATGTTAGTTTGTTTAGGTCTGCATGTGTGAATTGTGTGTATGTAGCAATGAATAGGATTTAATGGGATTAATCCTGCAATGAACATAGTCTTTTAGGTTGATAAGAGTTATTAGCTCGTGACATTAGTGACCTAAGTTACTTAGGGCTAAATATGCTGGTTAATTAGGATATGATGTTAATCTATTCACCCTAGGAAGTTGTCATATTCATTTATAATTTTAGGTTAATCAAATAACTGGATTTACTAGTATATTTTCATGGGAATAGTTACCAAATGCAATACGGCAGGCAAAATAAAAATTTCAATGAAATAACTATTCCACTTGCCTTCGGGGTTATAAATAGAGTTAGTAGCTAATTGAGAATGTGATGTAGCTGAGTAACTATATCTACACGCATTACAAATTTGTGTCTTTTTTTCAAAAGGTTATAATGACATTCCAACTAAGCCACTTAATAATAACATGACCTAGTTGAGTAACCAAATCGACGTTCATCACAAATGTTTGCCTCCATGTAAAAAGACTAGGTTTATGTCCTTAAAATCAACAAAAAGAATGTTTTCAATTAAAAACCTACCAAACTTGTCAGTAGCTTGATTTTTCATGAAAACCTACTTAGGAATAGCTATAATTTTGATTTGAACCAATAATTATCAAAGTGTGTGTGCAAGTGGTAAGGGTGAATAGACTTTACACTAAAAATTTGATTAGTTTGTATATTTAGTACAAGGTACTTAGACATAAATTTCACAAGTTAATAATTTAGAACAACTTGAGGGATTATGTTCGAAGTTAAATTTATTTCGTTAAGTCTATACCATTGCCTCATTATCAGATTTACATGTTTTATGTTTTAGTTATTAATGTTTGTTTGTTTGTTTTTATCTGCTTGAGGACAAGCAAACGTTTAAATATGGGGATGTTGACAGGTGCAGATTGCATCGTGTTTTTGTGGATAGTTTAGTGTGTGTCTAGTTGTTAATTTGATTATTTAGTGCATGTTTAGGTTAGAATTGTGATAGTTAGTAAATATTTATGTTTTAAGTGTTTTTGTGGGTTAGAACATGATGTTGAGCTTCAATTTATATTAATGAGGTGCCTTGACGTGTTTGTTAGTGTTTTAGGGCAATTGGAGGAGAATCGGAGAAGACTCGGGAAATAACCCAGGATCGCGATCGTGATTGTGATAGAAGCAAGAGCAAGGAGCCACGATTGTGGGAAATATGCCACGATTGTGAAAAAAGCTGGTGCAGGGAGCCACAATCGTGGCATTATGGGCCATGATCTTGAAAGAAGCAAAAAACTTTCAGCCATGTTCGTGCCACTAAGGGCCACGATCATGGCTTGCATGGCTTATACACTGATAGTAGTCCTGACTTGAGTTTTCAAGGGATTTTTCAGACCTTTCGAACACGAAACCCTAGAGTTGCCCTATACTATATAAGATTTAATGATGTAAACCTAGGGGATCTTACATTCTGCCACTTTTGGAAAGTTCAAGAGAGAGAGAAAAGATAAAGAGAAGAAGGAGAGGAAGAAGAAGCGAGTCTTGATGTTGCTGCTTCCCGGATTAGATGGTCTCCCAACATTGCTATCTTCCTGGATTGTCTGATCCAAGTTCTATTTCCTTTCCATTTCATTTTTGTTCATTTAATGTATAAGATTGAAATGGATTGTATGATGGTGGGTTTTGGATTGTTGACGATGTTCTAACTCTTCCTTCAGGATTTTACTTTAATTTAATGTCAATATGGTCAATTTTGTGTTTTATTGATTGGGTGTTATGATTAACTTTGATTTTTGCATATTTTGGTAACAAATTGAGAGGATAAGCCAGATAAAAATGATTGGATTGGGTTAACGAGAGTTAGGTGATCCAATAAACCACGTAGTTAATCATATTGATTTTTGTGCGGAGAGAGATCCTGTGTGAGACCTGATAGTTTAGTAAAGAGCTTCCGATCTAATTTTAATTACAGGTCATTTGTTAATTAAGAGATTGCAAATTCCATAATTTAATTAG
>JANKOD010000191.1:9708249-9722779 GCA_026284645.1 Erythroxylum acuminatum
AGTGGAGATTTTAAAGTTGTTTCTTCGTATAAAATTTTAATATTTTATTATATTTAACCATAAATATTCAAGAAAAATAGAAAAAATAGAGTCAATATAAAACGGGTAGGATATGGGTATCCATGGTTCGGGTTTTACTCTACTCATATCCATATCCATTTTTTATGACTTAACTCATATCCATATCCATCAGTTTTTACAATTTACAACTCATATTCAAATCCATTGGGTCGGGTAGTGCGGATATTAATCGGGTTGAAAACTAACTGTCATCTCCGTACTGGAACCTTTTGTCATTTTGTCTTAAATTATTTTGGTTGTATCTATCATTACTTAAAAACAAACTAGAAAACGATGAAAAGGTTATCGAATTTCGTAATGAAACTACTAGCCTAGCAAGAACCTGTGGCCACAGTAAATGAAAGGGACCGTCTCACTTGTTTCTTTTCGTCTCATAAACCATAAAATACATTAAGATGAGAAGAAAGAAAAGGTAATGAAATGGTATTGAGGAGGATTCTCAATCCAAAGTCACCAAGCATGACGTACTTACCCAATTAAAAGACAAATGAGTATCGTAATCGACCCACTTCATAACTATTCAGGAAACGAGAAATCTGATAACCGGACGGACAACTTTCTTTGAACCTAACCCGACTTGGTAAATATCATTCATGTCAATTTAGCTGTAACTCTCAAGAATGACCAGTCAAAGCATGGAATCACTTTGGCCTAACCTTTTCCTTTTCCTCCTTGAAATGGTTGTATCCGTCCCATCCCGTGCATCAATGCTTTTATTCTGTTAACGAAGTATTGACCTGAACTGTATTATAATCTTCGGCTGTTACTGAAAATTGAGGGAATTGATGGTCCCCTCCCCTCGGAGGGTTTAATCTTGTATATATCATTGACAGTGACAAAGGATAATTACATCAAGTTACAAATAGAGCAATTACGTATTCAAATCGACGTTGAGAATATCTCAGTATATGTTAGAATTTACAATAGATTTACGGGCCTACACGAGGAGGAAAGCTAGACCATATATAAGTTCAAGTGAAATTTCATCCTAAAATCAATTAGTGATATATGGAATAACCCACTAGACTTATATGTTGGTCTTCTTTCCTCTCTTTTTTCGACGTGGGACAAACTTCCACTCTTATATTTCAACGATATCTCACCCGTCCATTTCCTTTTCATTTATGAGCGATACTTTCTGATTTATGGCCCTGGAGGACATCCATGGCATGTCGTTTATTGACGTCCACGATTAGGACACAATTATGACGAGTTGTCCATTAACACAGCTCATTTTGACACTATTTGGTCGAAACAAGTTGTCTGCCACACATGATCACGGTAATTAGCACTTGATAGTTGACCTAAGAGGGCAAAAAACGCCCCTTTTACCATTCTCATTAATGTTTATCTTTAATAATTGTAACAGTTAATTAATGTTTATGTTCAACATAATTTATTTAAAAAATCTAGTATTAAAAAATTTCAGTGTGGTTTACTTATTTATTTGTATAGTAAATAAAACAATAAAGACAAAATCTGTAAGGAGAAAAGAAAAGTGATTTGAATAAGTGGAACCACGAGATGATAAAGTGTAGGGGAAAAAGAGAGAGAGTACCACTTTGAGAGTGGGAATACTGGGTGCAGAAATAGACTGAAAAGATAGATTGGCTAGTCACTCAATCCTCACTCTTCTCCCAATCCATTTGGTGGTTAGTGGTTACTTCACCCACTTTTTGTTACTAATCAACAGTAGCAATTTGGATATTATTATTCAATAACACCATGTAAAGATGAGATTTTTAAAAAAGATAAAAATAGAGATCTAACCCAGATTAATAATATGTCTTAGATTATAGTCTACACCCAAACCAAGAGTAGGGACTAGAGAGAGAAAAAGTGAGAGACATAAAAGAAATGCAATGCAAAGCAGTGGTTCAGTGGTTGGGTTCAGTTGATGTTTTAAGAGCTTTACTTTTTTAAAAAATTTATAAAAAGAAACCTCAATCATGTCAAGCTTCTTCTTCTCCTTCTGATATTTTTGTTAGAAAAACTTTAAACAAACAAATGAGAAGTTCAAAGAACAAGTAAACTAGTGGAAGTGAGCATTTTTCTTGTGAGCATCAAAGATCGCTTCTTTTTTTCTCAATGTGCGTCACCCCACCGGAGGTCAGCTCTCCAGCGAAAATTTCTGGTGGGAAGTTGTGCGTCTGCCTTCCATTGCTGCCGTCACTGTCACAGCTTTGGCCGGAATCGCTTTGTTCGCCGCCATTTTTACAAATTAGTAGTTGGTAGCGAAAGAGTGAGTTTTTCAAAACCCATCCTTTTTTCGGCTAGTTTGATTCTTAAGTTGCTGGTTATGGTTGGTTCGAGATAATTGGAACATTGAAAAAAACGTTAAAAGGGAGTAAAGTAAATGAAAGCTCTGAAGCGAAGTCACACATCGTCTTCGTCTTCAAATTCCTCTTCTCCATCGTCATCGTCGACAGGGTCGTCTTCGTGGGTTCATTTGCGTTCGGTCTTATTTGTTGTTAATTCCTCCTCACCAGCTTCTTGTTCATCTTCTGATCGGTGAGTCTCTCAACTCCTTTTCTTTCCTTCTGCCCTTGATTCGCTGACTATAACATGTAATTAAGGTTGCGTTTTTGGTCTTTATTCAGATCGGATCTCTGACTACGTTTTTCAGTATCAATCTTTAATAGTTGCTTGCTCTTCTTCATACTTGTTCCCCTTTCCACTCCTAGTTCCCTTTGCTTTTTAGTAACTAGTTTTTCTTTCTTTGTTCTGTCATTTTACTTCGTTTAGTTGGATTTGAGCTCATGCTTCACCGTTTGGCTTAATTGCTACTTTCTTATTACTCCATTAAAGTGTAGATTTACTGAAGAACTATACGTGTGTACTACGAATGGAATAGGTTTGAATTTGTTCATCTGGTATTTATTCATCTGCATTACGTGAATAACAGGATAGGCATTCATTTCTTGTTATTCTAAAATTGGAATATAACTTATCCTGGTTAACAAATTTTTTGTCTGGAGGGGCAGTTCCAACTTTTTTAGGCATTTGGGTAGTTCGCCAAACTAAATAGTATGGAGTAGTTGTTTGTCAGCTGTAAGAATGTTACAGTTTCTAAATTGAAAATTCTGAAATTTAAATTGTTGTCATCTTCTTGCTTCAATCCCTCCTATGCCCCCAACAACCATATTAAAACATACAGGAAAGAACTTGGGGGAAATTAGAGAGGATGGAGGGAGCCAGGAGGGACAACAAAGTTAGGTGCCATTATTAGCAACATTTACCTTCTTTATTTGACAATGGAACTTGACAGAATTTATTCAATAGTTGGTTTTTAGTTTTAATTAGGTTGTTCTATTCTTCATAGTAAATGCCTTCCTGCCTTGTTTTTGCATTGCATTTTACTGTCATTGGATTCTGAATTTATGAAAGCTTTGATTGTGATCGCTCTTTCATTTCAGGAGCCATCTAAAATCACCATGGTCTCGTAGGAAAAGAAAACATGCCCTTACTCCTCGACAATGGAGAAGTTTATTTTCACCAGAGGGGAAAGTTTGTGATGGTGGAATAAAGTTCTTGAAAAAAGTTCGAAGTGGAGTGAGTAATCATTGCGCTTGCTATCTTATTCTGTTATGTTGATGTTTGTAGTTTACCTCTTCTATTCATTGATATAGGGGGTTGATCCAAGTATTAGAGCAGAGGTTTGGCCTTTCCTTCTTGGAGTGTAAGCTTCCTTAACAATGTTTTACTAAAGCAAAGGTTGTGGCTGTGCATCTGTTTGTAGATCCTTACGTCACTTTTCAACCCTACAAAATGTTACTGTTCTTAGATGGTTGTACTTTGGCATTTTTGGAATAGCCAAATCCATACACATGGCATATTGTAAATTTTCTGCACTTCTCTAATGCTGTTCTACTTTGGAATCATCAGTGGTGGATATCTAATATGATCTGTCATGTCTTTGTTACTTAAAGAGCTTCCGCTTGCATTTTGTTAATCTCCGTTTTTCTATCTGAAACATTTCAAATTTTCAATGCTACATATGAAATTGTATATACCGAGATTTTACATATCTCAAGAATCAGGTTTATTTCTTTTTAGTGAGAGCTTTTATTTCAATTTCTATGGGTTCTTCACATAGTTTGCTCCAAAATATTTTGTTATGTCTTTTGTTTGAATACCTTATTTGATGACATTTGCTTTCATGCTTTAACAGCTATGACTTGAAGAGTTCCAAAGAAGAAAGAGAAAATATAAGAACCCAGAAAAGGTACCCTTGCACGGTTCATCTTCAAAATTCTAAGCGGTTGATTGGCAATTGTTGATTTATTCTCCATATGTAGCTTCTGGTTTCTATACTTGGCATTATGTTATCATGATTCTTCTTTGACAATCTGTGGATGTAGAAAGGAATATGAAAAACTCCGTAGACAATGTCGGCTGTTGCTCAGGTGCAGCAATAATAGCTTTAAGTTGAATGATATTGTCGGAACAAGCTGTGATGGGGACAACAGCAACATTGTCCAGGACACAGACTCTTGTTATGAAGATGTCGTAAGTGCGAGGGACTCACTTTCCAGTGAAGAAAACAGTGTAGATAGTGGGGACTCTGATGATCCCTCTAATATACTGATGGAAGGTTATGATAGTCCAAGGCAAGAAACAAATGTTGATGCTTCTGCACCAAACACTGACTCGCCTGACTCAGATTCCTCTGAGGACCCTGATGCCATTGAGGCTTCCTCATCCTCAGATAACAGGGAAGAGGAAGCTTCTGATCTACCTTCCAATGACAATAACCCTCTTTCGGTTACAGAATTAAACTCAAACTTGCACACTGCCACCGAGAATTATGCCACATGGCAGCGGATCATTCGTGTTGATGCAGTGCGAGCCAACTGTGAGTGGATACCTTACTGCCAAACCCAAGGTGCGATATCAGAGTGTAGAGCACGCCGGTCTGCTGAGGCTGTTGGGCTTAAAGACTATGATCACCTGGAACCCTGCAGAATTTTTCATGCTGCACGATTAGTTGCTATTCTTGAAGCCTATGCACTCTATGATCCTGAAATTGGTTATTGCCAGGGAATGAGCGATCTACTTTCTCCCATAATTGCTGTGATTACCGAGGATCATGAGGCATTCTGGTGTTTTGTGGGTTTCATGAAAAAGGCCAGGCATAATTTCAGACTTGATGAGGTGGGGATTCGAAGACAACTTAGTATTGTTTCAAGGATTATCAAATGCAAGGACTCTCACCTGTATAGGCACTTGGAGAAGCTTCAAGCTGAGGATTGTTTTTTCGTTTACAGGATGGTGGTTGTGCTATTTAGGAGGGAATTAACATTCGAGCAGACTCTTATCCTGTGGGAGGTGGTGTGGGCAGATCAAGCAGCAATAAGGGCTGGCGTTGGAAAAACTGCATGGAGCAGAATAAGACAGCGAGCACCACCAACAGATGATTTATTGCTCTATGCTATTGCAGCTTCAGTATTGCAGAGGCGGAAATTGATTATAGAGAAGTATAATAGCATGGATGAGATTTTGAGGGAATGCAATAGCATGGCAGGGCATCTTGATGTGTGGAAGCTCCTTGACCATGCACATGATTTGGTGGTGACCCTGCATGACAAGATAGAGACATCTTTGTAATGGGGTATTTCTTAGCTTGAACTAGAACTTGAGATGGCATTTCTTTCCAGTTATTCGTTTTGTTTTTCACTTTCAGAGCCAAGTTGCAAGTGGCAATGGCATGCTACGAAAGATCTTATTAGGCTCATCTGCATTTCATTGCTATGGAAAATGATTTGCAGAATCACATTGCACTGCAATGAACAGGTGAGTTCCGCACAATTGATCAGTGTATCATAGTTGAGGAATATTTAACATAATTTGATTAGAAGATTACATATTTTTTTCGGCCCAGCCAGAATGCGCAATGCATTGAACCGCTTGTAACTTAGCTGATAACATATTGCCAAAAGTTTGCCTTGGATTCTGATGTTCTGATTCCAGCTTTCTTATGTTAAATGGAAAATCTCTATGGACCTAACTAACAGTAGATATTCATTATTTTCTGATGTACCCGAAAAGAAGAAATGTGATTTTGATAGAGCAAGGAAGCAAATGCAGTTATCAGGTCGGTGCTTCTTAAGCCGGTCAGGCTTCTAAACAAAGAAACAGAAACCCTTTCCCTTTCCCTGTGGCTGTATGGATGTTATTCATAATTAAGTCACATGGATAAGCCACATGCATAGGGACAAGGAGTAGACAAACAAATCCTAACAAAAATATGGTTGAAACGAAACCAATGTTTCACGTGGGGTGTCTACAATTTAGAGAGGAGATTAATCACTGGGTTCGTTGGTGAATACTTTGGTCTAGACAAAAAAAACGGAAATCCAATGTTCAGTTCTGGATATAAGTTTACTGATATTAAAATCAACCTTTATTTTATTTGTTTAATCTAAATGATTACCATATCAGAATCTAAACACCTGGTTCAAACACTAAGCTCGATGCTAATTTACCCTAGTGTTGATGTTCTTTTAGTACTGTAAATTATACTGCTAAAATAACTTTGTTGACCTTGGGACGCTAATTCTTTTTGTTCAAAATACTAAATTAGTTAATAAGATTTAATTGCATATAACAAACTTGGTTGCAAATTATTTACTTATCACCTTAATGTTAACTATCGCAATTAAGCACGCAATTAAGCAAACCTTGCATGATTACCAAAGATTGACTCTTTTCAGTCATTCCATAAATCTTTTAGCTCCTTCAAAGTTACGCTCGTTAGCAAATTTTATTTTATTGAATAAAAAAATTAAAATAATAATATTTATATATATATATTTCTGAAAAATTTGAGGGCAAGTGGGGGTCCGCCCCTGGCTGTATCCATATTTGCTCGAAACTATATGATCTCTTATTTTATTTGAGTAATGCCTATTTCCATTTCGGTTAAAAGAAAAAAAAAAGGGAATTAAGTGACTGTTTATTGTTATTTCTTTTTTCTACCATGATTTTTTTATTTTTATTTCTTTTTTTTAGTTTCTGATTTTGTTTGTTCACAAAATAAAAATTAGTTATAAAAACTTGTTTGATCTTAATATCCTGTTTTTCAGTTTTATTTTATTATAATATTAAATATTCATATTAAACTTTAATTTAATTTATTTGTAATATATCAAATTATATTCTTAAATTCATTAATGCTCATAATTATAAGAAATAAAAATATAAATAATTAATATAAATAAAATTTTACGTAACAAAATTCAAATAAAATATAATAAACATTCCATAAATCTTTTGAATTCCTAAAATTTCAAAGTCACGCCAACAACATAAAAATACGATTAGAATTATATGCAATAATAGAAGAAATTTGTTCTCTTTAGATCCAACCACCAATTATCAACATTCTTTAGACGTGGCAATATGACTCCTGTAAATCACCACATTAATAAAGATTTTGAGCACTTCATTCCTAAATCACTCTTTTTAAATAATTCTCTCTGATTAGTCCAAGTTTTTCAGCTTGATCAGCACGAAAGTGTAAATGGTTTGTTCTCTACAAGCTTTATGCTTGCTTTTGGGACCATAGAGAAAAGTTTGCATATATCATTTGCACACCGGTTACTCTCTTTCCTTTCTTGGATGATTTCATTTACTGCATTTGTGAAGGATGACTTCAAAAGTTTCAACAACATCCTCACTTAAGGCTTTCCTTTACAGGAGGTCTTGAGTTCGAGTCACGCAAAAGGAGGAGAAATGAGAAAACTTTTCCTGTTGATGATCCTCTAGCCCCTTAGGCAAAGCTTCTTAATTAGATCAATTACGGACGTCTCGCTTTTAGCGGAAGTGTGAGAGTTGAAGCTACTAGGGAACCCGAGGGCTGTTGGGAACCTGATGCTGAGTAGGGCCAGTAATCAATCAATAATTGACCAATCAAGTATGTGACGACTCTTTGTGCGCAGAAGTTTACAAGCTACATAGGAACCTGAGGGATCTTGGGGTTCCAGATTTACTACATTTAGGGCCCTTAGGGTGAGGTCTTAGGAGCTTAGGATTAGTCCGGTTAAGCTGGGATACCTAATGTAATAAAAAAAAAAGTAACTCCACACGTTAGAACCATTCATGTAAATAGAAAGAGGCTGCCCTTTTTGAGGTAAATAGTATAACCTGACATATGTCACGATGAGCATCTCAACACCATGACTAGCAACATATTTCCAATCCTTCTAAAGTTAACCTTTGGAGTTTCAATAACATATTGTATTTACATTTAGCAATGCCCTAGCCCCTAAATTTTTCTTCAAAACAAAATGCTATATCAAATCCAAACTATAGCATAATAAATAGTAAACCATAGTTCATGAACATTAGAATAAAAATGGATATATCATTTGGTTGACCAATGACCTAGCATAATTGGTATTAGGCATCTAAACAAAGCCTTGCTTTGTTTCACCCCTAGTGGATAATATATATTAAAATTGACATCTTATACCCAATGTCTATGAGTTTAACTGACTAAGAATCTCATACGAATGTAAAATTCTTGAAGTTGTGTCTCTTAACGAACAAGTAAATCACTGAGTTAAATCAATTTCCTTTTATAGGAACTTATATCTTCTCCTAAATGACCCAAAGAAATATTTCTATAATTAACAACTTGACGCCTAGTTTCCAACCAAAACAAGAGAAATGTATAGGCTTGTGATAGAAATTAATAGTTCTCCACATTTAACTTTGTCATGTCTAAAAAAAATTGGATTAAGTTAAATATTACCAAGAGATTTGTCAAACTATACCCATTTCTTAATCGTTTCATGCAAGATTAGGAGAATTAACTCCACCATTACATGAATTGACAATAAAAGGATAGAAGAATTAGCCCCATCATTATATGATGGCAAGCATAACATAAGGTGATAATACAAAATTCCTTATTCATTTACTTTTAGTATAATAGACTAGAGTCATTGAATTAGATTGCCTTTTGTTGAGACCTTTCTATATAGAGTAAGCAAGAACCCTCCAGAGCATGAAGAGCGCATTGCCTCTACATCTATAGGAGGGCTAGTACGTGGTCCATGCTTTAAACTTTATCATCCTCCAGTGACTAGTTAAGTGATGTTGAAATAAAATAGTGACCATTACCCTCGGCAAGCACCAATATGTTTCAAAACCTTGAAAGAACCAAAGAATAAATGAGCTAAATTTTGAGACAACCTATGTTGTACATTCTACTGCCTATAAGGTCATAATTTGATGTAAACAAAATCGCCAACTTGGAATTCTTTCTCCATATGATCGAAATCTATATTCTGTTTCATATGATATTGAGCATATTGCATATGAAATTGCAATACTTGGATCATAGCTTCCCTCTCCTTCAAAACCTGATCCACTAACAGAACATAATATTCTTATACCAAATATGGTATATACAATGGAGGGGGAAAATCATATTTTTCTTCTAAGGGTGTAAGAGAGATGGTCAAATGGAAGGTATCGTTATACCATCATTCTGCTAATGACAACCATTTACTCTACTGATTAGGGCAATTTATGGTTACGTATCAAATAGATGTCTCCAATGTACGGCTAAGTACTTTTGTCTGCCCATCCATCTGAGGACGGTAAGCAATTGAGAATTGTAATTCCAAATGAACTTCTGAATATTACATCTTGGTCATTTACAGTTGTCTTTGGAATACCATAAAGGTTGAATATTCCTTCCATAAATGTTCTAGCTACCTTCGTTAACGTGTATGGGTGACAGAGATGGACTAAAGTGTGCATACTTGCTCAATTTTTCCACTATTGAAAATAAGATTAAATACCCTTTTAATTGTGATAAGCTTTCTACAAAATCCACACTAATATCTATCCACATGGCTAGTTGTAATGAGCCGTAAGTAGTTGTTGTTTCATATTTCAATTTCTGGAAAACTTCACATTTTCTGAAAAAGTCATAAATATATCTATGTAATTTTATCCAAAAGAAATATCTACCCAATTTCTAATAGGTTTCTCACCTCTTAGAATGATATCCATAAGCTTAAGAATGGAATAAGTCGATGAGGTTTTAGTTTAAAGCTACCAAATTGCCTACTACAAGGTGCCTTTTCCTTCTTAATTGTTCATTATTCCATATAAAGGTAGAGCCTTTTTATTCACCATTACTCAATTAATGAATCATCCTTTGAACTGCATCATCCTCTCTCCATCTCTGTTTTATTTCTTGAAGTAGATATGTCTGTGTCTACGAAACTGATAAAGTGAATAACTTAGAGCTAGTGACACGTGATAACAAATCAACTATGGAATTATCACTACCCTTTTTATAGTGAATAAAGAAATCAAATCTAATCATCTTAGGAAGCCAAGTCTATTATAAAGGGTAGTTATCTTTGATCCATGAAATACTTTTAAATTGTGGTAACCTATTTGGATCACAAAATACCTCCATATTAAGTAGTATGACCATTTCTTAATGACCATAACTAATGTTATGAATTCTTTCTCATAATTCTATACGTGTTTATAGCAATCTAATAGCATTTTACTAACATATGGTATAGGATGACCCTCTTGCATAATTACTGCACTAACTCCTTCTCCATAACTGTTAGCTTCCAAAATAAAAGGATTAGTGAAATTTGATAGAGCCAAGACTAGAGCTGATGTTAGTGTAACCTTTAGAGCCAAAAAAAAGAGTGGTTGCCTCCTTATTCTATAAAAAAAGCATTTACTTTTAGTAAATTGGTCAGTGGCTTATTTAATTATTCATAACCTCTAATATTATCCATATAAGCCAAAGAACCCCTTAATTATTTGATAGTTTTCTTGCTATAAATGTTCTAAATACTGATCGAATCACTTGTTATAAACTAGTATATCACCAAAGAATTCAAGTAAAAAATTCCTCAAGCAAGCCTTGAATATATGATTCGTTAGAACTTGGAATTTTTTAGGAGTATTTGTTAATCTAGAAGGCATTACCAATAATTTATAATGGCCTTCATGCATCTTGAATGTGGTCTTGTATGCATCTTCCTTATGGGCTCTAATTTAAAAATAACCTACTCATGGATCTAGCTTGGAAAACTATCTTTTACCATTCAATTTATCAAACATTTCCTCCACTAGTGGAATAGGAAATTTATCCTTAATAATACTTTATAATACAAACAAAATCACAATGTTCCATCTTTTTTCTTGATCCATATGACAGATGCTAAGAATGGGCTCACACTCTTTTGTATATTTCCTTATTTTGGAAATTCCTCCATTAATTCCTCTACAACTCCTTTTTGTAATCTTTATACCTGTAAGGCTTGAGGTTAATGGCCTTTGTTTCGTCATTGAAAAGAATCCTATGGTCGTGTAATCTCCCTGGGGAATAGATCAAATACATCTCCATAACTTTGGAGTAATTTTTGTAATTTGTCATTGCATTTCTTTGATGAACCACCCTCTTTTAACTCCATAAAAGTATAACAATATTCCATTTATAATTGCTCTAACTTTTTACGTTCTTAACTTAGCAGGTATCTAGAAATAGGCTAAAAGCCCAAATTAGAGCTTAACCTTTTTGAGTTTGATTAGTTTGGAACTCAAACTTGTAACTTGCTCAAAGAAGGTTTAAAATTTCAGGAGTCTGCTCAATTTGAGACTTTTTTGGACGAAAATTAGGGCATGTTTTACACGCGCCGTTATAACGTACAACGCGACACCATTACTATTTTTTAAATGCCACGTTTAAAAGAGTAAAAGCTTGCATGGTTTTAAGTTTTAACCCTAAACTTTGTAAATTTAGTAAAGTAAAAAAAGAGAAACCCTAAATTCACTAAAAGTAAAAGTTATAGAAAACCCTAAATTCCCACCATCTTCCCTCTTCGACACATCTTCAGTGTCAGCCAATACGCGCTCTAGTCTTTGTGCAAGGGTTATCTTGCCTGATTCACGCATCAAAACTATCACCCGATCCGCACTTCTTCCTTCGTTGAAGGGGTTGCCTTCCTTCGTTGACACATCTTCACCATCATCCGATCCACACTCCAGTCTTCATTGAAGGGGTTGGCTTGGTGGTTCAGGCATCATCTCTTGAAACTAAGGTAAGTCCTAGAATTAAGTATTAGCCATTAGACTTAAGAGCGGGTAAAACATTTGATTATGAGAAGTCTGAGGTTAGAGCAGTAAAAAGAAGAAAGTGCAAAGGTTAGAGAAGTTTGAGGCAGATAGTATGAATGAGATGGGCAAAAGCAAACTGGTATTAGTTTCATCTTCAACTGAAAATGGTCGGAGCATTTATCTTGAACCATTGTCAAACCCTAGAAGCTACCCATTATGTAACCTCAGATGCTAAAGAAAATAATAGAAAACATCAAGTACGAAATATTTATAAGAAGTTGCATATTAATATACCCTTCATATACCAAGTTTTTGAAGAAGATTATCTCTAAAAAAATAAACTTGAGGATTATACTATGGTTCCTTTAACCAAGGACTGTAGAGTAACTTACATGACCAATTAACTCTAAAGATAAAAGACCTTAGGAGTTTTATGATTTCATGCCATTTTAGTTCTTTTAATGTTATTAATTGTTTATGTTTACTAGAGTTAATCTAATGACTTTATCTCTTTTTAAGTAGCTTATAATAGGTGAATTGAAGCCTACTATAGTGTTACTCTAACTTGTGTATTGGTTTGTAAAGTACCTAACTAGGGTAAAGGAAGATTTGTTTTTAAAGTAGAAAAATTCATCTTTCTTACCAATCAGAGCACAATAGAAAAGCAATTGATCCCACTAAATCTTAATTTGATGCTTTATAATAGATAAAATCCATCGCCCTCCTACATCCTTTTTTCTTTAAATGTTAAGTGGTTGTTCTATTAAAGGAAAAATTAACATGTGACACTTGCAACTCTAGTTTAATTACTAAAAATTAAAAAAACATATTCATTTTAAAGAAACAAAATGTTAACTTTTTAGGGGTGGCTTATTGATTAATTTCCAACATTATTGGTGCATAAGTCTCACATGTAGTCCTTTATTTAAATTGAGGGTTTTAGTAAGGGAAGAAACATTGTTAGGGAAAAAAAGAAAAGATCAAGTAAGAAGGAAATGAAATGTGATCATATAGAGAAATAATCCTTTTTAGAGTTACTCTTACATCCTTGAGTATATATACAAACCATATGGATGTATAGTCATTGCCTATGATCCAAATATAATTAAGGTCTCAAACATTTTGTCTATGGATTAAATTATTCATCTCTAAATAAACTTGCTTCAAAAGAGGACTAAGTTTTTTTCTACTTCTTTTATAAGTCTAATTACGCATTCCAAAGAAATTCCTTATAGTAAAAAACCATAGATATCCATTATTGAATTGATTCTCTTTAAACTATTCTAAGTGAGGCTTTAATATAGTGCTCCCTATACTCTTAATCTGAAGCGAACATATTTTTAAACTAATTCAGTGAAGGTTTTAGGATTTGTGCTAATCACATAGAAGCAACTAATATAAAGTATAAAGAAAATTTCTTTACTTGGAGGAATTAAAAAAATTGGAAATTGGAACATAAGAAAAAATGTATATGGGTTTTGGCCACTAATGACTGGTCGGATGAATTTCTACAAAGTAAAACAATCCTTAGTAGCCCTCTCTTCTTAGATCATTCTCCAAGTATCATTCAGAACTTAACCACAAGTTAGTATAAGAAAGCTCCCGTTCACTTTATTTAATATCTTAGATCATTTGTTTGTTTCTATTGTTTGCAGGCTGTGTTTTGTGTTGAAGAGCGTCCATAATCGTCCGATGTCCTCCTTCTTTGTAGATTGTCGTTGTCTGTCCATCCAGATAAGTCGTCCAACTAATGTCTACAACATGTTTTGCTTTACTAGTGGGAGTATTTGTGAGGAAATTTTTTTAATTGAAAATGAGGTATTGTTTTTAGTTGTTGTTTGCAATACTCTGAGTATCTTTAATGATAACATAAAGTTCTAATTTAAAAGTCTAGTAGTAACTTAAATCTGAAAGACTAATTACTAGTAACTTAAAGTTAATGTAATAATTGAACGATGATTGCATTTAATATGGGTATTTTTGAAACATTGAGGCATAATCAACCATTAGGTAGGTATATAGGTTGGAAACCAGTGATATAGCTCCCATGAGGCTTATAAGTGAAAAATTCCGCAAGCTTAGAAGCCACAATGAGAATATGTTTCTCGATTCACAGGTGTAAACAACGCCAGATATCTTAGACTTTCTTAGCTTTCAAACTTTGTCAACAAACTTCAATCTGAAAGACTCTAATTACTAGTTACTTAAAGCTGATGTAAATATTGAATAAGGATTGCATTTAATATGGGTATTTTTGAAATATTGAGGTATAATAAACCATTAGATAGGTGTATAGGCTGGAAACCAGTGATGTAACTCCCATAAGGCTTATAGGTGAAAAATT
>JANKOD010000191.1:9743351-9757066 GCA_026284645.1 Erythroxylum acuminatum
TGTTCACTGCTCTGATTTTAATGACATTAGTCTCAATATTAATTTATTTCGGTGTAACGTTAATAGCGGGTGTTACAATCTTTCTCTTATAATACTATGGTCTTATTTGGTAACTAATAATAAAGAGTTGAGGACGAGAATGCAACTATTATTCCCTAATTTTTAATTCTGTGGTTATTGAGAATGGATAAAATAAGGAATGACAAAGCTATAATAAATTATAAATAATCTTTAATTTTTATTCCATGTGGGTATAAGAATCAAATTTTAGGAATAAAAGATAAGAAATATTATTCGAATATTATCTTGTTATTATCAAAATATTAATTTTTATCATAATATTATCATCAAAATCACATATTACGATCTTTTATATTATTTTTAAAAAATTATTTTATTTTGTTTCAATGATATTTTTACTCTTATCACAAAAATTATTCATAACTATATAAAAATTAATAATTTTGTAAATTATTGAAAATTTTTAATTAATTTTTTTATAAAATACAAAATATTTTAATTATTTATTTACAAAGAAAATCATATAACAACTAAATATGGCTAACAAAACTGACCAGTATAGTTTCAACTTTTTAATACTTTGTCCCAACCTAAAAATGGCAACTATAAGATATCAAATTGAAGGTTGGGATGATTCTTTATATCATTGCCTATCTTTGCTCCAAAAGAGTCAAATGAGCAATAAAAGATTAAGCTTGAAAGATGTTCTACTTCCATAAACTTGCTCGTGCATGCAAACATCAAAGTACAACTAATGTAAAAGCTGGTATGATTCAATTGGATATCGAAACAACCAATTGTAGCGTTCACGTAAACTGTATGATGCAAATTATTTTTTGAGAATATGATGCAAATTATTCAATGAACTTTGTTTGCACTTATTTGTCCTCCCTAAAAATGAAGGGTAACCAAAGATTGCCACAAATTGTACTGCACTGAAATTAAAAAAGGAAACTTGGGGAAAGTATGCCCATTTATCATCCAACAAAAGCAAACACTGTGCTATCACCAAATATAAATGAACCCATGAACCGAATTTTGGGGGCAGACTTGCTGAGAAACTGACATTTAATGAACTGGAGTCCATAATTAACTGCTACTGGGGAAACCTCCGCATGTTATTTCGGCCTACTACTTCTTGGTGAAATGTCGTACCCCAAAGGCCAACCCAAGTATCAAGAGGGGCACGAGAAACTGTAAAATCTTAATCACAAATTCAGGGGTCTTATCGTGATTGTAAGGAGGTTGATGGTAGATTCGTTTTGCTGGGACAGTCGATGCATCTATCTCACCAATCAAGTATTTTGCCATCATATCTCTAGCATATTCACTGTGGCCAACATCTTCAAAGTCATATGTCGCATCTTTCCCTGTAAAAGCAAAGACAAGCAATCATACTGTTCTCCAAAATGGCTGGAATACAGGCATGTTCTGTTGTATAAAGCTTTCCAAGGATTCATGAGAGGTATCATTATAATCTTACCGGTTGCAGATAATAGAACTTCATCTCCTCCTGGGTGATCATCCATGAAAGGGGTGACATCATATACCTGTACTTGTGGATGAAAAATTTACACATAAATTGAAATCATGAACATACGAATAGCTATCTCATGTTCCAATGCCGTTATTTCAGATAGTTACAAAACAAGGAAATGGACAAAGTTCATACATCCACCTCAATAATATTTGCACTTCCCTGTAATAAGTGGAAAAAGAAAACATTGGCACCAACTCAGACCCAACGGGTTAATAGAAAGTAGCTTTTATCTTATCATGCACTGTTTTGTTTTTTATTCTTATGTTTTTTGCCAACTCTAGACAGAAGAACTATAGGGTCACAGCATGAAGTCATGGAAAAACAACACCACATAACAGAACACAGAGGATTAAACCAAAATTCCTCATGTATCTCATCTGATCAGAACGTTAGCAAGCAGCTAGAAGATGCATATGAATAGGATTCTTACCAGAATATAGATAACTTTTAAGGCAAACATTCTAAAAGTATTACTCATGGAGAGAACAATGGCTGATAACTTCCATTCTAGTCAGCCATATATGCGTGTGTTTAGAAAGGATTTTGGACTTCAATTCATGACTGATTATTCTATTGTAAGAGGAGCACACCTATTAAAATGTTTAAACATGTAAAATTATTCTGTTGTGGAGATGATGGCAGGCAGGTGATTTAAATTGACAGTCTAAAAGTATACAGGAACAAGAAGCACCATCCGATAGAAGAATTCAATCTGGCTTTATACTTCGCAAAGATGGAACAAGCTAAACTGCAACATCAAATCTGCATGCCTAAAACAACTGATTTCTTCATTGTACAAGAGAATAAATTCTCCTCAAACTTCAACACGAACTTAAGTCTCCAAAATGACTCAGAGAAAATGGATTAATAAATAACAAGGAAATGAAGTCCGATCACCACAGTCAATAAGTTTCAGAATCAACCAGCTAACTAATACCCAAAATTTATGGAGCAGAATAAAGATTAAAGAAAAAATCACACCTTGCCAGAAATGATAACCCAACAGTCTTTGATCTTGTTGTGCACTGCAACCTCTCCAAAATTTAAAACTTTTGTTTCAGAAGCCATCTGTTTGGCTAACACCAAATGAAAGCATCAAGATTTATCATTAAAAAGGCAGAGATCTAATGGTCTAAGTCAACATAAACACTGCCCAACTAAACAGCACCCATATAAACAGACGAAAGGATAATACACAAGATGAAAACCAATACTTGAACAAGTGAGTGAACGAGTCATGGAGGAGATAATGCGATCCTTACCAAGAGAACAGGATAAAAAGAGAAAGATCAAGTCTTTGTAGAAGACGATGTCTCTTAACAACACAGACTCTCTCTAAAGACCCTTTTCCCTCGTTCTTGACGACGTTTGCGTTCTTTGCATTCTCCATATATTTAAAGTTGACACGAGCCATAGGTCATGATAGGCGGCAAGATAACCCCTTTTGGTTTGGGATATTTACACAGTTGTCATACGAGAAGGATGCTTGACGAAGGCTAGTTTTGGCAAGTAATATATATTATTAAAAAAATCAGGAGTTATTTAAATAAAAGTGTGCATGCCGAAACAGCTCCTATGCTAATTAGAATAAGCCTGCGTATTATTTAACTTCATCAAATCAAATTTTACGCGTTTCAGCCATCAGATGTATCCATTCATATGGACCATAGCATTCGGTAATCGGTTTTTTTATCTCTACGAATTGTAGTTTTACACAAGTTCTTTTTTATTTTTTTAAGATAGTTGCTATACCTTGGTCATCTAGGCAATAGAAAATGATGATATGTTTTGAAAACTTGTGCTGATAATGATTTGTATATTTAATATATGTGTCAAATTTTCTTTCTTTAAATGTTCACATGATAGGGCATCTATTTCAGCTTTTTTTTGGGGTTAGTTATTCACGAAGTATTTTAGGAGGACTCTAATTATAGGAAGACACTTTTAAGCCATCTACATTCAGACTTATCCCCGCTCAAACCGGGTAGGTCTTTTGTGATAGGCAAAACTCTGACCTTAAATTTTAAACAACTATATATAAGAGAGGAGTTTGAACTTACGATCTTACTTAAGCTAGAAAAGTCCCTTATCAACTCACCTGTTTTTTTTTTAACGTACAATGATGCCAGAAACTATATCTTACCTTGTCCTTCTTCTTTTTTTAGGTAGAAAAAAGCGGGCAAAGTTCGAAAGGAATGCTCTAACTAACGAATACAAGTAACATAAATAATATCATAAAAAAGCCACGAATTCATCGTATCCGGTGGACTAGCTAAAGGATGAAAACCCGGACTAAAGTCATAAGCGTGATGGGATAAAGTATCGGCGACGAAATTTTCCTCCAGATGAATATATGTAACTGAAATCCTCTCGAAAGACTCCATTCGTTTGCGTATTTGAGAAATCAAAGCGGCAAATAATACCTTGTCCTTCTTTTATAATAAGCTTTGCGTATAGTTTATGGCGTCATTATTTTATTGGATAGTGTTGACGATTTAATGAGAGGAAGGTAGCCATTCCATGCTTTTCAGAAATTTTATTAGAAGGGTGAAAAAGCAAGCATAAATTAAATTAACGTCATTGTCTGTGAGCTTTCAATGAAATGATTGTCAAAGAATAGAAACGAGAATATGGCATCTTTTTAAATGAAGCCCACAACGGCGGCCAAGCATTTGGAAAATAAGTGGAAACCAAACTACCAACCAAAAACTAGATAATACAGGACGCTTCAGGCTTCGGCCTCTTGCAAACATTTGAAAAACTACGTCCAATTTCCAAACCCACCTGTTGTATCTGAAATGAATTAAAGAAAACAAAAACAACGGTCATTAACTTTTTTTCTCGACTTTATAGCAAAAATCATGTCGCTTTCCTGATTTGATATTTTCCTTTTATTTTCCTAAATGGGAATATTGAAGAAAGACGATAGACTTTGAAAAGCGTTCTAAGTAACCTTTTCCGTTACTTTGAAACTACATTGTTTTATGAACATCTATCTATCTAATATATACTAGCAGGTTAACTCTGCGCAAAATTAGAACAGGTAACAAAATTTTTTTTAACAAGATAAAATTTTAAAGATAGTTTAATCTATAAGCTTTTTAATTTATCTCTGATACAATTTTCTCATTTAGATGGTTACGTGTTTTTCGAACAGTTTTTGAAACATGTCGATATAGCGCTTTCGTATGGTTTTCTTCCGTTTTATTCTCTATTTGCGCCTTGGGTCTTACTTTTTGGTTCCGTCTGTCTTTTTATTGACTTTTTTTAATAATGACAACATGAAAAGCAGACGGAAGAAAAATGAAAAGCAAACGGAAGGGGAAAAAAGGAATACACAATTCAACCCCCCTTATTGTGCATCTGTATATGTAAATTGAGATTTATATTAACGTGTGATTCACTTCAACAGGAAATGGAAAGACTAAGACGAAGTGGGAATTAAGAGGAAGCGGTTGAATACAGAATAGCGTTGTTTATATTCAGATAATTATAATATCAACTAGGACTGATAATAATATTAGAAAGTGACAAATGATTTTGGTACGGTTGAAGAAAGCAGCCAAAGTGAGACGGAACCAGAAGTTAAGCGGAGACTAAGAGGCTTAAATGTAGAATAGCGTTCGAAGACAAAGTAAGACGAAGCGAAACTAAGACGAAGCGGTTGAATTTACAAAAGTGTTTTGGAAACTCGGAGGCAAAAGTAAGGATACTAAGATGACATGGGAACTAAGACGAAATATTTGAATGCAGAATAGCGTTAGAGAAAGTAAGACGAAGCAGAAACTAAGACGAAGTGGAAACTAAGACGAAGTGGGAACTAAGACGAAGTGGGAACTAAGACGAAGCCTTTGAATGCAGAATAGCGTTGCCTCTCTTAATATAATTATAATATCAATAAAAACGATATCGACAAAAGTAAGACGCAGCGGAGGAGCAAAAATAAACATGAGAATAAGAGGTAAAGCTTAATCTATAAGCTTTTTAATTTGCCTTTCATAAAATTTTCTGGTTTGGATGGCTACTTGTTTGAGATCGTTCGCTATCTTTATCTTTCGAGCAGTTTCAAACGGAACCAAATTAGAAAAGCAGACGGAAATTAAAAAGAAAAGCAAACGGAACCAAATTAGAAAAGCGGACGCAAGCAAATTAGAAAAGCAGAGGGAAACAAATTAGAAAAGCAGACGAAAGAAAATAGAGAATCAGCCTGAGTTAGGTCTGAGTTAGTTTCAACAAGTAGTTATACGAAGTCTATAAATATGAGTCGGAGTCGAAGATTGTAGAAGTTTTCAGTGTATATAATCTGAACTTTTTCTTACTAATCTGATTATTTGTTATCATTAAAAAGGGGAAGATTGTTAATTCAGAATGACTTTACGTTAATGATTTTGATGAAGAACAAATAATAATGGAAAGAAGAAAGTAAGACGGAAGGAGCATAGCGCGGAAATAGAAAAAGCAGACGGAAGCGGTACTAAAACTTCTTTTGTCCTCTGAATTCAATCAAATATTTTCTTCGTCGAAGCTCAACTTCTTTCAACTAGATGAAGTAACATACTTAATTAATTGATATGACAATTTCGGTTAATATAAGATAGGCTTTTCTAAATTAAATGTCTAGAAAGTTAATTGGTTGAATGTAGAAAAGTACCTACGAGGAATTAGTTGTAGGCAAAATAAGACGTAGTTTTTAGACGATTCTTTGCCACTGTAATCTGCCAAGAACAGGATCAAGGCAACTAGTGACAACCTTAGACGAAGAGTGCCTATTCCATCCATTAAATCGACAACTTGTTGATTTACCATTCCTTATTTTCCACTACATGGTCAACACGAAGAAGGAATTGAATATTAAAGCATAGTTTAATATAACATAGGTTTCCATTTAATAGTTATTATAATCTGCCAAATTTATTAATCATTTAATTGGAATGTAAAAATAGTGAAGCAGAGTTTAATCGAAATGATAAGTAGCTTAATATAACATAGGTTTGCATTTAATAGTTATATATATACGATATATGATAATAATAATAATGATTTTAATAATAATAACAATAATATTGAGAAATTGCGAGTGGTTCGAATTTGTGTGTCGACTAAATTGTTTACATGTCTACTATTAACATGCGCAGCATAAAGATGACTTAATCTATAAGCTTTTTAATTTATTTTTCATAAAATTTTCTGGCCTGGAAGACTGCTTGTTTGAGATCGTTCACCATCTTTATCTTTCGAGCAGTTTCAAACATGTCACGGTAGCGACGAGCATCTAAACTATTATGTGCCTTTTTATTCCGTACATGGTACCGGATAAGTAATTCATCTAGCTCATTTTGTTGATCGTATGTCTGTTTTATGGCATTTTTCAAATATCTCTTCCGGTCGAAATAGTTGGAATTCATATCTGTCATAAAAATACAAAAATTAGTCTATAAACATGTAAATTATTTGATAACTTTATTTTGTAATGCAGAATTTATCAGGTAATAGATATATAGGCCAATTTTGGATGGCAAAAAACAAATCGTGAGAAAAAACAGAGTGTAATCGTAGTCAGAATAATGAGGCGAGGAAAACATGGTAAAGGGGGCAGCAAACAAAATTGCAAAAAATGTAATAAGTAGGAGACAAAGAAACGGAATTTTTTAAATTATAAATATAAAATGTTGTGGAAAAAAAGCAATGGGCAGAAGAATTGCTTACTGATTTGAACGGTTGTTTGTTATTTGATGAAATATCAGGCGTAACTTTCAGTGTTTCGATCTTCCCGGAATGGAGGATATGATGTATTTAGGTTAAAGAAGGATAAGGTAAAAGGAGAGGGTAGAAATTGTTTGATTGAAGTTAAGAGGGAAAACCGTATAACAGGGCGGAGATATAGGTGTTTAATAAAACACTTAACTTGAAGAGTTGCACTGTATTAAATGAGGGGCAGTAGTCGGGGACGATAAAGTGGAACAGAAATGATTTTTCTAGAGAAACGTAACACATGAAAACTGCGCATAGCTGAAAAGAAAAGTTGGCCAAATAAATGATTGCATATTTAAGGCGAAGCGATTGAGTCGTTAACTTGAAGAAGGATTAGTCGAATCGTTTACTGGAAGAAGGATTACGTTATTGATAAATGAATTTTTTTTCGTTGCTTCGTCTCAATAATATAAATATTTGTTATAACCTTCGCGGAAATGGACGGAGACGAAGAGGAAACTAAAACGAAGTGGAAATATGCTTTATATTATTCATGTATGACTATTTTATGTTTTCTACTGGGTTGGTATTAGAATCAAGAATGTTGTTTCACATGAGAATTCAGAGGTAAATAGGAACATAATGAGGTGGTGTTGTGAGCAGACGAAGCAAACAAAGAATTTGTTAAGTGTAGGTATGTGCTATCATTTTCATCTTTCAGTTTTAAGACATTTTTAGAAGAAATATTTGAAAGTTGTAAGGGAAATTAGTAATAAAATTTTTTCTAACACATTCCCTTATGTATTTACTCTAACCATGACAAACCACTTTGTTGCCTTTCTACTTGGCTTTTCTCAATACTAATCTCGTACTCTCTTGTCCCTTTCTTCACAAGTTCTTTAAATAACTAGACAAAATTAAATAAAAACTTTAACTTAGTGTCGTCTAGAAAACCTAAAAAACTAATAGTCAAAGAAAAATAATAAATTATAGTTTTAAACAATTAAGAAATTCGAATAAAACGTGGAAAAAATAGCAAGAATGTCAAACGAAGTTTAGAAACTTTTTTGATGCTATTGTACCCACACAGCTTTCATTTGTTTTCTTTTCTTTGATATAAATAATAGGCTTTGAAATAACAAGTTATGAATAACATAAAAACAAGAGATTGAAAAAAAATTCCTAAAATAATTAAGTAAAGATAGGTAAACCTAAATGAGACGATAAAGGAATTTTAATTTTTAGTTGAAACTTTAGAGACACAAGAAGCTGTTAAAAGAACAAAATTTTAGATAAAGAATTACGTTAGAATCAAATAATATAAAAATGATAGAATAACCACACCTGATTTAATGCCATACTCTAATGCCAATTATGCAGAGACCCCAGAAACAAGTTTGACCCAAACTAAGGACACTTCTTAACTATATATATTATATTTAGCAAATCAAAAATAATTTCCAATTTTAATATACTTTTATTTGCATAAATGAAATTATTTAGTATTGAAAATTTTAGTTTTTATGTACAAAATATTTTTATTATTTTTAAAAATAAGTTTATAGTTATGTATTTTAAAATAAGTAATTCCAAAATATTTTAAATTTAATTATGAGAATAAATTATACTTATTAATTATTTTAATTCTATTGTCCGTAAAAGAAAAAATGGTCCAGGCCTTAGCCTTTAGATGGACACAGCAGAGCGGTATTAGATTTCGGCCCAAGCGCCAACAACGAGGTTGCTTTGGTTCACAAATTCCCCAGGAACCTTGCCCCGTTGCCCGTCCATACTCTCCGATTTTGCAAGAACACGAGATATCTCTTCCCCACATGAACACTACCAACATCGTCGTTTGTACTTGAACAAGACAGGCCGCGTTTGAGTTTGCTTATTGCTGGGTCCTTTTTACTTTTTGGGTAAGATAAAGTTTCAACCTTTTCCAACCTTTTGGTGAATTATTGCGAGGAAGATAAATAAGAGGAAGAAAGAATGGGGCGTTCATCAGAGACGAGATTCTTGCAAGAGTTGGTTTTATATGCGGCGAGTGCTGCTTTGAGCTGTCTGGTTCTGTTCGCGGGGCTCCGACATCTCGACCCCAACCGGGAAGCGTCCAAGAAGGCGCTTGAGCACAAGAAGGAAATTGCTAAACGCTTGGGTCGTCCTCTTATCCACACTAATCCCTATGAGGTGCTCGACCGAATTCCCACTTTTCTTTCCCAAGTTCAAAACTTTCTACCTCTTTTTGTTGGTTTTGCTTGCATATTCTTTTGCGCGTGTGTTTACTTTTTTATTATGCACAAATTTAGGTACCTGCAATTGGGTGTGTGTGACACTTCGTTTATTTTATCAGAAAGGTAACGGTGAAAAAGGAAGAAAAATGATGTTTTGGGGTTTGGAAATGGCGGTTTGGATTTTGGTTTCTTTTGTTTATTCATTTATCTTTTACCTTAATGTTGCATAGCCAATTTTTGGCAAGGGGCAGCTGTCTAGTGGTTGTTTAGGTTGTATAGTGGTATACCCTGAGGTAATCTTTAACGAGTTTACCAGATGAGCTATCATGTTTTTAGGAATTAATAGCTTGTAACTCTTCACAAGAACAGCTGGTAAGAGAAGAGATTTTATACTTGAAAAGAATTGGCAGTAACATTCAGGGTATAACTGGTTAATCAGAATAGCAAGCATTGATTTATTTTTTTTCTGATGTTGGAAAAACAATCCTACTTTTCTGAAGCATTTCTTTTCTCCTTGGGTTATGAAACATTTGGTCATTTGCTGGTGATTAAATAATGGTCAGACGGCCCACATCTTGTTTCTGATATAATACAATTTATGTCCTGGAGATAAACCGTTGAAAGTCTAGGTTAAATGTCTCTGTTATGATATGATATTTTTCTGTGATCATTTTTCATTTCTCTGCTTGCATATTGGCAGGATGTAATTGCCTGTGATGTAATAAATCCAGATCACATGGATGTTGAATTTGAGTCAGTAGGAGGCTTGGAAACTATCAAACAAGCTCTCTATGAGTTGGTGATTCTTCCACTGCGGAGACCGGAACTGTTTTCACATGGAAAGCTTCTTGGTCCCCAGAAAGGGGTGTTGCTTTATGGACCCCCAGGCACTGGGAAGACCATGCTTGCCAAAGCAATTGCAAAAGAGTCTGGAGCTGTTTTCATAAATGTGAGGGTCTCGAATCTGATGAGCAAGTGGTTTGGTGATGCTCAGAAGCTTGGTGAGTTAGGACTCTGTTTTACCTTCTTGTTGTATCTTTCTCTCTGTAGTAGTTAAGCATGATTCCTGCAAACTTTACTTATGAGGTGCCAAATTTATGTAATAGCTGATATCACTGAGACATATCCCGTGATATTTGTTATGTCATTGCAGTGGCTGCTGTCTTTAGCCTGGCCTATAAACTCCAGCCTGCTATCATATTTATTGATGAAGTGGACAGTTTTTTGGGGCAGCGTCGGTCAACAGATCATGAGGCATTGGCAAATATGAAGACTGAGTTTATGGCTCTGTGGGATGGCTTTACTACAGACCGTAGGTCACTCCTAAATGGTTTCCTTTTTATATTGTTAATTTGTCTGATATATTTTGCACTTGAATTGCACAATTAACCACGATGCCATTCTTTAGTCGAACTAGCTTGGTCTTGGCATATTCATTGATATAGGATCTTACAGAATATGCACGTGTGATGGTTCTTGCTGCTACAAATCGTCCATCTGAACTCGATGAAGCAATACTTAGACGTCTTCCTCAATCATTTGAGATTGGGATGCCTGATCGAAGGGAGAGAGCTGAAATATTGAAGGTCATTTTGAAGTCTGAGAGGGTTGAAGAGAACATTGACTTGGATCATATAGCTAGTCTCGCTGAGGGTTATACAGGTTCTGATCTTATTGAACTTTGCAAACAAGCAGCTTATTTTCCTATTAGGGATCTGCTGGATGAGGAGAAGAAGGGGAAACAATCAAGTGTGAGTTCATTCATCATCCATTTGCTCATCTTTTACGTTTCTTCTTTTGTTTTTTCCTTTTTCCCATTGCAGCGAAAAACTATTCTGTAAAGATGGCTATCCTTTCAACCTTCCTCCGCTTAGTTTATATTGGAGACCCTTTATTATTTACTGATTTGAAGCGTTAGTTGAGGCAAACACACTTCAACTTTTACTTTCAAAATTGTGATTTGCGTTCCAACCTTCGATAATCTATAACAGTAATCAGTGTTGACTTGTTAGCAAAGTTGTTTGACATTCTGTGGATAAGCAGTGGAGTTGATCTCTGTACATTTATACAAAAGGAGGGTCTAGGATACTGTTTATTGCAAAGTTATGCATAACACGACTCTTTCACCTGTTTTGTTGTTTCAGCTCCTTGAAATTGTAGAAAAACCTTGAAGTTTTTTGTTTGTGTTTCTCTTCTCAGGTACCAAGGCCATTGTATCAATCAGATTTGGAGCAAGTTCTAGCTAGATCAACAAAGACAAGGGTTGCTGCGAGTGAGTACAGTTGGTTAAGCTCACAGTCAGCAAGTTGGCCTCGGCAGTCAGATGATTATGAGGTCCAGTCTACAATAAGTGAGCTCTCTAAGCTCGTAGTTTCACAGATCTTGAACATCCAGTCGAATTCCCAGCACCCTTGAAACACTTTTGTCTTGTACTCACTCGAGCATTCTGCTGTTTTGTAAAATCACTACCAGCAAAAGAGCATGTTTTAATTCGCTAGATGTTATTCTGATGGAGATATTTGCTACCCAAATTTGTTGACGTTGACTGCTTCGGCTACCAGGTGTATTTTTGGATTTTGAGATTGCATAGGGATTGGTCAATGGAAGAATGTGGTTCTAACCATGTTTCTTTTGGTCCAGAAATACTAGGAAAGAATAGAATATCTGCAAAAAGGAAAACAAGTTGGTCTTTCTACCTAACAGTTTAGCAATAATTTATACGCATTTTGGTTCTTGTACTATATGAAGAGATTGTGACAATCTGGAACGCTTTTGCAATATTTGATGATGGCTTTTAATGTCTCCTTTGCTATGAATATAAGTATATGTTCTGATCCAGGAGTGTCGGAGCCTCTTCATTTTCTTGCGGTCATTATGTTACGTAATCAGAGGGTGAAGAAGTTGAGTCCATAATTAAATGTAGGGAAGCGAGGAATTTGAGAGAGAAATAGAGTGAGATCAGCGTTATGAATGCAGAATTGATTATGGTATCGGATTTAGTTTTTATACATTATAATATTAGTATTAGTCAATATCAATTACTGTTTTGAATAATGTCTTTAAAATTTATAAAATATCTTAAAATTTTTAAAAATTGCAAAATGTTTTTTTAATATATTGTATTATATAATTTATAAAATTGCATCCACCTTATCTTTAAAAATTATAATAATAAAATTTTGAAATAATAATCGTATATTAATTTTTAAATATTTGACATAAATAATAGTTACAATTAATATAAAAAATCATATAAATATAAAATTAAGGATAATATAAAGTACTTAAAATATTGTATTAAAAAAGATCATATAAATATAAATTTAAGGATAAGACAAAGTACTTAAAATACTACTTAAAAAATTTTGAAAGAAATTCATTAAAGCTAAAAATTGAATATCAAGTAGAGCAATGTGCAAGGACAAATATCATGCTACAACAATGGCCTATAAAACATATTCTACTCTAGAACAACATAAGAAAAGATTGTTCTCCGGTAGTCTTGTACTTTTCTTTTTTTTTTCACTAATTTAATTTAAATTTCTAAAAAATAAGAAAAGATTATCAAAAAGCAAATTCATTCCAAGCTCCATGTTCTTCTTAGTGAGGCACTCATTTCTTCTTTATCATGAACTTGCAAGATTTCCCTAATCTAACAGTAGACTTTGTATGCGAGTTCATAACTATATCTTTTAGAGATATTGAAATACTTATTATTCCTTACCCTCTAAATAGAAAAAACTGAACATGTTATACAACGGCTGATATCTAGTTGGTCTCCTCTTTTCCTTTTGTAAAGCTTGTTAGCTTATTTGAGTATATCTTGCCACTCTTGTTATGGATAGCACATCCCCATCATATACTACATCCTACTCCAAATAACTTTAGCATATTCACATTGAAAAAACAGATGACTGATAGATTCAGTACTAAGATTACATAGCAGACATAACTTGTCATTAACACTAGTCAACCTATCTTTGGCCTTCAATCTGTGTCTTACTGCTAGCCATATAACAAAAGATGCTTTAGACATCTAGGCATCTTTCCAAACAATGTTAATGTAACATCCCACCTCCGATGGGAAGGATAAAATAGTAATTTAGAAAGAGCTAAGAGTGTCTAGAATGGTTTTGAAATGTCCATGCATACCCTTACACGTGAATAGTGAAATTTGCACATGAAAATGACTGTACATGCATTCATGACATTTCCCGGTATATGTGCCT
>JANKOD010000191.1:9771917-9782381 GCA_026284645.1 Erythroxylum acuminatum
TTCACTTCATTTAACTCCTAATTCAGTTCAAATCATTCAGACAAGATCAAAATTCAAGATTCACTTTAAACATCAAAATCCGACCATCACACATGCAACATCACTTCTAATGATAAACAACGGACAAAATGTATGCATATCCATTTCGACTTTCTCAAAACCAGATATAGTATAAGTATACATCTTCCAAACTAGAGTCCATTCAACACCATTTTAAACAATTCTCACTCTCAATCAATATCTTCTCTATTCAACACCGAAACCAACTTCTCTAACCTCACATGCATGCATTCATTTCTACTGAAAAACATCATTTACAAAATCATAACCCAACTTAAACATAACTTACTTGAATCGGCTATGAATTCCAGCAAGGAGGACAGATTAAAACATCAAAGTCTCACAGTTAGTATTCGGATGTCAAGTTTCCTTCACCGAGAAAAACATTTGCATTAGCTAAACCTCAAACTTGTGTACACTATGCATATGTTACACGTGTCCTTGTGCATGTATTACATTTGTCACTTATTAGCAGTCCACATGCCACCATACTTACAAGCCATTTGTCACAATTATATGTTGCCACATGTCACACTATAATTAGTCCACGTGTCACAATAGGATTGGTCCAAAAATCAATATTTTTCACAAATTCACTAAAAATTCTGAAATATCCTAAATAATCCCAAAATTGCCAAAACACATTTTAATCATATTAATAACTCAATTATACCTGAAAAATGTCATGAATGCATGTATAATCATATTAATGTGCAAAAATGTGCATGTCATATTTATCATAAGCATGAATTGTACTTTCTAATTTCTCAATAATTCTCATAATTCATAATTTTAGCCCTCACATGGGTAACGGGATGTTAGGTACTGTACCGTATTAGGTGGTACTGGTCAAAAATGTTATAGTACCCACTCATTTTTTAACGTCAATTAGTATCAAAATATCGATGAAATATCAAGACTAAAAAGTAAAGTTTTAAAAATATTGGACTAAATTGTAAAATTTTTAAAAATATTGGAATAAATATTAAATTTAACAAAAAAATAACTATTTAAATCCACCCATCGTCCCGACCCCCCACTAACCCAACCACACAGCCTCTTACTACTTCTACTCTCACTCTTATGATCTCACTGTGTTGCCTTGCCTACAGCCTACCACGTTTGCCTACCTTAAGCTCGCCTCGCTCACGTTTGCCTACCTAGTGCCTGCCTCGCCTCATCTGCTTGCCTCGTCTCATCTGCTTGCCTGGTCTCATCTGCTTGCCTCACCTACGTCGTCTGCCTGTGTCACCTAACTGATATGCCTGCATCAAGGTTGCAAATTGCAATTATCATTTACCTCAAGTCAGTCTAAATTTCTGATTCAACCTTAAACAATTGAAAATTTAAAATATGTGTGCAGTGTTGTCTTGTTTAATGTGGAGTGTAAGTTAATTCATAATTAGGTAATTGTTTTGGAATTACTGAATTATGACTTGTGAGTTTGGAATTGCATTTTTTAAGGATATCAGATAGATGAGTTTGTTTTATCTTAATTTTAAAAATTAAGGAATAAGATTAAGGATTTTATAATTTAAATAGAATTATAGTATTTGAAATTCGAAATTTTGGATGTGTTTAGTCATTTGTGTTGTTTAGATTATAAAAATTGGAGATTCAATCATTCAATACAAAACTAAACTTTGTGTAATTGTTTGAAATTTGATAAATATTAAATTAAATGTTAGTTTTTATTACAAAATAGGTTATATTTCTTAATATAAAAAATGGGTTAGTTAATTTAAGTTGAATTATGTGATTATATGAATTAAGTTAAAGTTGTGAGTTTGTGTTTGAATCATATAATCATAAAAATAAGTTATATTTATGACTTTATGGTTGAATTATGTGAGTACACAAATTGAGTTATAGATTTAACTTATGACTTATGAGTTTATGTTTAAATTATGTAATCACACAAAGTTATAAGTTGTAGTTGAATTATGTAATCATATAAAATGGTTATAATAGTGACTTTATTGTAAAATTATATAGTTACCCAAAATGAGTTATAATTGTGAGTTGTGACTTTAGATAGAATGTGCTTAATCATCAATTTTTCTTAAGGAATCATTTATATAAGTTTATAAAGGTCACTTACATCTATATATGATATAATTGTTAAGAAATTGTTGTTGCTCTATTTCTTGATATTATTATACACAACTTGATTTTGATACGAAGTTATTAAGTTAATTTTAATATATGTCTTTGTTTATTTTTACAGATAAGTGGAGGGAAGTTTAAGTACACTTGTAATTCAATCACGTCAAATATAGGAAGATTTGACGATCTAACTTAGGCTCATGCTAGATTGGTTCTTGGAATAAAGAACCATACTATTTTTTTGTAGTGTAACAAGCATTTGAAAGGTAGGAGAATTACCAAATTAAAGAAGCATTTAGATGGGACCAAAGGTAGCGTCAAGCTTTGTAAGAAAGTGAGTCATGATGTCAAATGGTAAATGAAGATTTTACTTGAAAAGTATTAGCATGAGAAAGATAGAAGACAAAGATTGAATTACGAAATTGGTAATGAAGTTCTTTTGTTTATATTTGGGATAATAGTAAAGGCGATGAAGGTGGTAGTATTCCTAATCAACAAGAAGGAAATATTGCGCCTGGTGCTAACAAAAGAAAAAGACATGTGTCTAATTTTTTTCACTAAAAACAACTCCTGGAGTTTAACCTTCAATCCCTAGTGCCTGCATTACAATATAAAGAAGTGACTCATAATGTAGATATGGCAATGGTTAGATGGTGGAATAATTCAAGTATATCATTCAATGCTTCCCAGTCTTATTATTATCATCCTATAGTAGATGTTATTACCTCTTACAGTCTGAGATATAAGACTTCTTCAATTGATGACTATAGAGGTAAACTTTTGAGTAGCTTTGTTTATGAAATAAAAAGTTATTTGGATAAAAGAAGAATCATGTGTGATGGTTGGACAAATAGAAGACATAAGGCTATTATTAATTTTTTTGGTATATTATACAAAAGGGACAATGTTTTTGAAGTCTATTGATGCATCTAGCCTTGATCGAAATGTTGATAGTCTATTTGAAATATTTGATGAAGTTGTGAATGAAGTTGACCCAGAAAAAGTATTCAGTTCATTATTGACAATGATTTTGCTTATAAAGCAGCTGGAAGAAGATTGCAAAGCAAGTATAATTCTTTTATTAGACTCCTTGTATTGCACATTGCATTAAGTTAATGTTGGAAATATAAGAGATGCTAGATATTTTCCTCTTAATGACGAGATGTGTAGAAAGAAACAAGGTGATTAAGTTCGTCAACAATCGTGCATAAATCTTGAATTTAATAAGAAAGGATTTCACTAATGATAGCAATTTGTGTCGTTTTGCTATTACAATATTTGCAACTAATTTTTTTTATCTTTTTAGTGTTTTATTATGAAGAATAAAGAGTTGAAACAAATGTTTGCTAGTGGGTTGCATCTTAGCATGTTAGACCTAATGCAAGATTGAATGTTATTAGAATTATACTAAAAGATAATAAATTTTGGTCCCAATGTCACATTCGAGTTTGTGAGTCTTTTGCGAGGGCACTTCATCTAGCAAATAACAATAAGAAGGCAACAATGGGTTATTTTTATGATTCCATGGAGAGGGAAAAGGAAGCAATCAAGGACAATCTGAAAAAAAAGTCTTCTTTGTACACACCTTATCTTGCAGTCATCAATAAAAGATGGAAAAGGCAACTTTAGTCTCTGTTATTTGCAACTGGAGCATTTTTTATCCTATTTTCTATTTTAGACCAAGTTTTACAAAGAAAGCTGAAGCTAATATGGGAATACTATTAATATAACAACAGTTGTTGCTCATAAGATGATGCAAGATCTCCTAAACTCACAAATAGAGATTTATAGGGATGCTTTTGGTGATTTTGGGATGCCAATTACTATTCGTAAAATAGACAACATTAATCTAGGTATATATTTTTTGTTACTTTTTTTTTGGTAAATCAGTAAAATTTTATACAAATAAGAAAAGGTTATATACACCGCTAGTGTTATTTTTTGTTACTTGTTGAAAATTAATCATCACTTTATTTGGTTTATAATGTGAATTTTATTATCTTATGACTTACAATTGTTTGGTAAGATCAATTCGAAAGTGGTGTTTCAGAATTGCAAAAGTCTACAATTTGAATTCTAAGTCAATGTGGAGCATATTTGAATTCATCCATTCCAAGAAAAGGAATAGTTTGTAGCATAAAAGATTGAACAACTTGGTATTTGATTGATACAATTTAAAGCTTTGAGAGAGGTATGTTATTATCATTAATAAGTTGGATATAATTTCTTGTAATTTCTTAATAATTTAATTTTATTGTTTACTAGGACTCTTAATAGAATAAGTAGTTATGTAGTTCTAATTTGCCTTCATCATATTAATCTTTTGGTAGATTGGACTTTTGAAAAACCGAGTTTGATAAATCAGAGTGACTTGGAAGAAAATCTTAGATGGACAAGTATTAACAAGTCATTTAGACTAATGAATTTGAATGATGGTAATAATGAGGCTCCTCTTAATGATAAGGATTTTATACTAAATGACAATTGAGGTCAACATGATTTGAGCGGGTGTTTGATTGAATGAGATTCCAAGTTTTTTTTCTTCTTTTCTTTTAATTTCACTAATATTTGATGTATATGTTAAATTTTATATATGTAATATAATTGTAAATATTTTTATTTCAACTTTTACTTTTGTTGGTTTCTCGGCACGAACTATTGTTGTAAATTATAATAGTTAAAGGGTCATAAATATTTATTATTCTTTTTATTTGATGTTTTGATATAATTATTATTTAATATATGATGAAATTGAAATATTTTAAATACTTTGTATTGTCATTAATTTTATATTTGTATGATGATTAAATAATCTTTCTTCATATTAATTTTGATTATTATTTATATATGAAATATGTAAAAAGTAATATTAATAAAAATAAATAGGTGGTTGTTATTTTAAATTTCTATTATTATAATTTTTGGAGATAGGGTTGATGTAAAATTATATATTATACAGAATAATATATTGACGGACTATTTTGTAATTTTAAAAAAATTTAGAGACTATTTTATAAATTTAAAATTTTACCTAAAATAGTAACTGATATTGACTAATATTGGTATAGTACTTTATCAGAACTAAATCCGATATGGGTACTGTTAGAACCCTAAGTCCAGACTGCAGGATCATGCGAGTGTTAACGAGCCTTGGCCAATGTTTGACACGCAAGTTGGCACGAGGAAGGCGTGTTGACGAGAGAACAAGGTAAAGTCTTGCGAATTGGTGAGCAAAACCCGAGGAACTTGAGAAGTAAGTGAGGGATACGGGAAGTATCGATGAAGATCTCGAGAGTAGGCGAGATTCAATATGCGTGGGCATGCGTAGGCACAGGCGGAAATCTTCGACGAGACGTGAGATTCAGATGCGAGGCTGTGTGGAGTTTTCAAACTAAGTCATGCGAGAATCGAGGGTGCGCGAGAGTACACAAAGGCATATGAGACCTGCGAGGATGTGCGAAAGCATGCGAGCTCGACGAGGTGCCTAAACACTTGACTTCGGCGAGGCAGGTTGAAGGTATGTGAACTACGCGAGGTTTTACACTAACTCGGATATTGACTTGTACTTAGTCATGGAGCGATGAGACTGCATTATGAGTGAGCTTGATCATGGAAGATGGACTTGTCCATGGACGTGCATTGATGGACTTATATGCAGATAGGCTGTGGGGAAAACACTAAGGTAAACGTGGGCAAGTAGGATCAGTCTTGGTGTGAATTTTGGTAGAGCCTCGGACCTTGTGGAGATTGACTCAACCCAGGCTAAGGACTTAATGGACAAAGGACTTAGCCATGCTCGGATGAATGGACCACAACTAACGGACTTATTGTGTGAAGCATTGGATCAGGCCAGTGTGCTAGTAGGCTTCGGCGAGATCACACTATATCATCAGCAGCTAGAGATCGTGGGGAGATCTTGGATGATGTGGCAATGATGACGTGGAAAATAAGATTATAGTGGATGAACATCATCTTTAAGAGATAAAGATCATATGGAAGGATAATCTGAAGATAAAGGAGATCTTCATGGATAAGGGTAATCATTCCTAGATAGGGTAATCTTTTAAATGTGATGTAACTTAATCTTATCGGATAAGATAGGATAAGATTGTGATCTTAGCTAGTAGAGTTCTATTAGAACTCTTAGTCATTTGAAGGAGCCTATATATAGCTCATTCGAGCTTTGCTCTTCTCATTCAATCAGAGAGAGCATTCTTTGTATTCTTTTGAGAGAAAGTATATAAAGTTGGTTTTTAACCGTATCTCTGTGTTTCCTTGTTGCCTTTTTTTCTTATTACTTTCATAGCATTGTTTTTTCGAGTGTGTGCGAGGTAAACACTTTGAGGGTCATTGAAGACTGAGTCTTGCTTAAATGGACCTAAGTTAGACAGTTGTGTAAAGGGTGTTGGTGATCAGCTTTGGTGAAAGTTTGAGTCCTAAAGGTGACCTTTGTATCAACTGGTATTAGAGCCAAAGTTCGAAATAGTAGTAGGCAACTTGATAGAACGAGTGTCTAGGTTGGAGGCACTCATTGGACCTATTCCTCAAGGGGAGGAAGAAATCACTTCTCACAATACTCGTTTGGAGATGTTGGAGGGGCGGATCCAACAGTTGCACCAACAAATGACGGAGATGTTGAAGGCACAAAAGGATTCCTAGTTCGAGATCACAGTACTGAGGTGTGTCGTTGCAACGATAGATGTCGAGCAAGGAAAAAGCTCAACACCGCAACTTTCTTCTGTGAAGGTATGTGAACCTAGGGTGCTCAAAGGCGTGTGGGGCACCAAGGTGTTGGAGAACTTCTTGTGGGATATGGAGCAGTACTTTGTAGCTGTTAGGGTATCCGATGCTGAAAAGGTCAATGTGATGGCCATGTACTTGGATGGGGATGCCAAGCTCTGGAGGAGGACGAGGACCTCTGCAGAGATCAGCACGGGTAGAACTCCCGTGAATGCATGGGAGCTCATGAAGGAGTTAAAGGATTAATTTCTTCCCATAAATACTTCATGGCTTGTGAGAGATGCTTTGAAGAATCTGAAACAGGAAAGGTCGGTAAGAGATTATGTGAAATCTTTTAGTTCTTTATTACTTGATATTGAAAACATATCAGATGAGGACAAACTCTTCAACTTTTTGTCCGAGTTACAACCGTGGGCGCAAAAGGAGTTGCGAAGGAAAAATGTGAAGGATGTGGTTGGTGTAATCATAGTCGTTGATGCCTTAGTGGACTTTCAAGTGATGAAGGAAACTAAGGTAAGCTCCTCTAATTCTGCAAAAGTCAAAGGCCATGCTCAACAGGAGAATACTAAGGGGAAAAAGAAGAAGGATTCCAAGAAGAGAGACTTCAATGGAAAAAGCAAGCAAAATGGTGGCTCCGAGAGTGGGGAGATGTCCTCCAAAAAGGGTAAGATTGCTTGTTATTTGTGCAGTGGATCACATTATGCAAGAGAATGTTCGAGGAAAGAGAAGCTAAACGCTCTGATGGCCGAAGAAGAGGGAGAATCTTCGGATAATGTGGCGCTAAATCCGATTGTGTTGTTGAATGTGGCTAGTAAAGAACCTAATCCCTATGATGAACTAATGTATATGAGAATACAGGTTAATGGGATGGAGGTAACCACGATGGTAGATACGGGTGCATCACATTCCTTGTTGGCGGAAAGGATGGTGCACATGTTGGGACTTAGAATGTCCAAGACCCCGACAAAATTAAAAGCCCTTGCAGGTAAGGCACAAGCGATGACGGGAGCTACTTACAACTTCCCAGTGAGCATAGAGAGTTGGCGTGCCAAGATGAATTACATGGTCGTACCACTTGAGGATTTTGAGATGATATTAGGGATCAGCTTCCTTAAGGCAGAAAAGACGGTGTTGTACCCAATTTTGGGAAGTACAATGGTTATGCATGATGAAAAATCATTCTTTGTTAATTGTTGTAGATTCGTTGGTGGGACGAAAGAGACTACAATACCGGCAACACAAGTGTCAGCTATAATCATTAAAAAGGAGCCGAACTATGCTCAAGAAAACCCAAAATAGAAGGCAGGTAAGGAGCATATCATTGCCAAGATCGCAGAGGATCAAGGTGATAAGGAAAGCACAGCAGATGGAGCTCTTCTCAACATGCTTTTGGCGGGCGCGGTGAGCCTTTAGAAGGCGAGTCTAAGTGAAAGCAAAGACAACCTCGATGGATTGGGAAAATGGTATATGAGTGAAATACCAATTGACATGAAGACTTGCTACCGTCTTCAAGGGCTAACTAAGGAGTCTTCGAAGGAACCGCTCATGCAGAAGTGCCCATAGATTATTTCGAAGAGGGCGTCGAATTCTTCTAGTGGGGGTGGTTTGTTATACCCCTAAGTCCAAATTGTGGGATCGTGCGAGTGTTAGTGAGCCTTGGCTAATGCTTGGCACGCAAGTCGGCATAAGAAAGGCATGTTGACAAGAGAACAAGGTAAAGTCTTGCGAGTTGGCGAGCAAAACCTGAGAAACTTGCGAAGTAGACAAGGGATGCAGGAAGTATCGGTGAAGATCTCGAGAGTAGGCGAGATTCGATACGCATGGGCACACGTAGGTGCACATTGGCGGAAATCGTCGATGAGACGTGAGATTCGGATGCGAGGCCGCGCGAAGATGTCGAACTAAGTCATGCGATATCCAAGGGTGCGCGAGAGTGCGCAAAGGCGTATGAGATTCACGAGGATGTGCGAAGGCATGCGAGCGTGACAAGGTGCCTAAACACTTGACTTCGACGAGGTAGGTTGAAGATATGTGAACTGCACGAGGTTTTATACTAACTGGGATTATGACTTGTACTTAATCATGTAACAACAAGACTGCACTATGATTAAGTTTGATCATGGAAGACGGACTTGTCCATGGACGTGCATTGATGGACTTATGTGCGGATAGGCTGTAGGGAAAACACTAAGGCAAGCGTGGGCGAGTGGGATTAGACTTGGTACAAATTTTAGTAGGGTCTCAGACCTTGTGGAGATTGACTCGACCCAGGCTAAGGACTTGACGGACAAAAGAATTAGCCATGCTCGGATGAATGGACCACAACTAACGGACTTGTTGTGAGACGTATTGGATCAGGCTAGTGTACTAGTAGGCTTCAGCGAGATCATACTACATCAACAGTGGATAGAGATCGTGGGGAGATCTTGGATGATGTGGCGATGATGACGTGGCAGATAAGATTACAGTGGATGAACATCATCTTTAAGAGATAAAGATCATATGGAAGGATCATCTAAAGATAGAGGAGATCTTTCTGGATAAGAATAATCATTCCTAGGTAGGGTAATCTTTTAAAGGTGATGTAACTTAATCCTATGGGATAAGATATGATAAGATTGTGATCTTAACTTGTAGAGTTCTATTAGGACTCTTAGTCATTTGAAGGAGCCTATATATGACTCATTCGAGCTTTGCTCTTCTCATTCAGTCAGAAAAAAACATTTTTGCATTCTTTTGAGGGAAGGTATATAAAGTTGGTTTTTAACCATATCTTTGTGTTTCCTTATTACCTTTCTTTCTTATTACTTTCATAGCATTATTTCTTCGAGCGTGCAAGAGGTAAACACTTCGAGAGTCGTTGAAGGTTGAATCTTACTTAAATGGACCTAAGTGAGACTGCCGTGCAAAAAGTGTTGGTGATTAGCTTCGGTAAAAATTTGAGTCCTAAAGGTAACTTTTGTATTAGGTACCATTACTGTACGGCATTCATAATATTATTTATCCTCCGTAGTCAACCTTAAAGACTTCTTTCACGAAGGCTTCTTTTAGCTCATGTTACTTTGAATGATGCTAAACCCAGGCATTTTTTTCACAGGAAGGAACATCCTTTATCTAGGAAAAGTTCGATGAGTCATATCCCATTTAGAGGCTTCCTCTTTCAAAACGTCAACCAGAGAAGACACTATTGAGTTGCCATCCGTAATCTTGGGAGGATAAAAGTAGTATTGCAAAGAAGTCATTGAGTCACACTTAATACTTGAAGCCATGAAGTAGCTCCTGATGGATCTGTAGCTAGAGCGGGAGTTAGGGCAAGAATGGTTGAATCAGAATCGGAATCAGGCGGGACATAATGAATGTTTAAGTGTCGAAACTTGAAAACCATTTGTCATAGTTAAATAAAATGTTTTTTAACTATGAAGATTCGGACAACTGGTATATGTAGTATCCTTAACTCCTATACATAATATCCATCCTCAGTTTTGCTTACTGGTGCAAGAGCTTGTACAACCTTGGATGAATTTTTTAAAACAAAAGAAATCTGTGTATAGTATATAT
>JANKOD010000191.1:9836469-9854651 GCA_026284645.1 Erythroxylum acuminatum
TCCTTCTTCTTTTCTATTTCATCAGTTCTTTACTAGAATTAAACCTTGTAATGCCGTTGAATCAATACTAAATATCAATGTTCCCTATTTTCTCTGTTGAGCTATCATTAATATACCATTGTTATAATCTGTTCACGATCAATTCCGACATCATATCTCCAGCAGGGACATAAATCAAGATTCAAAGGAAGTACTTGGTTTTGGGGGCATCGAGCAAAGAGCGTATTTGAGGCAGCTTTAGTTGTGGAAGGGATCCAATTAAGTCTGGGCTTTATAGGTCCACAAATAACAAACTTAAAACGACAGGGACCGTAGGGATGCGCAAGAAACGGCCTACAGCGTGACTTGACATAACCTCATCATTACGAGTAACGCCAGAGAACCAAATAGAATTTTGGAACAATGCATTATTAATCTTATCTCCGAAGATTGTGCTGATGAGGAATTGCAATAATATTGTGTGTTAGGAAATGAACCATCATTGGAGCAAAGAGCATAAGAGGTATGTAACTTTTTGTGGTGCAGAATAAACTAAACAACTCGGGTATACACTTTATGCTAATGGGAACGAAATTGGTTTGTCACCCTGCTGCATATTGTACCAGTTCTTGGAATGTATTCTGAAATATGAATCTTATGTGGGATTGCTTTAATTTCTAAAGATGAGTTAAATTATACCTCCTGACAGCCAACAAATAGAATTCAATCTCGCTTAAAAAAGTACTAAATATATATACAAACTAGAAAGTGATTACATTACCAAAATGATGAGCTTCCAAAACTAATTAGGATGCTTCTGCACTTCTACTCTGATATTCTCAAGTCGAAGAGGCTTAGACGGACAAGCCATTGCAATAAACTTTGGCACTGTATCCCCTGGCATCAGAACTGGCAGGCTCTGACCTCCATTTTGCTTTTTCTTCTGTTTAGAACAACAAAGAAGCATGCATGGGCCTTTGTGAGGTGTTCAAAATGGTCACCCAAAAAACATGTTCTTCAAGTCATTTTCTCTTAAGAATAACGTCAACACAGCTTAAGATTGTATAAACTCGCTTAAAAAAAAAAGAGTAGACGGGAAAGAGATACATACGACAGTCGGAGGTGTATATTCAATTTCTAGGATATGGTCGTCTTCGTCTTCATCGCTTGAACGTCCTAGTAAAGATCGAAGTTTGTCCCAGTGTAGACAACAAACGAAAAACACACTCATGGAAAGCAGAGTTATGAACAGAAGAGCTACGCCTAGAGGAAACCCAACGGACGGGCGGGTGGAATCATCATCATCCATGGTTTATTGCTTTCAGTTTCTTCTTATCTGATCCTGTTCACTAAACAAATGAAAAGAACACAGAGCATATAGCGTGAGTGGTGACAATTCAAGGCTCCGTCCCGCGGCTGCTCGCAATTTATGGAGAAGTGAGTGCGGTTTGGTGTGTGTTGGGTACACTTTAACGTACACTTCATCCTGGGTACGGAAAGTGCGGGCCCAGTTCTGCACTTGGTTTCTGCTACTAGGAATGGACGATGGTTGGTTGGTCACCTTTTTCTGGTATGTTTTGCTGTGTAAGGTTTGTTTAAGGAAGAGAAGTTTTAAGGTTTCAAGAAAGGTCCTCTGCCACTTGCCCTTACTTTTTCATTTGGTGTTATCCAATTTATATAGAGACTGGAACATACCAACATTTGTAATTCCAATTTGCGAATGTCTTGAAGCAGTTATTTCTGAACTATACGCCTATTATTTAAACAGAAACAGCTAGAATAAGAGTTGGTGAGAACTTTACGAGAATGAAATATCCTATTCATTGCAAGTAATGCTAGAAAATGTAACGATCCATGTATTTATTGGGACAATCTCTTAGATGGAAATTCAGTTACTAGATAGAAAAATACAAACAAAATTCCTGTTACGATGTCGTTAAGCTGAGTATGTCACATCTATCTAATTGCAGCGTCTAATATGACACTCCCATGCCGGCATGAGCTCACCACCGTGATTTCTAGCTAACGGAAACTTCACAATCCTACGTCAGTCGCCGCCTCACTGAGCTCTTCTTGTTTGAAGTTACCGTGCAGCTTTCTTTTTTAAGTTGGAGATTGAACATTTTCTTGAACTTCTGGTGTACGAGTAGCTGATACTTACACCACTTGGACGCTACGTTCAGAAGTTGACTACTAATTTTGAGCTCAGGACAGTGAGCGCTTGGGTCAAAATCCAAGATTTGAGCTAATTATGAAGCTGATTACAACTAAAATGCTGTGTGTGTTATTGCTGATTTTCTCTCCATGTAACGTATGTAAAAATAAAAAAAAGAGTTATTTGTTTATTAAAAAAGCTTGTTTTAGTTCAGGATTCAAAATATTAGGTCCCAGTCACATTCAATACCCAACTTATCCACTCCTAGTGGATGCCATCAGCCTACTAGACTATTGAGTGGGAATGGAATACTCTTCTGTACCATGATACCATCTGTTGTATATTGATTGAAATGATTCGCATGTTTCTTTTCAATAAAATATCGCATATTCTGTTCAATCTTGCCTCTCTACAGATTAGTACTGTAGGGAGCCTATTTCCTTAGATTCAATTCCTGTGAAATTCAGGTCATAAAAAACTGTCTTTAGTGACTCTGCTTAAACGCATGATCCTCTTTTATTTCTGGAAATCTGATATACCTTTGAAAAAGTCAATCGCACCTCTGAAAGCGTATGAAGCTTGCCTTGTATTCTCGTTTTTGGAGACTTGGAATGCGCCTCTTGTTCTTCATATTTCTAGGTTTTGTGTTTACGTACTTCGTCAGGTTCTTGAAAACAATTGTAGCATACTTTCATAGTTTTAAGGATATGAAAAATACAATACATTACCCACTAGATTGAGTTTCTGGAAAAGTTTGGGTTTGAAAAAAAATGTTTTGGTTCTGAACTGTGTATGTTTTGTAGAAGATGTTTCAGAAATTCAGATGTAAAGGACGTACATGCAAGCCATGCAACGGACATAAAGAATCGTTTTAAAGAAATCAAGAAAATTCAGTTGATAGTTGTTAGATGACAGTTAATAGCTGTTATAAATATCGTGAATTTACAGAAGATGTATACACAATGTTTTTCAATATCAATAAAATCAGAAGAAGCCTCAACTAGCTGTTGAGCCTTTGAAAATTATATACTTTGTTCTCCCCTGTTTCCGTATACTTTCTCACTCTAACTTCATCTCTCTAAAATTCTAGTAGTATAGCCTTATAGTTTCGTACATGATAGACAGATAACAACTACAATTGGTATTAGAGCATTATTTCTTGAGGGACCTGTGAGTGTGATTGCGTGAGGAACTTTCTTGAAGATCCGATGTTGGTGAGTCATTGAAGCGCTGTGATTTTGAGGAGTTCATTGGAGATGGCTGAGAACTTATCTTAGGGCCTGCAGCCTCCAGTGCTTAATGGTGAAGGATATGCTGTCTGGGCAATCAAAATGGAAGTATATATGCAAGGACAGGATCTGTGGGAACCTGTTGAAGATGACTACGCGGTCGATGTGCCGACAGAGGATGCGACCATACCTTAGTTGAGGTGGTTGAGGGAGAGGATCACCAAGAAAGCTCGTGCCCGATCTTGTTTGTATCAGGCGTTAGCTCCCTCTATTTTTACAAGAATCATGAAGATGGATTCAGCAAAGAAAATCTGGGACTTCTTGAAAGAAGAGTACCAGGGAGATGAAAGAGTCAAGCACATGAAAGTGCTTAATTTCATGAGAGAATTTGATAGACTCCAGATGAAAGAAGGTGAGTCTGTCAAGGTTTATGCGGAGAAGTTGTGTCAGTTAGCTGATCAAATAAGACTTCTTGACGTTGAATTCAAGGATGAAAGAATTATTCAAAAGTTGCTGATCTCTGTTCCAGAAAAGTATGAAGCAACTATTGCTTCACTGGAAAACTCGAAAGACATGTCCAGTATAAAGCTAGCTGAAGTTGTAAGTGCGTTGCAGGCACAGGAGCAGAGACACTTAATGAGGAAGGGCGATATTTCGGAAGGTACTTATAAAGCATCTATAAAAAATGCTGATCAAGAGAAGAACAAGAATGCCAAGTACAATCCATGTCCCCATTGTGGTAAGTCAAATCATTTGGCTTACAAATGTTGGAAGAGAACCGATGTAATATGTAGAAAATGCAATGAGAAGGGCCATATGGAGGCAGTCTGTAAATAACAGACTGGTCATTCTTCGGTTGAGGCTCAAGTTGTTGAAGAAGAGGAGCAACTTTTTTTGGTTACCTGCGATTTGAACAATTGACGAGTTTAGTGGGAGTTCAGAAGCTGAATTTCTGATCCAATGAGAAGATTGTAGTAGCAGTGTCTCAGAAATGCAGACGTAGAGAGGGAAGCCTCGGCCTAAATGTGAGTCGTGCAATGACGTAAAGACAGTTGTGAAGAAAATTAGAAAAGTTAGTTAAGTCAGTTAGATGGAAGTTAGTCGATGAGTAGTGTTATAAATGTACAAGATTTACATGCAAATTGTATGCTTACAATCTAATAGAAAAATCTCAGAAAATCACTGAGTCCTTAATACTTTGTTTGCCCTGTTTCTGTTTTCGTTCTTTCTCTCTCTAGCTGTCCTGTTGTTCTTTCATTCTTTCTTCAATAATTCGGTTTGTACTCCATAGATAGTCGCATGATAGATAGATAGTAACGACTACAAAATCTTTATCTCATCAGGATTCTATACCTCGACACTTCAATTGGCAGTTCAAGATTAAAACAAGAAAAGAGACGATATATGGTCATATTCAGTGCATCTTATTACCAATATGCCTATAAATACCAGAGCGAGAGTAGTCTCCTTCACTTCTCGGAGGTCCTGCTCATTAACAAACATTAAGGTTTAGATAAATTTTTAAACAGCAAATATAACCACTAGCAGGAAGTGGGTGTCTGCTTTGGTTTGTTTAGAAATCTGCAAGCAGAATGCCAGTCCTATGATGAAACAACTTAAACTCATGCCGGAAACAGAAACCTGAGAATTCAGACACAGCAATTTATTACCCATCATTGGTGAGTTATTTGCAAATGTTGAGACAAAGTCTGAAACATTACAATTATGAGAAGTGGCCGCCTCCCAAATTTGTCAGTTAACATTACAGATGTGTCTAATTGATGGGATGAAGAGAAAGGAGAAGACTTTTTCAGTTGGAAATAAACATACGAATCTAATTAATCCAATGGAAAGGAAGCTTACTCTTATTTCAGCTACTTCAAAAGAAATATCGGCATTCTTTTCTGTGAGGCACTGCAGATAAGTCACTTCCAACTCTTTTTCTCGACCAGGCTTTGTCTAAAGAAGCAATAAATTTCATGAACGCTCACTACTCTTTTCTTGCTACCTTCAATCTATAAAGAGGGAGAAAAAACAAAACGGTAATTTTCCTGCTTGGCTATCAAACTATTAAAATGTTGTGGGAGTGAAGACAAATGCTGGAAGCATCACATTACAAAACAACTCTTTTTTATTTTTCACATGTTAGAAGAAATACACGTCTTTTAAGAACTCACCAACCATCTTGGAGACTCTGGAATGAAGAATAGACCTAAACTATGAAATGCACAAGGAAAAACACCTGAAACAAATCATCCAAATAGGAATTAACTTCCTGTACTCTTGTGTAATATTCCGTACAACATGACGAATCAAATTGTTACCAACTAGAGCCAAAATGTACGAGGAAATGAACGCTCCAACAAACGTGTGGAGCTTCAAAGACGCAATTCCTTCGTGTGTGGAGTTACATACCCGTGTAAGTCTCTATAATCAGTGTAAAGTTACGAATTGAGGTGTATTTGGATATGCACAAGACTGTATAAGTGCTTGTGTATATCCCAGAAATCCTAATTTGTTGATATATAAGGATATTAAAAAGACTCCACAAAGGGAGGCAGATTATAAAAGTTTGAATTTGGAGAGAGGCAACGAGAGTCACTAGAGACACCTAAAAGGGAAGAGAAACAATACAAAAGTAGTCTACACATCATAAAGAAGATCAAATAGTGGAAATATCAAGTCAACTCCAGCTTTCTAGAAATTCCAGATCAAGGCTTTCAAGTTTATTCATTATTTTCTTATTCTATTTCATTCTCTTGGATGTTAATTATGAATAGTTGTGTTTTGAATATAATTATGGAATTCTAAATATATATTAGGGTTTATTATTGAATTATTTTGTTTAACTTTTATCTTGTTAAATTCAATATAGTATTGCTTTGTGGTATTCTTTGAACTCATATTTGATAGGAAATCGAGAGATTGAATCAAAGTTATTTATGTTAAACGGCCCAATGAGAGTTGTACCTTAATAGACTTACAAATATCAAATTAATAAACAATTAAAGAGAGATCTTAATTTTGAGTTAATTATCTTTATAATTGCTTCAAATCGAATTAAGTAGTTAGGAATAGTTTTGATAATCGAGAGATTTCAACTCAACTGTTTTTTATTTAAATAAGGGTTACTTTGTTAGATCTTAAAAGAGGGTACTCAAAACTTTAGGATGTCTAAGATCGAATATAATTGAATTAACAAGGCAAAAGGGAAGACAAAACAATAATAACTCCTAAGCTCCCATTATTGATTAACTTCACTTTTATTGATATCTTTACTAGTTCAATTGTTTAGTTTTATTAGTTTATTTTAAGTTCAGTTAGTTTATTTTAATTTTAATTAATTCAATATTTTATTATCTTAGACAAAGTAAATTTAAATCATTAGGTGACTAATTCAATCCTCGTAGGAACGATATCTTGCGTACTACAATATATGATCGGTATATTTGCAATATTGCGTACATTAAAACAACCAACATTAGGGATTAGACGAATGCTTAATTCAACAACCTGCTTCCCTCTCCCTCATTCCCGTAGCCAAGTCTTTCTATCCAACCTCTTCGTTACTGCTAACGACTGAGCCAACAAATGATAACAAATCCAAAGCAAAGGCAAAGAAAGATAAGTCCTCTTTTGAGGCTTCTATTATATTCTATTATATACTTTGAAGTTCATATTACAAGAATATACTGTAAATCATATCATATAAACAAGCTCTCATTCTAGCTGAGCATTTAACCAAAGGGTCCCTTGGTAAGTCCGAAGTAGTGCAGAAATTTTGCAAAGACAGCTAAAAACTGACATATTAAGTAGTCTTCAGTTTCATTTTTGAAGGCCAAAGTATTGCTCGTTTACAGCCATGAAAATCCGGCATGCACGGAGCTCGATCTTCTTCAGCAGTCTTGAGAAATACCGGCCATTGTTGATTGTATTTCTTCCAGTGTTCGTCCCTTAGTCTCCGGTACCAACTTCCATACAAACAGAACAGTCAACCCGCATACGGCTGTGAAGAAGAAATATGTTCCTGCGAGATACAATAGCTATCTAATTGAGCACGTCCTATAATTTAGATGCAATGTAGATTACAGGTCTCTGCGTTCATTTCATTGCATGTACTCGTAGTAACAACAGAGACAACGAAAGACCTGCTGAGCTCCATTCCATCATGAAATTGAAAGTATATGTCGTTAGCCAAGAACAGGACCAGTTGGTTAAAGTCACCAAACTTCCAGCTGTGGCCTTTATACTTGTGGGAAATATCTGAAATGGAAAGTTCATCTTTCAGTTCCCGTTTTTCTTTAATTTTCCATTGCCAAATTTTTCTTCTTCGGATTGTTGTCAATGAATTTTCTTATGGTAAGAGGTTTAGGCTCTGGATATATATGTGTACCTCTGACATGATGACCCAGGGAATTCCTGACATGCCTATCGAGAAAGCTATAGCATAACCCTGGGTGCATGTTTGAACGATAAGACAACAGTGCAGTAATAACAGGAATAGAATTTTAATAGAAGCTCTACTAGAAAAAAAATCACAAAAATATATAACGGAAAAACATCAGAAGAAAAGTCCTATTCTGCTTTTCTAGTTTGCATTACCAAGAAACCAATAAATGCCAAAATTGGAGTGAATTTCTTCAAGAAGTGGAGGTCCTGCCATCAGAAAGGCAAGTGATTAATGAAATTAAGGACGATCTCATAAAATGATTGAAGGGGAAACGATTTAAGCGAATTCTGACAAAACCTGTAAAAGGAAAGCTAACGCAGCAAGGAAGACAGAGCAGCAATCTCCAATAGAAGAAACCTGCCACGCAATGTTATTAGATTTGTCCATATGACCTACTTTCAGAAGTTCTGTAAGAAATTATTGCCATTAATCTAACCATTAGTAGGGCACGTCTGCCATATGAATCCATCAAGAGCACACCCATAATAGTTGTTGGTATCTGCGGAAATTTGCATACTTGTCTAGTTTATTTGCAACTTCCATTTTAACTGCGGGGAGAAGTGTGAAAAAGCTGGAAATTTTCCTGTTACCTGTATGATACCTATTACGGTAGTTCCCATGGTCGGTGAGACTCCTATTTGGATTATTCAGTCAACCAACTTTGTTAATAGAAGATTAAACTTTTTTCATAGCTCAAAATGAAGTGATTTCAGAAGATTTACCAGCTTTAGCATATATGCTGCTAGAATAATATACCATTGCACTGTTTCCTGCTAGTTGTTGTAGAAACATTAGCCCTACTCCAACCTGGGACAGTTGAAACAATCAAAGTAAACTAAGATTTAATCAGTATAGACAATAAGTCAATAATAGGAAATTTCTCTCATAATTTTGCGACCAGTTGAATTAATTCTCACAAGTATTGGATAAGCATATTTCCTCTGGAACAGTTCTATAGTTCCAGCACTTGGATTCTGCTTAAAGGTTTCTACAATTTCCTGGAGAACAATAAAAACATCATAATCCATATCATCTTACGGCTCTAAAAGAATGTCGCCTGACTTAAAAACTTCAATAGAACTTGGAAATTGGGAGAATAGTACTCTTATGTCTAGTGCTTCTTGAGAAATATCCGCATTTTCTCCTCTAAGCCTCCGTAGAGAAGCTTCAAATTCCTTTTCACGACCAAGATTAGCCTGTTGAATAAATTTTCTCACGTCAAAACAAATATATTTTATCATAAGTATTTCCCACAATATCAGGAATTAAACTCACCAGCCATCTAGGAGATTCTGGAATGAAGAACAAACCAATAATTTGCAGTATAGATGGAGTGGAAGCTGAAATACGACAGAAATGTAAAGTTGGTAAAACTACACACTGATTGCTGAAACAATTGTTGCCAAGCTCAGGACTGCTCTAAATTATGTAAACAAAAATGGCATTACCAAGTAAAGACAATGCTCGCCATGACATAAAATTTCCAACTGAGAACACAAGTGCAAAACTCAGACTTATCATCAGCTGCACGGTTGGAAAAATCAAATGACATTCAAGATATTTAAATTTATGAATTTTGACTGTAAAACGTAAAAATGAAAAGATGCTTTACTTGATTGCCTGATGTAAACCGTCCCCTTACATTTTTAGGCGTTATTTCTGCAATGTATACAGGTACCTGCTCCAAAAAGTTTTGCAAGAAATGTCAAATATGGTTAACTCGAAAGGTATGAACTACGAACAACTGCTGATTCTAACTGAGGAATGCACACTTAATTGCAGTTACCACATAAGTAGTAAGCCCACAGCCGACTCCAATCAAGAATCTCCCAATATCCAGCCACAAAGCGTCCTTTGAACATTAAACAACTTCTACGAATCACAAAATGCTTTCAAAGCTAGCATTCAAACAATCACCCGCATATATATGGAAGGACTAAAAGTCGTGGCCAGGGAATGAGCAAGCTGGTTTCATTTCTTAACTAATTTTAGTACAAATTTTAACTTTTCCCCAACAACTTATCCACTAAATCAAAATTGAAAGCTGCCTTAGTCTCTTATATTACCTTATTTATAGAGCAACTAAAACCGAAGAAACTCAAATCATGTGTAATATTGGAGACAGGAAAAACTAAACCTTAGCAAATGCTATTGCAAGCCATCCAGGAACGCATAATATTTGGGATAACCACATTGTCTGCTTCACAAAGCCATATCAATCATGTTATTACATAGAAAAGCATGATGACAATTGAGGGGTCAAAGTTACAATCCGGATTTTCAAAGTAACAATTGAAGGAAGATACATAACTCGTCTTCGACCGATGAGATCGGCTATCCTGCCACTTACAATGGCACCTATCATTCCTCCAATGGTCATTATCGAGCCAAAAAGTGAGTACTAAAGGACGAAAAAGGAAAACAAACAAAATGCATCAGATTGAGAAATACTGTGTCTAGTAAACGGGCATGATCGAAGTTGAAAATACCAATCAGAATATATATAAGAATTATATATATATTCTTATACCAATCAGAAATTATATTTTCATATGTAGGCTGCATTTGATACATTAACGATGTAACAATTTGACACATGAGTTAATAAAACTTCAGTACCAAAATTATATAATTGCTAGTTTAATATGTAAGTGGTACTAAAAGGGGAAAGAGACTACTGACTGCCGAAACAGAGAGGCCCAAGTCTTCCATGATTCCAGATTCAGCTGGCGACGAATAACCGATCTAACAGTCAATTACGAGATGGCGTCACGCAACATTCATAATAATGCATGCAAATTATGTGAAGTCACAGTTGCTTTTCAATGCCATACATAATTTGATCATATTTCTTAAAGTCCAACTTACTCATAAATGCCCATTGAGTTGACTTTCCGCTTCCTATTTATCATCTTACTAACTTATAGCTTCTGACTTGTGTACATGTGCCATTCACAACATATTTTTTTTTAAAAAATAGATATAAATTCTAACTGAGGCAAAAATAAAAATTATTATTATTTATTTATTTTCGCCAGCCACCATGGACGTATACGTGGTTCCGCCCCGTGCTTACATCTTGCATCGCACTGCGTGCTGCGGGGCATATCCATGGGTTTGATTCATAAGGGAGACGGATGGACATATAGTCTAAACAATGTGTTCCCAAATTGTATACTGTTATAAGATATTCTTTTTCTTCTACTCGAGTTCAAGTTTCTACCGCAAGATTCAACAGAGCTTTCGTCACAAGAAAAGGAAAACTTTAAGAAACTTGATAGTTATATGAACTGATCGTTGAGCCATTGTGAGTTTTGAAAAGTAAATATCAATCCAATTAACTTTCTGCACACTTAATCATGGGAGCATAGCTTTTCCACTCAGCCAGCCTTTGCCTTTGTGACTACATCTCCACAGGCAGTCGTGGTGGCTATGAACCCGCAAAGAATTAACGGGGATAGAAGCGATAGATGGCACTTCTAACTCACGAGAGAAATTCTAAAGGTGAGCGAAAATCAAGTGAAACACCAAACAGCTACGCTACTTAAAAAAGACAATAAACTTGCTATGCATGGATGGTGTTAATTAAGTAGTAGTACTCACAGCGAAACCGTAAGTGGCAGAACCGCAGACTGCAACTAAGGAGCTAAAGACAAGAGCAATGGTAATGGGAGAACCTCCGCTGTCAGTATCACCAGACCTGGAGTGAAGAAGAAGAGGCCTTTTGGGTGTCACGTAGTCTTCCATCAATCCATCTCTCTCCATGATTTAATTAGCACCCTCAAGGATTCAAACTCTGTGTGTAGGAGACCGGGAAACAGAAAGATAGCTGTGGAGAAGAAACTAGGAAATACTGGGATTGATGTATTGGGTGGTCTATTTTGTTGACTAACACACTTGAAAATAAAGCTGTACTTAATTGAAATACAAGACATTGTTTTCGCTTAAAAAAAAGTGAAACTTCAACTATTATTTCTTTGACCTTGAAAATACAATAGTTTAGTCTAACTAATGTCTTGTAGGTTGTTTTTTTTCACTTGTCTTTTTCTTACATAATATGTTCTATTTGTACTATGTTATTTGTTAATTTACATTTTATTATTTTATGTGAACGTATTTATTTATGTTTTATATTATATATATATATATATATAAGTGTCTATTAGAAATAGTCTTTTTATTTAATATAAATAAGACTGCGTGCATCCCTTAACTCCAGCATTGAAGCCCATAAAAAAATGTCTTTTTTACTCCTGGATTCAACTTTGATTCATTCACATGATAATATGTAATAGAACAAAAAATACGTAAAGAATCACAATCTGTTACAGGTTTTCTAGACCATTCCTCTAATGGAGTCTTGCCATCAATTGCAGATGATAGCAAACGATTAACAAAATGTTGAGCATATGTCATTACCTCAGCTCAAAACTTTCTGCCTAACTCAGCATCGTCTTCTCAAATCTCACATCTTTGGTATACTCTCAATAAATATTGTTGTTGTAGTAGGAGAAATGACAATAGATAATATTATAAATGTTAGTTATACGATGTTTCTTTTTAATAATTACTAATATATAAATCAAATGAAAGTGCTTCGTTTGTGTCAGTTTAAACAATAGGCTACACCATATCGGGGATCTTAGTTTTGTGTTGCATCAATTGTGCTTTTAAGGAATTTGTACAGACGATTTGTTCCAAATTTCTTTTTAACATAATTATAAAATCATAAAGTTTTGTTTCTCATTCCTCCAAAAATACATAATTGTCTGAAATCTACCGTTGCTTTCAATTTTTTTTAATAAAAAATGAAGTATTAGAAAGATTTTGTGTAAATTATTTGACCTGTTAATAATTCAAGGTTAATTTCCTTTCATTCCTCGTGGCTTTCTTTCTGCCGTCCAGTGCTTATGGGTATAGAATGTTAAAGTCTTCGAAGACAAAACCCTCGCAGAATGATGTGAAATGGTTAATATGTCTACTAGTTGGACGTGAGATATAAAGAATGTTGAAAACATGTACAGGCAGTGGAATTTGCTTCCACGGCAAGGGATTCGACGCCATCAATCATCATCGATTCCACTATTTACTAATAGCAGTAACTGCATTGATTTCCTTGGATGCATTATTGTCGTCGAAACTGAGAGATCTCCACCAGATTCTTGCAGTAGCTAGTCTTGTTAGGTTTAACCGACCACACCTAATCTAGATTATTATAGACCATATTTAATAGCTCCAGATCCTTATCAAGGAGTCAAAGACACCAGCAACAAGGATAGAGAATAGATGCTTACAAGCCCGCAGGGTCTCGGTTGATTCTGGAGGGGTAGATTTGTTTCAAAGTGCAAGGTTAAAATCTCACGATTTGCAATATGGGAGTAACATTTTTTAGCCCCTTGTGAGCTTTGAGAGTGAGCTCCTTGTAGACTTTGAGGGTGGGTTCTTTATAGGCCTGTGGGTTATTCACCTCCCCCTTAACGGACCGCTGAGTACCTGATTTATATCCTCTCAATTACTTCATCAAGCCGGGGTGGGTTCTTTGGGTTGAAGATCAACCTTTTGCTCCAAAGAGAATAGATGCTTACAAGATTTCAATCTTGGTAGTGCTTAAATAATTCTTTTTTGTTATAAATATCATCTTTCAAATAGATTAAATTACTACCTTCTTTCAGACTTTTGGTAATGAAAACTTTTTTTTCCCAATGAAAGGGTTGTGACAATTGGTTATCTGTCTAATCCATCTAAAGTCATATCTTTATGTGGGTCAGGGATCAAGTTGATTGTGAATCTGTGATAGTACCAATGTTGGTGTCTCATCCAAAAATAATGGTGCCACATAGACTTAAGATAAAGAAATTTGCGTAAGAATTAGTGGTCCGTTTATTTAAGATAAAGAAATTTGCGTAAGAATTAGAATGGTTTTGTTTCATATCATAAAGAACTTATTTGAACAAAATCAAGCTTAAATTTAATAAAACAATTTAAGGATTAAAATATACATTTTACTGTCTTTAATAGGACAGTAAAATATACATTTTTATATTAATTTTTTAAAAATAGACAAAAGATACACACTTTTATATTCTATTGCTAACCCAACTCATCTAATGAAAAAAAAAAGTGATACATAAGCTTAAATTAATGAAATTCAAGTTAAAATTAGTAAGTTTGTTTATCTGAAAATTAATTAGGATGATTTTTAGATGGAAAATTCACGATTAATATAATTAATTAAGCATTTTATTCCTCAACAGGACTCCCGCCAAAATAACACATTGATTTGGAAACAGAAATAGACGCAACGGACTTCTTCTTCTTCGTCCTCTTTTTCTTCGTTTTACACATGTAGAAGTACAATCTCTAACACCACATCGCACAAAGAGAAACTAGGCATAGCTATTAAGCTTTATTTAATAGTACTACGCTCGGGTGTAGTTTCTCCACAATTGCGTTTTATTGGTTACGGGGCTTCTTTGCTTGGGGGGGGCTGGGCCATTGTATCCTCCGCGGCCGTCGTAATTTGGTGATCCCCCAGGTCGCCTAATAGTGGCGAAGTCAGAAATTTGTTTGAGGGGGGGCAATTTTTTTTAACCAATCCACCATGGGCATTCTTCATAATATATATGCAAATTTCAGGGGGGCAACTTGTTTCAGGGGGGCAATTTCTTTTATTATGAAAAAATGCATATATATTTCTTAAAAAAAAAAACAAGTAGCTTCGCTACTGTCGCCTATTGTATCCTCCGCGGCCGTCGTAAGTTGGTGGTCCAGGCGGAGTTGATCCAAGGGCTTCACGGTCTGCGTGAAAACATATATTGCCAAATTAAGCAAATTCTGCTGATAATAATACAAAGAGAGTGCTTAAAATAATAATAAATATTTACTTTTTATTTTGTAATATTAGATAAACTTTTACCTGAGAATTTAACTTTGTTTGAACATTTATTTTTTAAAAGTTTTTATTTTTCGTAAGTGTTAATAATGATATAAAAAATTGTTGGGTTCTATCATTAACAATATTACAATGAAAGATATATATATATATATATATAGTAATATGTAAAATTAATTTTCTCAAGTAAAATGGATGAAAGTAACATCACCTGCATAAGGGGTAGGGAGGTCTGCTGTTGCAGAGTCAGGAGGAGAAAAGACAATGAAAGCCAAGAGAAGGCATAGTGTTTTGACATATACTGTCATTTTGGAGATGAAACAAAAGCTTAAGATGGAGTCACATTTATAGGGCTAGAAGTAGTGACGGAGTCAAGAATTTAAAATAAGGGCTCAAATATCTAATTTTTTAAATTTTGAAGGGTCCAGTGTATTTAATAATCTTGGGGGTGGGAAGCCCAGTGCACCACTAGGCCCCACCTACCTCCGTCCCTGACTAGAAGGGAAGTAGATATTTATGATACTGGTCCGGTTCGATTTAGTGTGATTGGATTTGCATATTCAATAAGTTTGATTAGAATCACATAAATTTTTGGAGATATTTAGATTATTTTTAAAAAAAATATTTAATTAAATATAAAATCAGTGACTTTGATTCAAATTATTCAAATTTTATGAAAGATTTAAAATTTAAAAAACAATTTGAAATTCGAGTTGGACTAAAAATCTAACTCCTTAATTCAACCAATTAATTTTTTCAACTAAAATTTTCTATTTAGATATTATCATTTTGTTATTATAAATTAGAAAATTAAATAATTTTATAAAATTTTCATAATTAACTAAGTTTAATCTAAATTGAAGAAGAGTATATCATCCTTAGTGTAATCTGATACAAAAAAAAAAGCTTATTTTGGCTTATAATCTTTTGAATTGAGATGTTTAAAATTTTGAGTACAAGACTCATTTTTTAATGATTTAGTTTATTTTTAACTCAATATAGTTTAATATTTTATTCTTATTTTTATTAACTTTAGTATTTTTAAATTTTTATTAAATAATGTGATGGGATATTAAAAAATGTTTAAAATTTTGAATATAAGACACATTTTTAATAATTTAGTTCATTTTTAACTCAATATTAATTACTCGACTTGTCTCTATTTATTTATTTGAAAATTAAGGTTTTTTTAATCCTCGTAAAGTAAGATTCTGCATTTTTATTAGTTTTATAGAAATAAATTCATAACACATTATGTAATTTAAATAAACTGCTTAATAAAATAATAATTTAAAATAAAAGAGCTAGTGTTTTGATAGTTTTTATAATCATTACAACAAATGTCACCAAAAAATCTTTTAAACACCAACTAATGATTTAAGATGTGTACGAATAATTTAAATAAACATATCTATATATGTCTACTACTTGATATTTTTCTTAAGACATATAAAGAAACTTGAAAACGTGTACGCCAGGCCAACCCTCTGGGTGGGCAGTCCGTGGCCTGACCGGCAGCTTCCAATGGCTCGATCAATCATATTCAAAATTGCACTAAGTCGGTCTAGTTCAAAATTAACGTTCGTAGCAGTGGAATTACTTCCACGGCAAGCGATTCGAGGCCACCATCGTCAAGTAATCCACCATTTACGAATAGCAGTAGATGCATTGATTTCCTTGGATGTATTATTTTCATCAAAACGGAGACATCTCACTAGATTCTTGCATTGCAGTAGCGAGTCTTGTTAGGTTTAACTGAACACCCCTTATTTGACCATGCCCAAACGGTTTACTACAGATCATTAATATTTTAAAAATCGGATTAGACATCGAATCTGTTAAAGGAAAAGTTTAAAGATTCAACCGATATTAAATCATTATAAAATTGATATATAATAAATAAGAAGTATAAACTTTGAATTAATCAACTTTTCGATTCAATTCAGTTTATTTAATAAATAATAACTCTTATTATTAATAATTAATCTATTTATTAATTGATCAGTTAATTTTACAGTTTGTCTTTTTTAATACTAAAATCATGAACATAACATATAAATATTAATTTTTTAAAGAAGTAAATAGTTTTATTATAATTTAATATTCCTAAATCTCTTAATTTTATATATAATTTAAAATGCGTACATAAGTATTAAATTTTGGATATTATCGTTTTTTTGCTATATATGTATATATACATGGTCCTCACAATTTATTTATTTATTTTTCTTAACCATTCTTTTTAACTCAATTAGTAGTTAACATAAGAATTTCTAGTAAAATAAGTGGTCAAATCCCTATTTCCTATTGCCATTAGCAAATCCTATAACAAAGTATACCTGACTTTTAAGAACAATTGTACACATTTGTTTTCATCGTCTCTCTGTTTCTTGATTTTTTTTTTCTTTTTATTATTTTCGTCCTTTAGCTTCGTCTTTCCACTCTTCTCTCATTCTCATCGTATGAATCGCTCTACTTCTACACAGAGAAAAGTTGACGAAGAGTCAAAAGGTTGAAGAAGAATCATTACCTTCGGTGATGTGTGAGTGGGTGGTTCCCAGAAACACCGGCTAGTTTGTGCATCTACTCTTGCTCTCCTTCTTCTTTTTTTCCTTAGGTTCACAGTTCACGGTTCACAATATCAAAACCGGTCAGTTTATTATTTAACCGACCGATTTTTATTAACAACGGTTAAAAATAAAAATTGAATCAAAAACCAGCCTGATTGTACTTAATTCAATCGTACCAACCAATCCGATTTTTATATATTGGTATAATCCATTTAAAGCCTAAATAAAGATTTTATATATATATCCTTATCAAGTTGATTGTGATAGTAACATTTCAGTAGATGAGTATCAGTGTGTTTATCACCATTATTAAGAGAAAAGATATAAATTTCTTTTTATAATTTTCTTACTTATAAACATTTCTTGAATTTTACAATTCTTCCTGAAAAATTTTGGACTTATATTAGAAAGAAATATAACCCCTCCCTTAATTTGGATTAAATAAAAAAACAATCCTTTTCTAGTAAAATAGCAAATTCAACTCTTATCCTACAAAAATAAACAAAATACTAAGTTTTGAACATATTAAGATAAGATTATATGGAAGATTTTGATTGCTAAAAATAAGACAAAATTGTGACACATCAAATTCCCCCAAACGTAATCTGTGTTTGTTCTTAAGCAAATGAGAAATTAACAAAACAAGATAACTAAGTAGTTTTTACCCAACCACTTCCCATGAGACCATGCATATTCCTTAAGTCTTAGACTGAAAAAGAGCAAAGCATCATGATCGCGGCTCTGTCGTTCGATTTAGGAATCGACCTTGGAAACCGGTCAAAATAAAATATTTTCAAAATTGCAGCAAGCTGAACCTCGGGTCGTCTCTCTCGATGGAATCACTTGGAAATTAATCCTAAGACTAGCCTAAGTTGAATTATGCAATTAAAGCAATTTAAAAAGGGGG
>JANKOD010000191.1:9863875-9876154 GCA_026284645.1 Erythroxylum acuminatum
GGACACGGCCCACGATCATGGCCTGCTTTCCACTATCGTGATAGAAGGTTCAAATGTGGCCCACAATAGTGGCTTGCATCGTGTAGACGCGCTAACACTAAAAAATGTCATGTTTTGAGGAGTTTTTCGACCTTTTGGACCCTAAAAAACCCTAGGACTTACCAGAACATAAAAGGTATATAAAGAATAAGACAAAGAAGATGAAGAGCCTCTTGCATTAGCCACTTTTAAGAGAAACCCTATAGAGAATTGTTGAGAGATTGAGAAAGAGAAGAAGGAAGAAGGAAGTGAAGAAGAAGCCTACATCAATGTACTTCCCGGATCGGGAGTTTCTTGACATTGCTACCTCCCGTATCCATTCAAGATAGTATTTCCTGTTATTTTCCATTTTTATTATTATATAGAATTAGGAATAACAGTTTAATGATAGGATTTGTGAATGTTAAGATGTTCTAAACTAACCTTCGGGTTTTTATCTTTGATTTAATAAAATCTTATTGTTTTTATGTTTATTGGATTTACTGTGATTGATTTTTGTGATTCCATAATTCAGTAATAAACTGAGAGGGTGAATCGAATGAAAAATTATTAAATTGGGCTAATGAGAGTTAGGTGATTTAATAAGAATGAGAAATTAATCAAATAAGTAATTGTGTGAACAGAGATCTCATATAGGTTTCCGATAGTTTATTGGACAACTTCAGTTCTAATTAGGGTTTTGGATAGGGTGTTAATTGAGAAATTGCAATTTTCCATAATCTGATTAGGGTTTATAATTTAGGGTTAATGGTTATAACTCGAGAGTAATCAACCCTAGGATCATCTAGAACCAATAATCTGGTAAATCATAATTAATTAGGTTAGCGTTAAAGATAGGTAAAATTCCCCTTTCTCTCAATTGATAGTTCCTTTAGGTTAATTCTTGAGTGTGTTGCAATAGCTAAATTGTTAATATTTTCGTAATTGATTCTTGGATTGAATTGAATTCTTGTTTTAGTTTTGCTATCTTTTGAAATTCTGCGAATTATGTTGGCCTTAGATTTAGGACTAGATTATCCTTCCTCGTAGGATCGACACCTTAGGTACTACGTGAACGACTCGTGCACTTGCGGATTATCAAGTTTAGTCATTAGAACTTACACATATCGAAAAACTAGGATCACCACGGAACTATGGATTTTGGACTATGGTATCCAAAAACTAATTCATTTGACATTGTGGGCTATTGTGATGTAGATTATGTAGGTGAAAAATTCGATCGAAAAGGCATAAGTGGTCACTGTCAATTTCTTGGAGGATGTCTAGTATCTTGGTTTTATAAGAAACAAAATTGCATAGCACTTTTGATGATCGAAGCAAAATATATAGCAGCTACCAGCTGTTGTGCTCAAATCTTATGGATGAAGCTTTAACTGTAGGATTTTTATCTAAAATTTTCTCATATTCCTATACTATGTGATAATATGGGTGCTATAAATCTTTCTAAAAATCCTGTACATCATTTTAGAACTAAGGATATGGAAATCAAACATCATTTTCTTAGAGGTCATGTTTTAGAAGGAACCATTGATCTTTTTCATGTTAATACTGAGACTCAAGTAGCTAACATTTTCACCCAGCTACTCTCTGAAAATAGATTTTGTGTGTTAAGAAAAGAGCTTAGTATGTGCAAACTCTCTGATATTATTTCTGCATGAATATTCTCTGCTACTTGTCTTTACATTTCATTCAGCAGGTAATTTGACTTACTATCATGATGCCTTTCATCGTTATCAGCTACTTCTATTTTCCCCAGGAGTAGTTCTATTGAAAGGTGCAGTTTGTTAGACACTTATGTAGTGTATAATTTGCTGAAAGGAAACATAATGAATCTCCCTGCAATGATTTTAAGATTTATGGTGGATAAAGGGAATCATAAGAATATCACTGGTTATTTACCATATGGGATGTTACTCACCAAGACTTTTCAGTATTATGGAGTACCTTTTGCAAATATGAGTTGGTATGCACCGGCTAAGTTTCACCCATCCATTCCTTACCAGTTCGGATACAGATTGCAAAACAATGTCTGGGTTGAAAAGAAATCTAAAAGAGAAGCAAAAAACCCTAGGCTCTTCTCTAGATCAACGAGCTAATGTTCCTACTTAAGATAAAAATAGTGCAAATCTTCAACAATAGCTGAAGGATATCAAGCCAATCAAGAACAAATGCGAGAACAAATAGACATCATGCATAATCAACTTCTTGACATGCAAATTTTGCCTAGAAGAATCCTTGAATCTCTTAAATAACTTTGTTACTATTTGCTTTCTGCTTGGCATATTTATACTAATGATTTTATTTGATGCAATATTTACTCTTTCCCTCTATTTCATTTTTTTATTTCACTTCCTCCCTCCTTTATTATATTTTTTATAATGAAAAAAGGAGATTGTTTTTTGTGGATATATTTTGCATATTTCTACATAAACACATGATATGATTTCTCGATGTTGTTAATTATATCTGTAATCGATTATGCTGTTGAACTAGTGAAAATCTGTGATATATAAAAGATAGGTTCCTTTATTAAGAGATAAACTCCTTCTAATTACGTCTGAACATATAAAACTCTCAGGTATCTTTCGAAATCATCTATTAACTTTTTGAATTTTGAAAATATATCTATTATTGCTTGTCATTATAAGAAAGGAGGAGATTGTTAACTCAATGATCATGATTAACAATTTTGATGGTAATTGTATAATATTTCAAAATTTAAAATGGATTTATTTCCTTGTATAATTAACGGTCTTAATCTCAAAAGGAAATAAAATCATAAGAAATACGCTTTTTTTCTTGCAGGAATCTTCATTATAAACTTACCTTATTAGAAATGGTTTATCCGAAAAGATCATACTAATTATAAAAGATGTATATTAGCCACATGATTATTGGAAGATTTTTTGGAAGAAATGACATAAAAGTTATTTAGATCCAGTTGACTAAGGATGGAAGATGAAGCAATGGGTAGTTGAAGAAATTGACTATTTAAGGAAGAGTCAATGCAACTATGAATAAGAACAAAATGATACAGAAGCTTGTGAAGCTATATTGTCAAAAGCATATACATTCTTTAAAGTGATATATTTGTAAAAAATATCTCTTGTGTGTTAGAAAGTGAAATTATATTGAGAGAGATTACTGAAACTCATATTGAGCAAAATTCATTTTCATTTGAGAGCTTGCAGAGGCTCGTCAAATAACTACTTGATTTTATAGTGAAACACTCAAGTTAGATACTTGGAGACTGGATGTAGGCTTGGGTTGTAAGCTAAACTAGTATAAATTGATTACGTCCTTCTTCTCTCCCTCTCATTATCTTTTATATTTCCGCATTATATTGTGTGTGTTCATTTCAGCAAGAGGCTCATTCACTTTTATAATAGGTTCCTTCTATTTTCAACTTGCAGACGGTTCCTTTCATTTTAACAGGGGCCTTCCTTTTATTGTTTCAATATGACTCATACTTTAATAGGCTCCTATCGTTTAATAGGCTATTATTATCTGACAGGCTTCTATTGTTTTAATATTTAACAGGCCCCTGTCTTTATATGAATTGAAAGTAACTTGTGAAATTTTTTTTAAGTCACACACAATTCACCCCCCTTTTGCATGTGTTTATTTTATCACAAACATCCTAAAATGTTCAAAATATCACATAATCATAACAAAGAAAAAATCTCCACCGGCACACATATTTAAACCATTATCCCTAGTATTTAACAATAAAGCACAAAGATCAAAAAATAAGAAATAAAATAGAGAAGAGAAAGAAATTGACCTATTTTTCTTTTCGCTTTAGATGGGGAATTTAGTAAGGTTGTATGGTGGGTGGCTCTACTATAAGTGTTGGGAGTTACTGGGTGCCTCATCTAGGCATGACTTAAGTAGTAGGTGTATGAAAAGGGGAGATTTTAGAGTTTTTTTGGGTTAGGCAAGGTTATGTACACGATTTTATCATAGACTGTGTTCGTTAATTTTTCTCAATTTATCGCACTAACATACAGTTGCAGAGAAATACATAGTCTAGGTACGCAAACATATCCATATTTACATAGGTGTGCCCAAGTTTACAATGCTATGTAAATTCTTAAATCAAATCCATCTCCACTCATTTACAATTAGATACACGTTTCATAGACAAGGGCGTGTCCGATACATACACGGTCATGTAGCATTCCACACAGGTGTGTCTATCAAGAATAGCTCTAACCCCCCCCCCCCCCCCAAATTGCCTAAATTTTGCTCCTTTTTAGTCTTGAAGGCAAGTAAAACCTAAAAACTGAAAGATAATCCAAATATGATTTAAATTATGCAAAACAAAAGATAAATTTAGGGTGCCTTCTAAGAGCGTTTTGGTTTAATTTTGTTAGCTTGATGATACAACCGTTCTTTTGTTGGGATCAATTTCTCCCATCTTAAAAACATCCTGCACTAATGAATTAAAAGACTAGTTGAAAATATATAAGAATCTACATTAAGAGATTTAATCATATAATGATTTTGAAATGTCATCACATCTCCATCAAGCTCCATTCTTAAAGTTCTATTATGCACATCAATTTTTCCTTAACATTTTCATAAATAGTTTTCCTAACAAGTTAAGGGCTAATTGGTCATCATTACCGATGTCTAAAGCGTAAAACTTAACGAAAAAATCAAAATTTCTTTAATATGCACAAGAACATCCTTTACTAACCCTTTAGGATATGCATTGGACCTATCTGATAGTTAAATCACTCTCATCCTTTCTAATGGTCTTAAGTTGAGAGTTGAATAAATATATAAGGCATGGCATTTATAGATGCACCAAGATTTAGCATTACCTTTTTGTCTTAGTACCATTAACAGTTCAAGAGATGAAAAACATACCTAAATCTTTGCACTTCTATAGAAGATTTTTCTGAATTATTATTAAAACATTTTCATTCACTTTAATTTTCTCGATGTTTTCATCTTCTATCTTCTTTTGTCATGCAAATTTCCATTAAGAATTTAGCATATCAAAGTGCTTGTTTAATTGTGTCCAAAAGAGGAATTTTTATCTCACATTTCTAAAATGTCTCTTATAATCAACATCACACTCCTACCTGTGGTTATCCTTTAATGCTTCCAAAAAAGGAGGAGATGTAGCTAACGGAGGAGTATGTGACTCATCTTTAAATTCTAGTTCAGCTAAATTAAGTGTTGGATACTGATTTTTTGGCTTTATTTTGGTCTCTTTTGGTATGGATTGCATTATATATTTTGGCCCTATCTCACTGCCACTTCTTAACATTACAACACTTATGTTTTCTGTAGGATTCATTACTATTTGTGAGGGTAGTGTGTTGCTCTTTTAGGCTTCCAAAAGGCTAATTTGTGACTTTTCTTTGTCTATATACAAGTTGAAGAAAACCCTAATAAAGAATTAAACAACATTTCCACTTCCCATTTTACCCCACTTTAGAGCTTCGTATCATGAAATTAATTTGAGGCATACTTGGAAGTTATAGGAAAGGTCAACTTTATGATAATTTTATGTCATTAATGTAAGAGCTAACTCGTATAATTAGTTTTCATTCTTTAAATTGATAAGTTTACAGAACATTTGATTTTACTTTCACTTTTTGTGTTTTTATATTTTCTTTTATGGTTTAAGTTTTCATTTTTCTTTGTTAAAAATAAAAACTTATTTAATTATTAATATAAGGTAGTTACACTTTGTTACTAATAACAGACATTTTAACTAATGGTTGAAGATGAAAAAAAATAAAATATTTATTATTTAAAATATAAAATTTGATTTGTTATGTTCGAACATCATTAGTTATATTAAAAGTATAATGTTATTTGATAGATATTGGTAATCCATTCTTACTAATAATTAATAAGTATTAACTTAGCATATTTGCTTCATATGTTTATTAGTTTTATATAACAATAAATTGTCTTTTAACTAAATTTGATTATATATTATACAATGTATATGATTAAATATTAATTAGGAAAATAATAACAATTATAAATAAAATTTGAGAAATTAATCATACTTTGCATATCTCATATGACTTTTACTAAAGTTGCTATTAGAGATTCATTTTATTAATATAAATTACATAATTCAATCATTACCTTTTATCTAATTTGAATGGCCTTTAATAAATACTGTTAGGATATATATTATGATATCTTATTATTTAATTTTAGGCATTATTTGATAATTACATGTAGTTGGACTTATGTGGGACTCTTTCAAGATAAGGTTGATTAGTTTTAAAATCCTAATCAAGATGGGATTTAATGTATAGCCTATTTTAGGGATAATGGCTATTTAAGGCACCAAAATTTGTGGAGATTTTTTTAACAATTGCAATTATGTTGTTGCTATTTTTACGCAAGTTTTGGGATGTACTGGTGTCGGTTTTGTGTGTAAAAATAATAGGCATCTTGTGACTTGGCAGTTGGGATTTTAGGGCTATTTTGGATAATATTTGGTAGCTGATTTTGTGGGGATATTATTTTGATGTGGTGCTGAATTTTTTTGGCAAGGATTATATGACTTTGGGGGCTGTTTCAATCATTTATTATGAGTGATTTTACAGCTACGTATTCTCCAATTTTTGAAGCACGATTGTGGGTGTATTGGTTATTGAATGCGTTGAATTTGGCAGTTAGTTTTTCTAGTGTTTGCATGATTCTTTGGTGGCTGCTAATTGTTTATGGAGTGCTAATTATGTGACTGTAGGTTGTGAGTTGTTGTGTACGAAAACTTCAAAAGTTTTCGTGATCTTTGCAGTTGTTGTTCTTAGTCAATGACATGATGTTTGTTGGGCTGATTGGTTATTGTTCGTATGAGTTTTGGTGGTTGTTGATAGTGGTGGTGGTGTACGAAAAATTCCAACTGTTGTTAATTTTGCAGCTCTAATGTTTGCAACGTTTCGATGAAGAAATGTTTATTTTTGTTAATGATTTTTCTCCTGCTATGTGTTAGGTGTTTTAGTGATAATGTCGAAAGACTTCAACAATTTAATTGTTGAACAAATTCCGATCTTTTGTTGAAGAAGGTGGAATTATTAGGAAAGTTGTTTTTCTTATCTTAAGTGTATTTGTTTATGTTTTTTATTGCTTAATCAATTGAGTTTTTTTATTTCTTATCTTTATTATCAAACGTTGTTGAGAAAATTCTCTGTTGAGGTTAGCAAGATTCGGTCGTTTTATTAGGTGTGATTTACTTTCACGAGTTGTGAGGACAAGGGATAGTGTCAAGGGATGAGTAAGTCGGCTCAGTAAAGCCTTGTATAAAACTACTATCGTTAGTGAAAGTATTAAGCTCGGTAAGGATCCCACAGACGTAAGGCAAGGTGTGCTGAACTGTGTTAACAAATTTTGGATGTTGATTTGTTATTTTCTATTTGATTTTTTTGTTTTCATATTTTTTAAAAAGCTTATAACTGTTGCGGCTGATTCATAATTTGTATGAAGCTATATCCTTCGGGATTTTCAATTAGTATCAGAGCGGGTCACCGTATTAGAACTTGGTAAGTCAAGTTGTGTAGATCTGTGTTTTGTAATTATAGCTATAAGAGAAGGGACATCAATCATCAGGCCATCATTGTTAGATGGTTCAAATTATCCTACGTGGAAATCACATATGAGAGTGTTCATTCAGGCACAAGGATCAAAAGCATGAAACTTGATTTTAAATGGTTGGACATATCTAATGACAACTAATGAAAAGGGAGAAATAGTGTTTAAAGATGCGTCTAAGTGGACAAGGGCTGAAGAAGAGAGAACGTTTGTAAATTCTCAAGCGCTGCACACCATCTTCAGTGTGGTTGATGAAGGTTGCTTTGCTATGATATTAGCCTGTGAATCGGCGAAAAATGCATGGGAAACTTTGCAAACTATACATGAGGGATAGAAATTTGTGATAGCTTTGAAACTTCTGATGTTGGTTGCAACATTTGAAGAGTTGAGGTTGGATGAAAATGAAACTATTGGAGACTTCTATGAGAGACTGTGTGATATAGCAAACCAAGCACATCAACTTAAGAAGAAGTATTCAAATCTAAAACTTGTTAAGAAGACATTGAGATCACTGCCTCCGAGATTTATACCAAAATTGCAGCCATCAAAGAAACCTATAATACCAATGAATTGTTTTTGGATAAGGTAATTAAGATTCTTACCAACTTTGAGATAAATTTGTTGAGAGATAAATGAGAGAAGAACAAGGGATTGGCATTGCAAGCCGAGATTGGTAAAGCTGTGAATGACTTAAAAGATGAATCCAATGAGAATGAGGATATAGAGTTATTGATAAGAAATTTCAGCCAGCGGTTAAAGAAAGTGAAGAAGGATAGAACCAATTTTAGACAAAATGGCGGGAGTTCATTGAAAGAAAACTTTAAACAACAAGCTGAAACTCAAAAGCGTGAAAGAAAAGTGAAGAAAATTCAATGTCATGAATGCCAAGGCTTTAGACATGTGCAAGCGAAATATGCTAACAGTTTGAAGAAGAGAAAAGGAAAGTTTTATACGAGCAATTAGAGTGAGAATGAATCGGAAAGTGAGTATGGTAGTGAAGAGGAATTTGTGAGGAATGCTGCGTTTGTTGCTTTATATAGCAAAAGTCTCATTGCTTGCTTAACAGCAATGAAGAAGGAAGAAACTAACGATGAAACCGTAGATAAATCAGTTCAAAATTCCAGGAAAATGCAAATGAATTACCCAAAGTTTAATTTCAGATTATAACAGTGATGACAATGATTCAGATTATAAGAGGGAGGATATTTACAAAGTGTACGAGTTAATGTATGCTAAATAGGTCTAAACATGTAAGAAAAATGAGAATTTGAAGAAGAAAAACTCTACCATAAAGAGCATTATTCAAGATCTAGAGAAGAAGTTGTTATCTATAATAGATGAGTTAAATGAAACAAAGTCGTAGCTGGTTAGTATGGAAAAAGGGATAAGAATGTTAAATACAGATATCGAAAAGTTGCTAAAAATTGGTAAGATTAAAGGAGACTTTTAAGGCATTGGCTATAAAGGTGAATATTCTAAGTTGGATGACGAGAAAAATTGTGCAGCTAGATTTTTCCAAGGAGAAACTTCGAGGAAGAAATGAAAATTTATATCTACATGTCATTTTTGTGGGGTTATCGGGCACATAAAGCCGCAATGTTATAAGTTGTTACAAATGATATTTCAAAAGGCTCAAAACCGAAAATATCTAGACACTCTTTAATGAACTTTCAGCGACAGCCAACATTACCAAAGCAAACTTGGGTTAGAAGAAATGAACCTTACACATCAGAACAGACATGTAAGGGAGTTAATACTAGAAACTATTCAAATCCATAATTAGTTGTTACTTGAAAAGAAATCAACTAGACATTTGATGACAGAGATGATGTGATGAGAAATAAGGTCAGGTTTAAATTTCTTCGAAGGGCACAAAGATTGCGTGCTTTACATTTTTTAGGTATATTGTGATGTTGTTTAAAAAAAGAGAGCTCGAAGGAGTTAATGTCTATGCTTTTTTTAGTTTTTAATTTATATGTTTTCTAAGGTTTAGGTGATTGGTGTTTATCTGTCTTTTCCTTACTTGTTGAATAGTATATTTGATGTGAGAATGAGGCTCCGCTTGATGATTTAAGAATTCTACTTTTAGATTTTGATTTATGGAGTTATGTCAAGAATATGTTGATGCTTGATTGGAGACCTGTAGGAAGATTAAGATTTTCTATGATTTGGGTTTCTCAAATTTATCTTAGATTCTCTCTATATCATGGGTTGTATGAATTTTGGCAATTTGCATTCATATAGTTTATGTGATGAGGAGATTGATTAAGTTTAATTATGATTCGTGAATGCACTTTTGGGGTTTCCGAATTTAATCAGTCGTGTGCAGATGATTCTAATGTAAGTAATGATATGTTGGCTAGTGTTCTAACTGATGGTAAATTGTCATCTTGGCGTGCTTATGATTCTTCCACTACACCTATTGCTGATTTTTTGCTTCTTTATTCGCTGAGATTAATCGCATTTAAGGCATTCTTAGTATTGGCATTGTTTTGTCCCAAGGGGAAGATATAGGACTATTTATTTTCATCTGATACGATTGTTCAATTCAAGGGGAGATTTTAAGGTATCTTCATGACTATTAGTCTTACTTTTTGGCATCTTTTTGTCCTAAGGGGGAGAATGGATGATGTAGTGGCTGTAATTGTTGTGTTTACTTGGAGAACTTTGTTGTTTTTCTTAATTTTAGGTTATTGTTTATTTAGATATTTTCCAAGTGTTTATTTGGAAGTTATTTGGAACCTCATGTTCAATTAAGGGAGAGTTTCTATATAATATATGCATTTCCAATTATCCTCTTAAGGGGGAGTTTTGACATGTGAAAAATAATACCAAAAAGAGGAAGAATGTTAAGATATATGTAATGATATCTTATTATTTAATTTTGGGCATTATTTGACAATTGGATTTAGTTGGACTTATGTGGGACTTTTTCAAGATAAAGTTAATTAGGTTAAAATTCTAATCAAGATGATATTTAATTTATAGTCTATTTTGGAGATAATGGCTATCTAAGGTAACAAAATTTATGGAGATTTTTTTAAAAAATTATAGCTGTGTTGTTGCTGTTTTTACGTAAATTTTGGGGATGTATTGGTGTCAGTTTTGTGTGTAAAAACGATGGGCATCTTGTGACTTGGCGGCTTGGATTTTAGGGCTATCTTGGATAATATTTGGTAGCTGAATTTGTGGGATATTATTCTAATGTGGTGTTGAATTTTTTAGCAAGGATTATGTGACTTTGGGAGCAGTTTTAATCGTTTATTGTGAGTGATTTTGCAGTTACTTATTCTCCATTTTTTGAATCACAATTTTGGGATGTGTTGGTTGTTGGATGCGTTAAATTTGGCAGCAAGTTTTTCTAGTGTTTGTGTGGTTCTTTGGTGGCTGCTAATTGTTTGTGAAGTGCTAATTGTGTGATTGTCGGTTGTAAGTTGTTGTGTGCGAAAGCGTCACAAGTTTTCGTGATCTTTGCAGTTGTTGTTCTTTGTCAATGACGTGATATTTGTTGGGCTTATTGGTTATTGATCGTATGAGTTTTGGTGGCTGTTAATAATGGTGGTGGTGTGCAAAAAAAGTTCCAGTAGTCGTTGTGAATTTTGTAACTTTGATATTTGCAACGTTTCGGTGAAGAAACGTTTATTTTTGTTAGTGATTTTTCTACTGATATATGTTAGGTGTTTCGGTGATAATGTCGAAAAACTTCAGCAGTTTAATTGGTGAACAAACATTTATTTTTGTTAGTGATTTTTCTACTGGTATGTGTTGGGTGTTCCGGTGATAATGTCGAAAAACTTCAGCAGTTTAATTGGTGAACAACTTCCAATCTTTCGTTGAAGAAGGTGAATTATTATGAAAGTTGTTTTTCTTGTCTCAAGTATATTTGTTTATGTTCTTTATTGTTTAATCACTTGAGTTGTTTATTTCTTATCTTTATTGTCAAACATTGTTGAAAAAATCATCTGTTAAGTTTAGCACGAGTTGGTCATGTTATTATGTAGGATTTACTTTCACTGATTTTGAGGACGAGGGATAGTGTCAAGGATTGAATGAGTCGGCTTAGTAAAACCTTGTATAAAACTATTGTCATTAGTGAAATGATTAAAATGGGTGACCGCCCTGTAGACATTGGCAAGATGTGCTGAACTGCGTTAACAAATTTCAAGTATTGATTTGTTACTTCGTATTTGATTTTTTTTTGTTTTGGTATTTGTCAGAAAACTTATAGTTGTTATGGTTGATTAATAATTTGTGCAAAACTATATCCTTCGGGATTTTCAAATACTAATAGTTAATATCTCATATAATTTTTAAGAAAGTATTTATTAATGATTGATCAACAATTTCTAAAGATATTTGTAAGCAAAAACTAAAAGTAAAAGCTGAATTGCGAGCTGATAAAAAAAATAAAAAACAAATACATCAGTAAGAAATTTTCCGTCAATCGTGGCTTCCCCTTAGTTCAATCACTACGGTCCTAATGCTCTATACCGTAGTGGTTGTGCTTTAGAGTTTCCATGTGTTTTAACAAGATAGCCTTATATACATTCCAGCTTTACAGTGTTAGTATTGATACCATCTCTATAGAGATCAATGTTCTGAATACCGTACCGGACTTGGTACCGGATTGGGCTCTGGAACGGAACTGTATCGGTACCGGTCGTACCG
>JANKOD010000191.1:9876731-9898713 GCA_026284645.1 Erythroxylum acuminatum
TAGTAGTAGTAGTAGTAGTAGTAGTAGTAGTAGTAGTAGTAGTAGTAGTAGTAGTAGTAGTAGTAGTAGTAGTAGTCATAATAATAATAATCATTACTATAATAATAATATAAATAATAATAGTAATTATTATTATTATTATCAGTATAATAACAATAATTGTTATTATTATTCCGTAGATAAATAATTGCATAAATAAAACAGTTAATAATTATAACGAATTGGATATTGTTATAAATAATAATAAGCATAATCATGATAATAAAATTAATAATCATAATCATAATAGTCATAATAATAACATGATAGGTTATCATAATCATAATAGTCATAAAAACGTTATCTTTATTATGATAACCTATCATGTTACGTACAATTCATAGTTGTTAATTAATAATAATAAGGATAATAGTAATAATTATTATTATTATTATTATACAAATAATAATCGACATCAATTAAATATTGAAAAGGAATTTAATTATAACAACAACAACAACAACAACAATAATAATAATAATCATCATCATCATCATAATCATAATCATAATCATAATAATAAAATTAATAATAATAATAATAATAATAATAATAATAATAATAAGCATTTTAATTTCAAATGATACATTTATTAATCATAAGCAATATACTGAACTACAAACCTAATGATAATAGTCACATAATAATAATAATAAAAATAATCATACAAAAGGATAATAATAATAATAATAATAATATTATTATTATTATTAAAAGCAAACTATCGTAATGGGCTGGCTGACGAGGGCGACGCGTCGCCCTCGCGAAACTGGTCATTTTCAGCAAGTTTTGCGACGGCGAGGCCTTGCCCTCGCAAGCTGGCCGAAAATGGCCAGTTTTGCGAGGGCGAAGCCATATTAATAAACAAATATAATAAAATTAAGAGTAACACTAATATTAATAAACAAATATAATAAAAATATATATAAGATTTATAACAATAAGTTTATAAACTAAAGTCAGAAAATAATAATAATAATAATTAAAGAGTCTAAGATTCATTATATTAATAACAGTACTAAATTTAATAATAAAAACAAGAAAATTTATAATAATAAGCAATTTTATAATAATATTAGAAGGTGCGATATATGCATTTAACCTTAATAAGGAATTTAATAATAATTATTATTATTATTATTATAAGGAATATAAAATTAATCATAATAATAAAGTTAATAATAATGAGAAGAAAATTACTAATTATAACAAATTTCATAACAATAATAATAATTAAAATAATTTATAAATGTAATAATCATAACGAATATTATTATTACAATAATAATACTATTAAAAATAATATTTATAATAATAATAAATATAACAAAATTATTAACAAGGAATTTAGTAAAAATTATAATAAAAACAAGAAAATTAATAATGACAAGCAATTTGACTATCATATTACGAATTAAGATATATGCATTTAGTCATAATAAAAAATTTAATAATAATAATAATGATACTAATATTAATAATAAATATAATTAAACAATTAATAAGATTTATAATAATAAATATATATATTCAACTCCAATAATAATAATAATAATAATAATAATAATACTAAAAAGAACAATAATAATTATAAATTATAAGGAATATAAAATTATTAAGAATAATCAAGTTAATAATAAGAAGAAAATTACTATTTATAGCATATTTCAAATTAATTAAAATAATTCATAAATTTAATAATCATGACGAATGTTATCATTATAATAATAATACTATTACTAATAATAATTATAATAATAAATATAACAAAAAGTTGAACATCTTTATTAACAAGGAATTTAATAATAATTAATAATCAATTTAATAATTACTATTCAATAAATGTAATAATAATGAGTAATGTAATTATAATAATTTAACAGTTATTATAATAATGCAAATATAATTAATTAGTGATTAATAATAATTATAATGAATTTACCAAAAAATTATTATTATTATTATAATGATGCTAGTAATAGTAATAATATTTATAAATAATTATGTATAATTAATAATAATATTATTAATTCCAATAATAATAAATAATAAACAACTAAATAAATCAATATATACACTTAACAATTATTGGGTAATTAATGATGTTCACGAATAATAATAAAGAAATAAATTTTAATTATTTATCCTTAATAATAATAAGGATATTAATAATGTTATGAATAAAATTCGTTGCGTAAAAATCAAGTTGTTCATAAATTACAAACATTTCAGAAGTGCAAAAGTCACTTCCTTTTTAAAACACAAGGCGAGCTCCTATACAGGCTTGGCTTGAAATCAACGCCGTCTAAGCAAAAAAGGAGGAGTACAGAGGAAGCCACGGATTTAAATTTTATAACAAAAATGACGTCGTTTAGCTCATTAGACAGAATAAGACAGGGGATCTTCGACAGAGGATCCGGACTCCGCACTTATCTACTGCATTCTCTGGTCTAGAGTCTAGAGTCTAGATACCCTCCCTAAACGAAAAAGAAAACAGAAAGCGAAGAGAATGGTGTATTCGTTTGGAAAAGACTTGTAATGATCTCTTGCTTCACTTCCCATGCTTAACCCACAACTCCGCTCCATTCAACTTACAGACGCTTGAATCTCCTCCAGTGTCTTACCTTTTGTTTCAGGCACCAGCTTGATGATGAAGATAACGGCCACTAAACATATGCAAGCATACAAATAAAATGTACCTGAAAAATTGTACAGTCAAGAACATCGGTGATTCAAATTACTGCTCTAGACCCAACTCTTTTCCTGGTTACCTCAATATAATCCATGTTGGGAACTTACCAAATGAACTCCAACTCAGAAGAAAAGTAAAGGTGAAGGATACCGTCCAAGAACCAAACCAGTTAACCATTGTCACCAAGCTTCCAGCCAGTCCCTTGACATTAAGTGGGAATAGCTGCAACATGCGAAGCATTCACATTTAAATTCGTTTTGAGCCTACTTTTGTTGCTATATATGTTTGTTGCGATGAAAGTATCAGAAGTTTTGAGGTTACCTCAGACATTAATACCCAAGGAATTGCACCCATTCCTATTGAGAAGGAGGCTATGAAAAGCTGAAAATCAAGAAGGCTAAAATTGTTATAGCAGATAAGCATTAGATCAGATGTCAAGCTGGAAAGATGGAGACAATGAAGTTACCATCACACCAGCAATTGCCAAGATTGGAGAAATGGTGGAAGCTGGATTATTCTCCTGGTTGTTGAAACTTAACCTTGTCAGGAACTTTTATATGAAAACAAGGTAATAAATTCAGAGATTTAGACAATGACCTTCACAAGGAAAGATGTCCCTATCAAAAGATTCCCAAGAAGCAGACCAACTGCAGAAATCTGAATCGAAAGCATATGACTTTTAAAAAAACCTCTGTTTGTTTCATCATTTCGCAGAATTTTTTTTTACCGATGCTCACAGTTAAAAGAGGTCTTCTTCCTGCTCTGTCCACTAAGATTGAAGCAAAGGATGTGATCAAGATTTGCAAGCAAGAAAAAAGAATACTTCCAAGATTGGGATCAAATCCTGAAACGCAGAAATAAAACAACATGAAGAAAACTGGAATCCAACTGTATAATTCATAGGAATTTACGGCCAATTAAAATTGTTATCTCATCTATATTTCACTTTCCATTACAGTAGAAAATCACCTGCATCTGAGAAAATTTTGTGGGCGTAGAATATAATGCCATTAATGCCACTAATTTGCTGGAATGCCATTAGTCCGACTGCAATCTGAAGAGCCAAATGCAGAATGCAGAGAGTTGGGAGTAAGAAAAGAGAACCATATTGCAAAGTTCCAGACAGCAGATTTTCATCCTAGCAGAACAGTTGATGCTTACAAAGACGAGGCGAATGTGTCTTCTGCTAAACAAGTCCATCACAGATGCTTTTGGAAGCTGTTGAATAATAGCTAAGGATTCCTGTAAGATCGAACAAGATTGCTTAACTTTGCATTTACTGTCTTACTTAAAGATGGACGACAGCATACAAATTAAGATTGATGATGATGCTAATATAGCGCATGAAGAATGAATATGATCTGGGCTTCAATAGGGGCTTAAAAATTTTCTTTCAGGAGCACATCTAAGTCACTGAAAATCATTGTTCTAATGATAAAATAAGAAAAATAAAATATTTGAAAAGAATTTCCTACTATAATGTCAGCCTTCTCTTGAGAAATATCAGCATTAGGCCCTCTAAGCATTTGCAGTGAGGCTACAAAATCTTCCTGCTGACCAACCATTGCCTGTAGCAGAAGTGTTACGTAATTAAAGAACACGACGATTCTTAGCCTGCTGAAAGTTAGCTTCCTATCTTTCATTTTTCCTTTCTCCTTTGATGCTTATTGACAGAAATATAATGATATTGTCCAGTAGAATTTCATCTAGTGAAGTAAAAGTTTATCAACTCTTTTCCCTGTAGCTTTTACTAGCCGATTCGAGTAACTATGGAAGCAAATGTTTAAAAACTTGAGCATACCAGCCATCTAGGGGACTCGGGAATGAAAAACAGACCGGAAAGCATAAGCAGGCAGGGGATAGTTCCTGCAACCAAGCCAAATTCCAAGTAACCATTGTAATAAGGATAAGAACATAATCAACTCCTCGATTGACTGAATCTGTTTGCTATTCTTTAGGATGTAATCCATCTGTTACGATTCAGTCATTTACTTCACTTGTATCTATTTAAACACATATTCAATCTTGTAAATGTATAAAAATATACATTTATCACAATCCTTTAATGGTATTAGAGCATCAAGCCTAACGGCAATTATTTTTTTAATTGGCTTGCCTTTAAATTCAGTCTTAGGATTCATGTGGCGATGACATAACAGATTTAGCCATTTGAAAGCAAAACTTCCAATATTTTTACATTGCAAAGATTCCAATATCATTAAGCCTTGTTTGGTAATGAAAATATTATTTCTTGTATTGATATAAGCTAGAATTAAACTATTATCAGTTTGATTTAAGATTTGGAAAGGATAATGAAAAGAAAGGGGCTAACTTTCAACTGCGAAGATAAGGAAGAAAAAAAGTAAACAAATCCAACAAAACTACGAAACGAGGCATTCGAGGGGGTATACGAACCATACCAGTTAGAGATAGTGTTCTCCAAGATACACATGCACCTATCATGTAAGCAACAGCCAATCCAATAACAATGAAGAGCTGCAGAGAATGAAAACCAAAAGGAAAATATAGATTCTCCAGTTGTAATTCGTGAAAGCATTTGAACATTTTCAGAGAAGGATTTTCTTTCATTTCATAAAACTAACTCACTACCTGATTAGCCGTTGCTAGCCCTCCTCTGAGGTCCTTGGGAGTGACCTCTGAAATGAATACAGGTACCTTTGTAATTTGAATGAAACAAGCAAGCAGCAAATGAGTTCCAATCTGCATACTTTTGCTTAAATTTGAATACGGACTAGTGACTAACGGGTAACAAAACATACCACGTAAGAAAGGACACCACATCCATATCCAGTTAGAAATCTTCCGAAATCCAATGATAAAGGTCCCTGCTCAGAGATACAGACACAGAGCATTATTCTCTACTGGAAGAAGTCCTTTTTGTGTGAATTAAACAAAAAAATTAGTTAGAAATAAACACAAAACCAAAGCTAAGTAGATTGCCATCCACCCTGCTATGCAGACAGCTGACGATATCCTCATGGCCTGCAATAAGACAGCATATAAGCTCAGTTTCAAGAGACATAAGTTTTGGAAAAGATCATTCATATGACCCCAACAGAGTTCATCCGTCTCTCATACCCCTTTCCGGCCAACGAAGTCAGCAATTCGTCCACTAGTGATCGCCCCAATCATAGCTCCAATATTCAAGATAGATCCAAAGACCGAATACTGCAACCGACATAAAGTTTCTTACATCAGAAATTCATGACCAGATATTGCAAATGTTGACTGCTATTTGGACACAACAACTTCATCAGAAATTGAACTTACAGCAGAAAATGACAGATCAAGGTCTTTCATGATACCAAACTCGGTTGGAGCCGAATATCCCACCTGGTAAAATTCAGAACCTCATAATATTTAAGGTGCGACATATTTTTCTTCAGTAGAAAATCAGTAGGAGATATGTATGAATCATCGAAGTAACATGTATAATTTCCAGCTTAAATCTTGCAAACAGAACGATTTTGGAAGGTTAGTTCATATAAACACATTCCTAACATCATTACCGTCTTCTTCCCATTCAATGCAACTAAAATTTAAATTGTCTACAAACTAAAAAACTTGGTTAGTTAAAAGTTAAGGGAATCATTCCATGCGTAAACACCAACATTCAGTTCCTGTTATTTCGAAAATGCATAGGCATTTATACTAGGTTACGATACTTACACAAGATCCAAACTCGAATGCCCCACAAACTGCAATGGCTGTACTAAAAACAACCATCCCAATATCACCATTGTCACTCTCATTTTCCTTCACAATCTTCTTTCTCCCAATAAATGGCTCAAAGATGCTGTCATCAGCCTTCTCTATATCTCTAGGAGTAGCCATTTGGCTTCAATATTTCTAAGAACACTAAAAAACTGAAGACAAACAATTTGTTCAAGCGTCTGTAACCACCCAACCATTAAACGAGAAACAAAACAATGGAAAAGGAGGCCCCTTTACCTTAAATAACTGAATGAGACTATTATTTAATGACTTATATTGGTTTATATTCCTGCACTGCCATGTGCAATATTTGGGGAGCAGATCCCAAGTGCTGAGAATAGTTTAGCCTTAAATTTCCAGATTCCAATCTGTTACGTGAGGAGAAAGAGTAAATACAGGAGACAAATAAAAACCGTTTAGAAAGCTTTCACCAAATTTGATTGGTAGGAACTCTTCTCAAGTTCTAATCTTGCTTTGTTTCTATATTTGTCCGAAACGTTGGATAAGATTGACTGACGCTTGAAAGCACAGGACATGAGTAACATCATATATAGTTGCTATAATTTTAAATCAAACGGAGATTTAGGATAAATAAAAATTTTAACATGTAATTTTAAAATTTTTATTAAAATTAATTCAAATTTTATATTATAATATTTGAATTTTCACCTTATATAAAATACAATCCAATGTCACACGTCACTACAACATAAGGGACTTTTAGTGACGAAATTTCAAAATCGTCACTTTAGAATTAACGACGATTTATTTTCGTCACCAAAGCCCCGTAACAAAAAACTATAGGTGACGTTTTCACCAAATTGTCACTAATTCTTTTTTACTACAATTTGTTTTCGTAGTGAAAAAGGTATATGCAACATTTTTCTAAATCGTCACCAATAACTTTTGGCTACGATTTATTTTCATCAATAAAAGTTATTAGTTACACTTCAATAAACGTAGCTAAAAGTTTACGAAAACAAAGTGTAGTAAAAAGTTATTGGTGACATTTTAAAAAATGTGGCCAAAACTTTTAACTACGCTTTATTTTCGTAGCTAAAAATATAGCCAAAATTTCATAAAGGTAGTCAAATCTTTTTAAGTATGTTTTGAAAATTTTCATAAACATTTCACCTAAATATTATATGATGCAAATTATAATTATTGGTAACATTTTTAATCAATATTGTTGTATGTAATATTTAGATTTTTTGGTTGTATAATTTATTTTACAAAAATATAATAAAAATAATTGAAAAGTAGATGTATTGTATATAAAAAATTAAATATCATTAAATTTGATCATGTACAAGACGTTAATTACAATTTCAAAAATACTTGTGTACAAAATAAAAATAAAATATTAGTTTCATGATTGAGACTCGTTTTTATCTTCACTGCTTATATAATCCAGACCAAGTAATTTTTTGACGTACTTTTCAAGCGTGGCAACTTTTGTTTATTATGTTCTAATTTAGCCTTAAGTGACTGGTTCTCCTTTTTAAGACGCTTTGAATCTTATTTATGAAAATATATATAATACAATAAATAATATTGTTTTTACAGATATAATTATAACTTGTGAACAAAGAACTTACATATTTATTTCGCAGGACAATAAATGATTTGAAGCCTTGATTGTGAGGAGTTTTCATTTTTTTCTCTATTAACCTTGGCTTTCTCAAACTTTTCTTAAATAAAGAAAGAAATAGTTATTAAATTATGTAACAAGATTAATGGAAGCAAATGTGAAGAGAAAGAAAATAAACATTAATGTTGGCAGAGGCCCAAGAATCATATATAAGGCTCCAATTTTTTGGAAACATCCGTTCGGGAACATATTTACTTGCCTCCTCATTCGAAGAAAAAGATTTGTAATGCACGGTGTAATCGATAACGACAATCTCTGATCCTTTTTCTTAACAGTGAAGTCACACAATTTGAAAATTCAGGGTTGTCGATATCGACAATATTAAGCTTCATTTGTGAACAACAAATAAAAATGAAATTAATATTTAAATAAGTAAAACAATATTGCATATAATTAAATAAATTGAAATTTTACCAAAACTTTATCCAAAGCATTCTCTAGCAAGTTGTCTTCTTTCAACTGCTTGGCATGCTTAAGGCAAAACAATTCAATCGTGGCAATTACTCCTAACTCATTAGACAATTTTCCTGATTGAATTTTGTCTACAGAACAACTTTGCAAGGTATTAATATGTACAGAAAACTTATTGTTCAATGCAACTTTCATTCGTTGCAACTTATAATCTTTAGTTATACCTATACCTCTTTTCCTGATGGCAGTCTTGGAACCTGATAACAAATAAATAATGATAAGAAAATACGCATTAAATATGTAAATATATATTTGAGCATAAGTCTAATTATAGGTGTTAAGATTAATACACTTGCAGATTCCTCAGTACTAGTTGAGGCAGATGGAGGTTAATGCTGACTGGCTTCATTGGTGGATGAAGTCTATTGTTATTATTGGCTAGGATTTGATTGATCTGGTTATTGTGGGGAGGAACAATTTCAATATTTGCCACCTTCTTCTCTTTGTTTCTACCAGGTATCATTGTATTGGATATCTCTAACTCAAACATCAACAATATGTATAAATGTAACTCAAACATCAACAATCTACATTAACATAACTCAAACATCAACAATCTGCATTAACATAAGTCATTCATCTCAATATCAACTTTACCAAACACAACACTAATGTCACAATCTTTTTGTATATGCTTATAACTTGTCCTCCTAGAGAAAGCTACTTTGGAATACTATCTTAGTCATAGCTAATATAACCTCTATTACTTAACTAGTCATGAAGAATTTAACAATATGCTTTATTCACATGTAGTTGATGGTCACAACCTAATGAAGCACAATGTTGATGATCTTAGGAATGCATATCTAAATATGGTCTAGAAGACCTTAATTATGGGGGACTCCATTTCGTATGAAGTATTAAATACAAAGGTAACTTGAAATTAAAGGAAAAAATGGATATGATTGTATTTATGTTCTTACACGGCCGTGTATCTTCTTACATGGTCATATATCTTCTTACACAGTTGTGTATCTTCTTACATGACTGTACAAGTATTTGCACGGCCATGTATATACTTATTTGCATTTGTTGGATACCAAAACTTTAAAAAGAATTCTCTTTAATTTCAAGGTACAAACTAAATTAGCTTCTTTTTAAGTATCGTAGCATTTATATTGTTACTCCAAAGATCACCTTTAAATATTACCAAGCTTTTCTATACGTTAGCATAATTCAAACATCAGCAATACATTTCAAACAATATAAACAACACTTTACCTTAAATTATCATGATCAAGATCTTAAAAATCATCTTCATTAATTACATTATGATTCAACTCTTTATCACTATTATATTTAGCCAAAGTATCATCACTGTTATATAATTCATCCTTAACATAGTCTTCATCTCTTTCTACGACAAGATTGGCTTGTACTTCTTCCACTTATACTATATTGTGATTAACATCTCTCCTATGAAACGATGATATATTTGCATCTTTAATTTGAATGGCTTCATTATTCAGCGCTAATTCAATCTCTTGATATACTTCATCACCATCTTCACTCATTATACCATTATCCCTTCCAAAAAGTCGAAGAGATTTCAGTGTTGAAACTTTTGAACAACCTTCCAATTGCTACCCAATACAATGTAGTTAAGGTCGAAAACTTGCTTCACTTAACTTGCAATGATCAAAGGGTCATTATCATACCATGTCTTATTAACATTGATGTTATTAATATTCCATTCACTTTTATGTCACCAAGATTAAATCGTTTACACTTAAATAGAACAACCTTTTTATCCTTGATGTAGTGCAACTCTATTACTTCTGAGAGGACACTATATAAATCAATAAAATCATCGTCATGTCATCCCTCAACAACAACCTCACAATTTTGTCTTCTAAGTCGATTGTCTCGATCTTGTATGTGAAATCTAACTCCATTAACAATGAAACCTGTATATTTTTTTCCACACATATGAAGTCCACATGCCAAAGCATATAATATTAGTTCAAGCTTATATAGAATCAAAGCTATGTATTTTTCTATTTTCAAGCTCTTTTACTTTCAGTGTCTTGCAATATATGTCCATCGGTAAATTTAGCGACGGAATGTTATATGACCGTCAGTAAATTTAGCAACAGACTTACAATTTACCGTAGGTAAATTCACCGATAGAATATTAGGAATATATCATAAATTTATCGACAGAATATTTAAGTCTATCGGTAAATTTCCCTAATTGTATCGATGGGAATACAAATTTTATTGCTAAATTACCAACAAATATATAACATTCTGTCGCTAAATTTAATGACGAATTCCTTATTTATGTCGCTAAAATTTACCTACGACCATTTCTCTTATGACACTTTACGTCGGTAATTTTCATTGCCAAATTTGTAAAACCTATTTTTCTTATAGTGTGTGGTCCAACATGTAAGTCACCTACAAGATAGTGTAATTCTTTCACATGTGCATATAGTTCTCAAGGTTGCTTGAAACAATATCTTGAAGTTTGTACACATTTTTAGTGAGTTACACATTCCCATATACGACTGTGTAAGTCATAATAACCCCATTTCTTCCATTCTTTATCCCGTCCAGTGATGGTGTAAGATGTTGACTTAGGATATGATGTAGCAATTAACACAACATAGGTGAGACCCAATGCTATGTATGTAGCGCTCTCTTACCCTAGGGTACATCCTGGGATGCCCTGAGGACATTCCAGTACATAACCTATGATAATGACGTGCTACGATCATTCACAACATTCACTTTACATGGCATCATAAATCTTATTCTCTTATGAACATCATTAAGAAAGTCACAATATTTTAAAACCCCAAAATTTCCTCATTTCATTTTATAAAAATCGAAGGTCTACAATGTGTCTCTCAACATTCCTTATATATACATCATCAAAGCCTAATACACAAGTGCTACATGAAAGAGGAAATACACAAAATCTATCTAATCTGTCCAAAACCCAGCTGACCAACCTTTGAGCCATAACTTCTATTTCCAAATCACAAGTCTACATTGCTTATAGCCTCTCACAGTAGCTAGAGTCATCTCTCGGTCCTGAAAAGTCAACGTTGTAATTTTGGTGAGCTTTGTGAACTCAATGAGGTAACCATCATCGATGGTTCACTCAATTCATGCATCACATCAATACATGTAACAATTTGTTCACATCTTTGTATAATTAATCACATATCACATTCTCACTTAAGAATAGGAAATTTTGCATTTTAATCAATCAAACATACTTATAAAATGCATATGAAATGCTCATGTGACTCTTTTTTCATTTATTACGTTGTTGTGACCGAGTGCCTAAACTGTCTCATATTCATTGTGAATATCGGGCTCATTTATAACTGTCCCTTATCCGTTGGGGATACAGGGCTCATTTTATATAGTGAGCCTTTGGCTCTTATACACTTTCTGAGCTTTAGGCTCTTTTTTACAATCTGAGCTTTAAGCTCTTTTTCGGTTGCTACTCCGGTTACAACTCCCATTATCTGATCATGCATTCATGTTTGGAATGCATCTCTCATAATCAGTCGTGTCATGAAACATATAGTTCGTCACATTCACATACAAGTAGCACTTCAACATCTGATTCACATATCACAATCATTGGACCTTCATTGTCCGGAATCAACACTATGAAATCACATTCATTCAATAATTCAAACACAATAAAATCAAACAATTAATTGAGTGAGACCATCTAGGTTACTTACAAGTCGCTCCCGAAGCTAATGTCTAGAAGTTCCAACAATGTCTAGAGGTTGACGTTCCAGTTGCTCCTCTATAACAAGCAATATACATAAATCAAAATTTGCCATTTATAAGTGTTGAAAAATGCACATGTATGCAATGAAATATGCGCAATGCATGTTCATGACAATCCCGGGTATTTGTCCATTATCCTCATCATATAATCAATCATTTCTCAAAGCTCACCTGAGTATAATTCATACTTAGGTTTATAACTCAATAAAAACCTTAAAATCACAATTCATAACTCATTGAATCACTTTCAGATTGTTCCAAAACTAAATTTCGGGTCTACTATTCTTATACTAAAATAGTACACTATACTCAATTTCCATCTAGAAATTGAAAGTCTTAGAAACTGTATCAAAATTCAACTTCTTCATGTAATTTGTAGCCCTATGTCTCTAGTTTACTCCAAATTAAAAATCATCTCGTTTGGATGTCTAGAGAAGAAGTTATGGTCAAAAGAAACAAGACTATTTAGTTTGCAATTTCTCTCGGGTGTTCAGACCAAAAGTCCACAGATCCACATTTCCATCTTTTATTCACAGTGAACATGAAAAATGTCTATTTTTTCTCTTATTCATGACAGGACAATAAATCACCATTTTTGTTTCATAAAATAACAACTCTAAAGGATTAACAATATACTCACTTGATAAAACTCCAAAATCTTCAAAAACTCCAAGAAACCCAAACTCTCATACACCCACGTACATCATCTTGAAGGTGATTTAGGTTAGGTTTTTCTTGAGGCAAAAAGGAATAGGTAACGAAGTTGGAGTAGAAAAAGGTAGTTGAAAGTAAGATATAACTCTAGTGAAGGTTTCGATGAATCAAAATTCCTTGAAGGAAAAAGTTTGTAGAAGATAGTTTTGAAGAAAAGACTAAGTCAAAAAGTCCCCACGCTCGCGTACATACTATGCTTCTATAACCTTATTCTTAAACGCTGCGTATCACATATTAAGATTCAAGCTTAAACGTTGCGTATAACGTCTTGTGATTCAAGCTAGCGTCTGAGAATATTAAATGTTGCGTATGACGTCTTGCTATTCAAGTCGTTGCGTCTAAGAATCTTAAACGCTGCTTATGACGTCCTACAATTCAAGACGTTGTGTCTAAGAATCTTAAGCGCTGCGTATAACACCTTGCGATTCAGCTAGCGTCTAAGAGTCTTAAACGCTGTGTATAACCTCTTGCTATTCAGCTAGCGTCTAAGAGTCTTAAACGCTGCGTATAACATCTTGCGATCCAACTAGCGTCCAAGAATCGTTCCCCACTTAGATGCCTTCGTCTTCAATAATTGCCGTAACAACTTAGTATTTCAATTATAAAAGAAATGTGGAATAGGTCTAATGAGTCAAGAAGACTTCACTTCTTCTATTGATTTTGAGGAAAATCAATTAATAGTAATAGAAGTGTGTGAACTGTTTTGATGAATTTGTCAAGTGCGCAGATAATAATATGTGGCACAATTCATCAAATCAAGACGATAATTTAGCAAAGGCTGAATAAGATGAAGCGTTTAAGTTGGATCAGACGAATTGATTAAGGTGCAGATGAATCAAACGGAGTGACTAAGTCACAAACGGATCAGACGGATTGATCATGTCTCAGACGGATTAGACAAAGTGCTTAAGTCTAAGATGATCAGACGAAGCAGACTAAGCCTGAGATGATCAAAGGCTAAGTCTAAGATGATCAGACGAAGTAGGCTAAGTCTGAGGTGATCAGACGCAGTGAGATGATTAGACGAAGTAGACGCATCTAGGCAACACAATGAAATCGGACAGAGTAGACACATCTAAGCAAATAGACGCATCTAAGCAAAGCAGTGTAATCGGACGGAGTAGACGCATCTAAGCAAATAGACACATCTAAGCAAAGCAATGTAATCGGACGGAGTAGACGCATCTAATAGATGCATTTAAGCAAAGCAATGTAATTAGACGGATCAGATGCATCTAAGCAAGTTAGACAAAGTACACGCATCTAAGCAAGACGCAAACAAAGTCCACGCGTCCAAGTAAGACGTAGACGAAGTAATTGAAGAATGTACTAGAACGTCATTTAGTTGGAGTTGAACTCAACTTATAAAAGATGTTGGAAAATTTTAAGGATTCGTCTCTCAGACGATTTAACACAATTTAGCTTTACTCTATATGTCTCTAACAGTTTCAATATCATCATCTCTCAAATTCTAAAGTAATCTCCGAAGTTTTCAAAGTCATTTTTAACAATTATCCAATATCATTGATTCCTATTTCTATTTTCCATACATCAATTTACTTGCCAATTTGGCATTTTTCCTAGTCCAATAAAATCAACACTTTCGAAATTTATTCCTAAAATTCACTAGAATTCGAAATTTACAATTATACTCACCAATTAAATTTCTGATACAACAATTTCACAAATTCTCAATAGTATCACATTAGAATTCAATTATACCCGGAATTATCCATGAATGCATATGCAATTATTTTCATGTGTAGAAGTTCAATATTCACATGTATGTGTATATCATATAATGCATGAGCATGCAATGCATTTCTAAATCTCTCGGAAATCTCTCATTCTTACTATTTTAGCCTTAACATGGGTAACGGGATGTTACAATGTATTTTCCATTTTTCAAGCTCTTCTACTTTTAGTGTCTTGTAATATACATTCGTCGGTAAATTTAGTGACGGACATATTAACAACAGACTTACAATTTACCGTAGGTAAATTCAGCAACATAATATTAGGAATCCGTCACAAATTTAGCGATGGAATATCTAAGTACATCGGTAAATTTCCCTAATTTTAACGACAGAAATACAAATTCTGTTGCTAAATTTACCAACATATATATGACATTCCGTCGCTAAATTTACTGACAGATTCCTTATTTTTGTCACTAAAATTTACCTACGACTATTTCTGTTATATCTCTTTCTGTCGGTAATTTCCGTTGCCAAATTTGTAAAACCTATTTTTCTTGTAGTGTATGGTCCAACATGTAAGTCGCCTATATGAACGTGTAATTCTTTCACACGTGCACATAGTTCTCAAGGTTTCTTGAAACAATATCTTCAAGTTTGTATACATTTTTAGTGAGTTACACATTCCCATTTATGATTGTGTAAGTCATAATAACCCCATTTCTTCCATTCTTTATCTCGTCTAGTGATGGCATAAGATATTGACTTAGGATATGACGTAGCAATTAACATAACATAGGCGAGACCTAATGATATGTATTTTTTCATTTTTCAAGGTTTTTTACTTTCAGTGTCTTGCAATATATGTCTGTTAGTAAATTTAGCGGCAAAATGTTATATGTCCGTCGGTAAATTTAGCAACAAACTTACAGTTTACCATAGGTAAATTCACCTACAGAATATTAGGAATCTGTCACAAATTTAGCGACGGAATATTTAAGTTTGTCGGTAAATTTTCCTAATTTTACCGATGAAAATACAAATGTCCTTGCTGAATTTACCAACAGATATATAACATTCTGTCGCTAAATTTACTTACGGATTCCTTATTTCTGTTGCTAAAATTTACCTACGACCATTTCTTTGATGACTCTTTCTGTCGGTAATTTTCATTGTCAAATTTGTAAAACCTATTTTTCTTGTAGTGTATGGTCCAATATGTAAGTCACCTACATGATCGTGTAATTCTTTCACACGTGCATATAATTCTCAAGGTTGCTTGAAACAATATCTTCAAGTTTGTACACATTTTAAGTGAGTTACACATTCCCATATACGACTATGTAAGTTATAATAACCCCATTTCTTCCATTCTTTATCCTGTCTAGTGATGGCGTAAGATTTTGACTTAGGATATGACGTAGCAATTAACACAACATAGATGAGACCCAATGTTATGTATTTTTCCATTTTTTAAGCTCTTTTACTTTCAGTGTCGTGCAATATCTATCAATCGGTAAATTTACCGATGGAGTGTTATATGTCCTTCAGTAAATTTAGCAACAGACTTAGAATTTACCGTAGGTAAATTCACCGATAGAATAATTTAGCGACGGAATATTTAAGTCAATCAGTAAATTTCCCTAATTTTACCAACGAAAATAAAAATTCTGTTGCTAAATTTACCAACATATATATAACATTCTGTCGCTAAATTTACTTACGGATTCCTTATTTCTGTCGCTAAAATTTACCTACGACCATTTCTCTAATGGCTCTTTCTATCGGTAATTTCTATTGCCAAAGTTGTAAAACCTATTTTTCTTGTAGTAAATGGTCCAACATGTAAGTCACCTACATGACCGTGTAATTCTTTCACACGTGCATATAGTTCTCAAGGTTGCTTAAAATAATATCTTCGAGTTTATACACATTTTTAGTGAGTTACACATTCCCATATACGACTGTGTAAGTCATAATAACCTTATTTCTTCCATTCCTTATCCCGTCTAGTGATGGCGTTAGATGTTGACTTAGGATATGATGTAGCAATTAACACAACATAGGTGAGACCCAATGCTAACATGGCGGTATGATATGAAAACTAATGTGACAAAGTAGAAGCACTTTAGGTTAATATGGTGGCTAATGTTGCTGTTAGCTCAAGGTTTATTAATGATTTTGATGATAGGTCTATAATTTTCAAAATTCAAATTGCATTTTTTTCCTTGTATAGGTAATGATATATTTCTTAAAAGGAAATAAAATCATAGTAAAAATACGTTTTTTCTTGCAAGAATTTTAATAAACTTACCTTATTAGAAAAAATTCCACAACATGTAGAAGGATCTTACTAATTCGAACAATTAGCTCCGAAATTTTTGACAAAGGTTTTTCTCTTAACATTTGAATATTAGAAGATTCCAGCAGAGATCATATCGAAGGTTTGTTTGATACAAAGTCAACTCAGAATCAAAATAAAAACAACAGTTAGTTGAAGAAAATGTCTACTTAAGGAAGAGCCATTGCGTTTACGAACAGACACAGAGTTGCAAAATACTTTATAAGCATCAATATTCTTAAAAGTTATATCTACTTCAAACTCCTTGTGCTTTAGAAAGTAAAAACACTATATTAAGAGAGAGACTTATATTCTTTGAGAGCTTACATTAATCTTAATTTATATTTATTTTTAAGAGCTTGTAGAGACTTGTTAAATACTTCGAGTGTGAAAGGTTAGAAAACCTTGAAAAATATGTATTTATGAGCTTGGAGAGGCTCGTCAAATTTAATACTTAAATTTTTATAATGAAATACTCAAGTTGGATACTTGGGAACTGGATGTAGGCTTCGTTATTAGTCGAACCAGTATAAATCGACTGTGTCATTCTTTTTCTCTTTCTAACTTTTAAATTTTCACTTTATAAGTTTGTGTTTTCAAAAGGCTCCTTCGATTTTATAATAGGCTCCTTCTGTTTTTATATCATAAGAGGTTCCTTTTGTTTTTGAAACAATTAATAGGCTCCTTTCTTTTTATGTGCTAGCAGGTTCCTATCAATTAATAGGCTTCTTTCTTTTTAAGCGCTAGCAAGCTCCTATCAATTAATATGCTCCTTTCCTTTTAAATGCTAACAGACTCCTTTCGATTGACAGGCTCCTTTCGTTTTTAAACAATTAACAGATCCTTTCATTTTCAATGTTAACAGAATCTTTTCAAAAGTTAATAGAACCCTTCTATCTATAAACTTATTTTGTTTAGCAAGATATTATCAATTTGAAAGTACCTTGCATTTTTGTTTACACACAATTCACCCCCTCTTTCATGTGTTTGCTTTATAAGTTACAACCAGCATTTTGATGATATAGGTAATGATGTGTCACTAACTCGCAATATATGGTCCACTAAGGGAATGATAAATGACAATGTTTGCTGATTGGATTTTCACATTTCTTTATTTAAAATAACATCGCTTTGGCTTAAGGCGATCAAAACAACATCATAGTTCAAGTTATCTTTAACTTATTAAAATTACAATTTTAAAACTAGATATTAAGCTTATGGTGGTGCGTTTGGCCACGTGGGAAGGAATTAGGAACAACATTTGTATCGTTGTGATCATCTAGAGGAGTAAAAGAGTTTGGTATATATCGAACGATATTTAGACAATTAAATTATTTTAACGATATTTAGACAATTAAATTATCTCTAAAAAGTCAAGAAGTAGAAGCCTAAAATTCTTCCTTGATTTATAAATGGAGTTCAAATATCATATAGAAAAAGAGGAGTTTTGAATAAGAAAAATATTTTGCATTTCAATTTCTTTAAAACTATTAAATAAAAGAGTATTTATACATAAATATACATAGAAATATACATGAAAATATGCTACTACAATGACTAGACATAATATATGGCATAAGGGTTTGCAGGTTAAAGTATTTTTTATGCTCAGATTGATGAGAGGCAGGTTGCCTTTAGATCTCTCCCTACATCGATTTGGCATACAAGGCCCCTCGAGGTGTGTTTGTTTTATAGCCACATTTGAGCAATATATTGATCATCTATTTTTAAATGGGTAATGGGCTAAACAGTTATAGGAGTTTTTTGGAATGCCGTTTGGATTTATTGGACCTTATGCTAGTCATAAAGACACAATTTTGCGTTGGTGGTTATCAGGAGGCAACACTGCTCAATGTACTTTGTTCAGAGTTTTGCATTCTTTGATCAGTTGGGACATTTGGAAAACAAGATGTTCTGTAAGGTTTGATGGGGCTAAGATTGATATTTCTTCATGTATTGTTGATATTATACAAGTTGTTGGTTTTATCTTGCAGAAAACTCTATCCATGTCAATATTTGGGATTGTAGTAGGAGGATATATAAGGCCAATGACTATAAATATTATTAAGTGGATCACTTTTCCAACTAGTTTCTATAAGCTCAACACTGATGGAGCATCTAAAGGCAACCCTGACAGAGAAGGTAAAGGGGGCATTTTAAGAGATTCAACAGGTAACCCCATTTTAATATATTCTTTGGGCCTTGATGACATCACAAGTGTCTAGGTTGAGATTTGAGCTTTACTACAAGGTTTGGAATTATGTGCAAAGATACTAGAAGATTCCTAATTGTTAGTAGAACTTGATTTTAAGGTAATTGTGGATATGTTTAATTATCATTTGGGAGGTATATCATTATACTTTTGAGAAAGAGATTCAACATTGTTTTAGGGAGGTTAATCAGGCAGTAGACTATATGGCAAACTTGGGTTGCTCTTTAGAGGAGCTGTTGGTTTCTAAAGAACGGACGCAGATTCCACGTGGATACCACATTACCAAATAAAATTGTATAAGTAAGGTCTCCTTTGCAGACATTATACTCTTGACTGAGCAAGTTAATGATTTCTAGCCAATTCAATAAAGAAGAAGTGAAGTTGCATAGATGACATGCCTTTCTTTAAATGTAAAAGGAAAAGCTTCATTGAAAGAAGATGTGATTAATTGATTTAGCCTCCTAATTGCATAAGACTGTAATAATTTGACACATTATAATTATCCTTTAGCCTGTATATAGTATTTAGCCTTCTTTTTATAACAAGACATATGATGAAAAAGTACTTTAGACTTGCTTGCTTGAAGTACACTATTCTATGCCGGTTCACTTTTGTTTCCTATGTCTTCTCTTACTATGGCATCTTCTAGAATTTAATTCTTAAGGAAAAAGAGTTTATTAATCCTATAGTGATGGCTAATGTTGCTCCAATTATCATGCCAAAATTATACAAAAGAGTCATTTTCATGTATAAGTTTGAATTTCAATTTAACTTTTTTGTTAGAATTGAATTTCAATTTAACTTGATGCTTCAACTTAAGGATGTGACACATTGTCCAAGAAGAATGAGATTTTGGATTAATATTTTAGAAGTTCTTCTTCTTTAAATAATGTGCATGAATCCATCACACTAAAAAAAACTCATAAGCTATATTTACTTTTAAAACTAAAAAATGTAACAAATTTAAAGTAATGTGCATGATTTATCTCTTATAAGGTGGGACTTAGAAGGGAAAAACTTTTAAACTCTGTTTGATCATAAAATTAGAAATGTAACAAATTTAAACTAATTTATTCAAAAAGAAAGTTATTTTAATTTATATCTTACTTATATTTTAAATATATATAGAAATAATTATATTTAAGGTCATTTAAACCACTTGAGGAATTATTTTAATTCTTTTCAACTGTTATATGATATATAATATAATTAACATTGATGGTTCTAACTTTAATTTTTGAATATAATTCTAGTTATCAAATGCAACTTTATTAAATTCATATTTATATATAGGAAACTTTTCTGAAGAAAGGCCATATAAATTTCTAATATTTATATTTTTGAATAATTTAGCCTCCAATATTTTAAAAATAAAAAATTATAATTTTATTTCTAGCATGTAGTTAAATGTACATAAAATATTATATACTTCATTAAATTTAAATAATATAATATATACAAAATACAAAAGGTCTTATTTTGATTGATTTAAAAATAAGGATAATTTTAAAATAATAAATTATGGTTTAAACTACATGTTTCACGTAAAATGAAAAGCTAGTGGCAATATCGAAAGATCTAAGGAATGCCTCGTAGCTAAAGGATATACCCTACACGAGGGAAATAATTATGATGAGGCATTTTTTCCATGTTATGAGATTTGTTTCAATTCGTCTAATATTAGCTATAGTAGCCAGTTTGAATCTTGAATTACATCAAATGGATGTAAAAAGTATTTTTTTTAAATAAAGAATTAGAAGAAGAAATCTACATGGAACAATCTAAAGGTTTCGTTAAGGCAAGCCAAGAATATGAAGTGTGTCAATTATTAAAATTGATGCATAGTCTGAAGCACTCCTTTAGATAGTGGTACATTCATTTTCATAACATAATTTTTTTCATATGATCTCCATATGCTTGATAAAAACTATTGTGTATATAGTAAGAGATTTTATAAATTTACAATTTTATATTTATATGTGGATAACATTTTGATTGCTTGTAGTGAGTTTGTTAAGAAAAATCAAATATTAGTTGTCATCTGAATTTAATATTAAAGAAAAGGGTAAAGCTACATATATTCTTGGAGTTAATATTTTAAAAGATCATACAAAGAAATTGTTATCACTTTCTCAAGCTATCTATATTCAAAGCGTTTTGGAAAGATTTTGTATGGAAGGTTGCAAACCAACTGATAATCCTATTACTAAAAGTGAATGTCTTAATAAGAAGTTTTGCCTATCTACACCATAAGAAAGGGAACAAGTGAAGAAAGTTCCTTATTCCAATGTAGTTGGAAGTCGCATATGTGTCATGATGTGTATAAGGCCAAATATTTGTTACTTTGTTAAAATGGTAGGTAGATATCAATCAAACCTAGTACAGACACATTGAAAAGTTGTAAGGAGAATATTGAGGTATCTAAAAAGTATTGTTGGTTATGTACTGTGATATCAAGACAATGTGTAACACCTGAATACCCCCTGAGAGGATATATAGATGCCACATAAAACAATCCTAAAACATACCAAGATATTCCAGAAATTTATTGAAAGTAAGATAACATTCTCCACATTCATACTTTGCTGAGTTATATCCAGAACATCATGTATATATTGTACTCATCATATACATGCCTTACATATAAATCCATCATGTATTATAGTTATTA
>JANKOD010000191.1:9898813-9931994 GCA_026284645.1 Erythroxylum acuminatum
TTAACAGAATTAAAGGAAATTATCTATCATATGAAATGTTTTCTTCTACACTTACAGTAAAAGAGCAGCAGAGAAGTTCAGCTCGTTCAACCCAATCCCAGCACTGAATTTGGTGAACGATTCAGAAGCTACATCAAACCCAACTTCACCACCCAAAGTGAGCTCTTTGCTTTCGGTTGCCACCGAAAGCTCTAAGATAGGGGTGGGATTGAGGCTAATGCTATCATAAATGGGGCATTCATCATGAAGGTACGGCATATCCGGATGAGACACCGCCGAAATAGGGGTGGGAAAGAGTCTAATGCTATCATCAATGGCATAATCATACGGCATATCAGTCATGGGATCGAGGTTAGTGGTATCATAAATGGCATAATCATCATGAAGGTACGGCATATCCAGCTGAGACACAATTAAAAGAACGGTCAGTTTCCCTCATATGCCTGGCATACAGTTTCTCAGAATTATCACCGTTTGCTAGTATTTCTAACACTCAAAATAACAGAATTTCCTGCAAATTTCGTACATATCATTTCCACCATGACCACACACTTCGTAGTCTGTGCGGCATGGTCAATACAACTCTGCGCCAAATTCCAAAATGCACTGACCTTGACCTTGTTCTTGCCAGATTTATGATTAGACAATTTGAAGCTTATTGTTGCCTTCGTGGAAGGCGATACATCATTCACAGTGACTTTCGTAGATATCTGCACACAGGTAAATTTTTAAATAAGTCAGCATGAAGCACATATGCATGTCCAATCCAAATAAGGCAACATCAACCTACATATCCGAAAAGTAAGAATATGTTTATGCATTACTCAGCAGCTAGAAAGCTATATATTGTTGATCAGTGTAAAGATCCATCCCTTACATTAGAATCGGTATCAACTTTCACATCTATAATAGTATTTCCTCTCTTGTAGAGGTTATTGAAGAAAATTTTATCGTTCCTCAAACCTATAGCTGTAAGTCCCTGCAACACAAAATTTAAACCTGGATATCAGACCGCATAACAACTTGGTCACTGGAAGAATGCTGTTAATAAATGTGCAGACAACATCAGAGCAAAACACCAAGAGCAATAAGTAATATTTGACGTGAACCACAAGGTAGTTTGTTGCATCAACTGAGAAATCTAAAGATTTTCAGCCTATGACAAGAAGTTAGAATTCGTAGTCAAACGCCTTTTCAGAAAATGATGAAACTGAAGAGAAGTATAATAAATGTGGATTAGGTGCCTGAAGAGCGAAAAGTGGTCACTTCAAAGAAAGAAAGCAAAGCATGACACAAAATGCAACATCCATACAAGTGCCTTTAATAGCTAATAATCACAAGAGAAACGAACTTTTTCTGAATCATTGGTTAAACCTGAAGAAATAAGAATTTTGGAGTCTAATCGCTCATAAGCTGTTGCAGAGTTGAAGAATTCACCGACATTAAAACATCTTTATGCCAATTGTGAAGTAAGCCAGAATAAAATACTTAGGCATTACCTTAGAACAAGAAAGTTTATCAAACAAATTATCCTAAAACAAGAGAAAAGATTATCACCAAATTAACAAATGAATTTGAACAGTACCATTCTAGTTACACGGGATATTGACAAGGTTAACATGTGGTCAAAGCTGTAATCTTTTGTCAAAACGTCTGCAAAAGATAAAAAAGTCAAAAAAGAACTACCATGTAATCTGTGTGCGCACTACCATAAGTAAACCGATCAAATTTATGACGTATTTGCGATCATAGATCGCACTAATTAATATAAATCACTTAAGAAATGGCTAAATGGATTAAAATTTCAGTTTCATGTCTCCTTTTAACTATATTTTATGTAAACATACCTTTGGCTCTTTTGCCGATATCTGAAAATGGTGCTGGACTGCCGCCCATCTCTACTCAGAACAAAAGGATGGTCAACCAGACACTGAGAAGCGAAGATGACAAACATTAATATAAACCTTGAAACAACCCCCTCATTAAAGAATATGCACTATGATAGAAGCAAAAACAATAACAAAAAAAGAAGTGACTTCATATGTCCTACAATCCAGATCCCAATAACAAAGAAGAAAGATGATTTGGCTAGTAAAAGCACGATAATGAATCTGAATGTCAGCAAAACTCCTTACTGTAAAATCAAACCCCAGTCTACTTGAGGCTCTATTTATAGCTTACATTACACTGATGCAAGCACAATTCACATCACACTTACATTACACTGATGCAAGCTCAATCACATCACAACAAACAACATCATTAATCATCCATCACTAACACAATTTAACATAATAACGCTAACACAAAATCGACCAATTCAAATGGCAATCAGGTTCAAATCACGACGATCCTACGGAAACGCCAAAAAACATTAGAATTATGAAAACAGCTAAGAAAGCCAAAACTGTCAATTAGAAATACTAAAAATGTAAAACTGGTTATGCATAAAAGATCCCAACGATCAGTAAGGAACTCAAAACCCCAAAAATCAACATTTACAGTTCAATATACGGACACCCTGCATGTGTAAAGAGAGAGATACTCACGTATATGAACTAAATGGAAAAGGATGGACAACGTCGATGAAGTGCCGACGACAACGTACGACTGCTACGGAGTATATAGCTATACGTATACATAAGGAAATTAAAAGGTAAACGACGACTGATGTTGTTGCCAGCTGAAAGAATTAAAGTTACCGTTAAAGTAAAGTGAGGCACGACATCAAGTGACCTCCTCGATTGGATAGATTTTCCGAGTCCAGGCTTTCGATTTGACTGTGAGAAACATAATTGACCTACATGTGACACTTCCGATTTAAAATTTAAAGCATCCCGGAAATGTGAAAGGTTGCGGACAGCGGAGGTGTTGGGTAAACAACTAAAAGTCATCTTTTTTGATATTTTAAAAGTTATTTATACGAATGGCTTATTTATTAACTTATTTCATTCCAATATTCTATAAGAAAAACTTTTGAGGTTAGTTGTTTGTTGATAATATCGTTGTTTATTTTATTTTTTACTTTTTATTTTGTGTAATTTTTAAAGTTGATTTTTTATTTTTTATTTTGTGTATTTTAAAGTTGATTTTTTTATCGAACTGAAGTTTTGAAAAATATAATAAAGGGGTTAATTAAACTTTTTAATCTTTATTTAATTTTATAATATTAGTTTACATTTAAAAAACCATAATATTAAGTTTTGAACATAAAGAGTCGCATCAAATTAATATTTTTAGTATATAACTACTATATATCGTATATGTTTTATGCTATAATTATAGATATTTTTAATTTATTAAATAATAAAATTCATACATATTATATAAAAAATACTAATATGATGTAGCTCGCTGTATCATTCGTATTAATAGAGAATTTAACGTTGAATTATTATTATTATTATTTGTTAAAGTTATAAACTTAATTTTTGTAAAATTAAATACCTAAATCTAAATTCTTATAAGAATATTCAACGAAATACTAAGAAATATAATATTCATGTCCTTATAATTTTTTTAAATCATGTCCTCATGAGTCATGTTACACTTCAACAGTTACTATTAAATAGCTAATTTTACCAAATATCTTTAATAAATAATTGATGTTATTCACTGGTCAAATCAGTTGATATAATCAGCTGACAGCTAACCGTTGATAAATTAGCTAACAGCTAATGTAATTCACTGTTTGCCAAACAGGGCCTATATATGCCAAAATAATCTTGAATCAGACTTCAACTCACACACACTGATTTCTGATCATAAAATACGCATCAATACTCCACGCATTTCCATATTTATGCAAACTGTTCTCTGATCCAGGGATGATGACAACTTACTGTCCGAGGGAAAACAAGAAGCAAAAGTTTCAATCAAGCAGAAGAAACAATGTCTGAAGTTTTCTTCCTCTGCTTCTGCCTATGGTATTCATGTTGATGTTGATCTTTATATAAGACATTAATGTGATGTGTATGCATGCATGGACTTAGATTAATTTGTTGTAAAATGTTTTGTAGATCTGAGAAATTTGGATTTAGAGAAGGAGAAACAAGATGGATCATCTCCCAGGGGAGTTATAGAAGCCTGCCTAAAAAACCCGGGATCCGACTCAGTTTCACCTGAGAACAACATCAAAGAATCAGTTCATCATTCAAATTCAAGCACACATTCTAATTGGACTAAATTCTTTAAATTATGGAAAAGGAAATCAATAAAACGATTAGCCTCCTTTGCTCCTCTCCCTATGCCAAGCATGTCAAAGCGAAAAAGCAGTAGCACAAGGGAAAATCCCGTACTGAGAGAATTTTTCCAATTCAAGTCTTCATTGGAAAGTTTCTCCTTCGCTGAGCTTGAAGTTGCAACCAACAAATTCAGCCATGGTGTGTCAATTGTCTAAAAACTCATCTCTACTATTCTAGAATTTGTGTATTTGTACTCTGATGCTGCAATCACTCCTCTTGTGGATGATTGATTATTGATTAATATGGTGCTTCGTTCATTGATTGATTTACTTGCAGAAAATATAATTGGAAAGGGTGGTTGTGCTGAGGTTTACAAGGGTCACTTGGGAGGTGGAAAGCTGGTAGCAATTAAGCGATTGACAAAAGGTGCTGCAGATGAAATGACAGCAGGCTTTCTATCTGAGTTGGGCATCATGGCTCATGTTGATCATCCTAATACAGCTAAGCTGCTTGGGTTCTGCGTTGATGGAGGGATGTACCTTATTTTTGAGTTGTCTCCACTTGGGAATCTAAGAACTGTTCTTCATGGTTTGTTCCTGGTTTGTCTTGTTTTCAACTTGAAATATGAATATTATTTAATTTGGCAGTGACTTGGTTTTGTTGTGAATAACATTGTTAGGTTCAGAAATCCAACTTGGTTGGAGTAAGAGGTATAAAATTGCACTGGGGATAGCCGATGGACTTCTATATCTTCATGAGCATTGTGCAAAGCGAATCATTCATAGAGATATGAAGGCTGATAATATTCTATTAACAGAGGATTTTGAGCCTCAGGTATCTTTCAACTTGTACTCAGGGCATATTACACATTAAAAGCATAAACAATAGTGGAAAACTTTTCTTCTGTAGCTTTTGCACAAATTCTAAGTATGCAAGCTCTGATGTCCAGTTATTTCATTGGGAACTTGACATGTGAAACTTCTGTTCTCCATAATTATTAGGAAAATTTATAACCCCTCATATTTTGGTACAACTAACATGCCATAAAGCAACCAGTGATCTTGCTGCTTGGCTCATGCAAGAAACAATATAACTATGATGTTTGACTTTCCTATTCCTTGAATGTGCCACTTTATGAACTTTGTTTGAGTATAGTTTCAAATTACTAGAAGCATCAATTTCTCTAATAGATGGACCTGATTATGTCATGGATAGGCAATTGATATTATGATGTGACCATTTTGTCATTTAGGCTTTGAAATTATGAAGTTTAAAGTCCATAAACAGTTGCAGTGTATGGTAGCATATACATAAATTTCCTCCACATGGAAGTAGTATTCAGAATATTAAAAAGTTAAATAACTGATTACATGTGTTTCATCAGGGAAGGAAAAAAGGTCAAAAAATTGGTTGATGTGGAGTGTATTCTTGTACGTCTTTGACGTGAAAGATTTGTCATGTTTATTACTTGACTATTGAAGAGCGTAAAACAAAATTTTGGAGCTCAATAGTTTCTGGATTCAGCTTGGTATCAGATCATATACTTTATAAACAAGGCTAGTCTTTTTCCTTGTAACATAGGAGTTGCTAAGAGTGAAAATCGAGAAAAATAGCCTACTGTATGGGAAATTACTTCAGGAAGTTATGAATGGCGATGGAACTATACGGATCTTAGTTGTGGTTTTAGTCATTGTGTGACGGAGTCTGGAGCCACAGTATAAGCCTTGTGATAGGTACAGTCCCAAGGACAGAGCAGAAAACACTTGGCTTTGTGACGCTTCACAATCTTTAGTTGTAACAAATGCTAGTTTTGTTCTTTTTGTTAAGATTATTAATTATTAAAAACTTGACATGTGCTCCTTACATTATCTTTCTCCTTCGATTTTTAAGTGAAATTCAAAATTATGCGTCAGTTACCTGGTTTGAACATTGAATTGTATCACTTGTTGACCTGTTTTCCTTCACTACTGCCTGTTTGTATCGATTTGTATGAAAGCAACTTGTTCGAATTGTTCACGTTTATGAGTTTCTGTTCTTGGACTTAAATTCTAGTAGCAATCCATTCCTCGTGCTATTGACCATTAGATGGCTTATGTACGTTTAAGGAGTCTTCCAGTCATTGATTCACTTGTAATTACATTCAGATTTGTGATTTTGGGCTTGCAAAATGGCTTCCTAGACAGTGGACACACCACAATGTATCAAAATTTGAGGGGACATTTGGGTTTGTAGTCTTCAAACTTGTCAGCTTAAAGTTAAAATGTAGCTCATGACTTGAACTTTTAGATGGTTTTTACATTTGCAGCTATTTTGCACCCGAATACTTCATGCATGGAATAGTTGATGAGAAAACAGACGTATATTCATTTGGAGTTATACTTTTGGAACTCATAACTGGACATCCAGCTGTGGATCACTTGCATCAAAGTGTGGTGATATGGGTAACTTCACTTTTTCACACATTCAATGTGTCATCATGAAGGCTATGCCAATAGCTAGCCTTGACCATGAATTTAATCTTTATTATCTTCTGTTTCTCATTTTCAGGCTAAGCCTTTTCTTGATGACAATAATATTAAAGAGCTCGTCGATCCTTCTCTTGGTGATAACTATGATCCTGAAGAAATTGATCGAGTGGTTTTGACAGCGTCATTGTGTGTTCAACAGTCACCCATCTTACGTCCTCGAATGAATCAGGTGAGCAGATGACATTACCTACAACTTTACTACTCACCAGTAAACAAATGCTACATTCAAGTCTATTTCAAGACATGATGGGAACCCTAAGGAAAGGATGGTATTAGATAGAAATTGGTATAGTTAATATGGCCATGTCCGTTTTGATATTATTCCTGTAAGGTAATCATTTTATGGCATTGTGATATGCTGAGTATAGGATAATGATTAGAGGGTTCGTTTTCTGAAAGGATTCAGAACCATAATTTAGTGTAAAATTTTACTTACAGGCTATGTTTCTCTACCAACTATATTCAACAAACGACCGTACAATATGGGAAAATACCTTAATTTTCTCATCTAATTTGGTTCACTGCATTTAGCATTAGAGCGAGCCAGAGCTTGCTTGCTCCTAAATGAGTCTGCTTCTTCTTCCTTTTTTTTGGTGGGGAGTGGATTATGCTCTTCAACATATTAATCCTTTTGACCTCTTCTTTTAGCTGATGAGGAGATTATTCGCTGTTGTTCCTTAGATAATTTACCAGTGCACTTAGTGTAATAGCTATATTCAGACATGGAAGAGATGGTAAGATGCAGACAGAATGGGAAGTTTAAAAGATGGTATTTTGCAGGTGGTGATACTGCTAAGAGGTGATGAGTATGCTGCTGAGTGTGCAAAAGAATGTGAAAGGCGGGCCTTTCAAAGAACTTACTCAGAAGAGCTCTTGGACGTGCAAGAGTACAACTCAACTAGGTACCTAAATGATATCAATCGACTGAAGGAGATTGCTTTGGAAACCTGAAAGTGACTTAAAGAAAGTACAGTAGTTTCAATGGCTTCCTGTAGGCTTTTGCAGTTTAAAGAAATATAAACTTCAAAATCCATGTAAAACGGTGCCAAGCGAGTCAGTTTTCTTGTGTGCCAAAAGCATCAAGTTTATGCTTCCAAGAGTGCATAGGCAAGGAAGTAGCTGATGTATGTATGGTAAGTTTGAACTTTTGGTACAACTCAATTTCGATTAAAATTTCTGGGTTAATTAATATATTTTTTGAAAACATCAATGGTCATATGGTATTAGGAAATAATCATGTGCTGTTATTTGTAGTTATCTTTTCCATAGATAGATTTATTCTATTTCATATGTAAATCTTTGTAATTGGTAACTTATTCTCCTACAATCAAGGAGAAGATAGGTCTGTGTAATTTGTATATATTTCGGCAGTACTGCAATGGAAAAGCAATTCCAACCATGTTTTCTTCTTCTTTATTTCTTGTTATATGGCTCGTCTGCTGCTACGGTATCTTAATGCCTGTGTGGATTTGATTTTGATGGTAAAATTTTTTTGAGAAGAGTTTTTCTAAAACGTGGGTTGATTGTTTATGTGTTTTTCAAAAAAGAGCTTTTTTTTTTTGAAAGAATACTAATCAGCAACATAAAAAATAAAAAAATTAATTTTAACTAAAATTATTTATGTATATAAATGTTATTTAAAATATATTAAATAATATGCAAAACACAATAATTAATTATTATATAATTTTAAATCATATGAAACATAAATAAAAATATATTTAAGCATAAATAAAAATATATCTAAATAAATTTTTATATGGGCTATAATATAAGTAAAACTAATATTAAAAATAAATATTAAGACAAAAAAGTCAAATAATATTATATAAATTTTAAAATAAGCGTGAAGATGCGTTTGTGGGTATTGTGAAAATTATGTATAAAAAATAAGGACAAAAGAGATTAAAAATATGCTCATTAATTGATCTGAAAAATTTACATAAAAAAGTACTTTTTTTAGAAGCTTCAAATTTGAGTTTCTTAAAATGCTGTATTTTAACTGTCAAAAAAGTTATATCTACTAAAAAAGTACTTTTTTATTTTGCAGCTAAACACTCATTTTTTAAAAAAAACTTGCGTTAAAAAAATATTTATTTACTTTTTTATTTTACAACTAAATACTTATTTAAAAAAAACTTTGTGTTAAAAATGCTATCAGAGAGTTCCTTTCCAAAAATTGGGAGGTGCGAGTGCGTCATAAGTATCGTGAGGGCAATCATTGTGCAAATTGGATCGCCAACTACAGCTATGGCCTACCCCTAGGCGTGCACTGGTTTCCTGACCCTATTGTTGTCCTTTCTCATTCACTTTTAGTTGATCAAGTGGGAGTTTCTTTCCCCCGAGTCACTCATTTGTAGTTCCTTTAATTTGGCCTCGCCCGTTTTTATACCCAAAAAAAAAAAAGAAGAAAGGTGCTTATTTACTTCTCAAAAATTCATCCAAGTACTTAATTGAAGACATTCCCTTGTTTCGTTGTCTAACGTGACCAATTGAAGGCCATTGTTGAAGTCATGCGTCCCTTGGGTTTTAATTGTTAATGTTAAGCCCCTTGAATTGTTTGGTGCCTCTTAGTTTCTAATAAATTACAATTACTCTTGGTGTCGTTTTAGTTACTCTGAGATTAAATGACATGGATCCCTATAAGTTAGTAAATATAGGGATGTATATTTAATTATTTGATGAATATATGCAGATTCATACAAGTGATCTGAACCTGTACTTGAACGCAACAAATTTAATTACTATTTGATGAATGAATGGATCTATACTTTGAACAGGGTGGCTTCAAGATTCCAAAATTAACTAGGCCTTGTTAGCATATATATATATATATATGGCAATTCCGTTCTACGAAACGACAACTCAACTCACTCGTGCAATTTTGAATTTCCATGTGATCAGGTTTTAACTGATTTCAAACACTTCTCTTTTCCCTCATCTCATTCACTCATTTTCCTCTACACGAAAACACAATACAAAAGCAAAGAACCGTCTTTCGTCAAAACATTTCTCACCGGAAACTCGCCGGTTATCTTATCATAAACATCTTTATTCTTCATGATATCGGCGATCGCTGGTGGTCGGCACTCGTAAAGTTTCTCTTGTCACTGCCGTCCTTGCTTTTTTTTTTTTAAATTCATTTGATTGATTATGAAGAGTAGCGGCAACAATAATAGTAACAGCATAAACGGAAAGAGCAACGCTAATGGTCTTGTTCCAAATTCTTTGAAATTCATTTCCTCTTGTATTAAAACCGCCTCCTTCGGTGTACGCTCCGCCACATCTTCTGTTGCTGCCTCCATCTCTGGCGACAACTTCGACCACAAAGACCAGGTTAGAGCTCTTCTTAATTTTTTTTTCAGTTGAAGTTTTTGTTTCGATATTTTAGAATTTTTGTGTTTCTCTTTTAGTTTGTAATTCTGGTCAGTTGCTGAGGAAGTTAAAATTTAGGTGGCATCATTTCAAGTTGGGGCATTAAGGTACTTGTTATTGTCAATAATTTAGCTTCATTTTCTGAATTCTGGACTTCTTTTTGTTTTCTAGTTTGGGTTAGTTAATGACACGATTGAAACTGAAAGGGAGAGTTTTTGAATTTAGATGCTTGATGTTGCTTATTTGATTGAAAGCGGAAAACTACTTAGGCAACAGGTTGGTTAGTTTCTTGGCATTGTTAATTTGCTATAAGTGCGGGATTATAATTCCATTCTTTGTTAACCAAGAACATGATTTTTGGCTTTATTTTATTGCTCTTTTTCAAATTTGAGAGGTACCAGTAAGGTTGCACCACCATTTTAATTCTTACAGTCATCCAAAATTTGTTTGTGCTAACTATTGGAGCATCCATCGTGGAGCTGATGTGGAAGATCTACTTCCGATGAACATTTGAAGGTGTCCGCAATTGTTTTTATTCCTTAGAATTATTTATGATGAGTCTATTAGGATTCATTTTAGGAGGCATCTTTATTTTGCTGCTTTGGTTTCCATCCTGTAAGCTTAACATATGTTGTTTTGATGGAGCAGCTACTGTGGGCTTCCTTTGACAAACTAGAGCTTCTTCCTTCATCCTTCAGACATGTTCTCTTGCTTGGTTACTCCAATGGCTTTCAAGTTATTGACGTCCAAGATGCCTCTAATGTTACTGAGCTTGTTTCGAGGCGTGATGATCCAGTTACATTCTTACAGATGCAGCCTCTCCCTGCAAAGTGTGAGGGTTGTGAAGGGTTCAGAGCATCACATCCTATTCTTGTGGTTGTTGCTTCTGATGAACCGCAGAGGACAAGTCCAACATTTGGTGGGAAAGATGGTTTCCCTAGAGATGGCTATAATGAATCTCAAGCAGGAATTCTTGTGATCACCCCTACTGTTGTTAGATTTTACTCACTAAGATCTCACAATTATGTTCATGTCCTTAGATTCCGTTCACCTGTGTACATGGTAAGATGCAGTCCACAAATAGTGGCCATCGGTCTTGCAACACAGGTAAAGCAATCTCAGTTTTTATATCTGCAAAATCATCCATATATATAGGTGTTATTTCAAAATTTATGCTTTCTAAACTTGTCTGGTGTCCTCTGATTTTGCCGGCAGATATATTGTTTTGATGCCTTGACCCTGGAGCATAAGTTAAGTGTTCTCACTTATCCTGTCCCTCAGTTGGGAAGTCAAGGAATGGTTGGGGTCAACTTGGGCTATGGTCCAATGGCTGTGGGCCCCAGATGGCTGGCTTATGCTTCAGACAATCCGATAGTTCCGAATACAGGGCGCTTAAGTCCTCAAAATCTTACTCCTCTTGGTGTCAGTCCATCAACTCCACCAGGCAGTGGGAACCTGATGGCTCGATATGCCATGGGATCCAGTAAGCAGTTAGCTACTGGGTTGATCAACTTGGGAGACATGGGGTTCAAGACTTTGTCTAGATACTATCAAGATTTAATGCCTGATGGTTTTGGTTCTCCTACATCTTTGAGTCCAAGCTGGAAAGTTGGTAGGAGTGCAACACATTCAACTGAATTGGATACTGCTGGAATGGTTGGTTTGAAAAACATGCAAACTAGACTTTTAGTTGTAGCTTAAAGTTTGCATGGCAATAAAATGGAATTTAATCACTCATGCTGGCTTATTTTACACATTTTTATCTGTTTTCATTTGATCACAACAGTGGGGATCAAGTCAAAATAGAAAAACTCACATTGTGTTTTGGGGATAATCAGGCTCTTCTTCATTAAATTTTTAGTTAAACTTGTCTCCTGAGCAATTTTTTTCAGATTCTTGTGGCTTTAGTCCAGCTACAATATATATCATCTAATTCCCTTTAGTCATGGTTAAGTTCAGGAATATTTTGCATCTTACCTGCTGCAGGTTGTTGTGAAAGATTTTGTTTCCAGAGCTGTTGTATCACAATTTAGAGCTCATAGTAGTCCAATTTCTGCTCTATGTTTTGATCCAAGTGGTACTCTTCTGGTTACCGCTTCAATTCATGGCCACAATATAAATATCTTTCGGATTATGTCGTCAAAATGCCCAAGTGGATCGGGAAATGAGAGTTATGATTGGAATGCCTCTCATGTGCACCTGTACAAGCTCCATCGTGGAATTACATCAGCTGTATGCATTTCCCCTGTTTTTAGGATTAATTTTTTTCTCATGTTTATGAAAATAGTTTATTATCTCTGTTTGTTACAGGTAATACAAGACATTTGCTTCAGTCATTATAGTCAGTGGATTGCCATTGTTTCATCCAGGGGTACTTGTCATATTTTTGTCCTATCCCCCTTTGGAGGTGGGAACATTCTTCAAATACAGAATTCCCATGCAGATGGGCCAATCTTTGCACCAGTTTTATCTTTACCGTGGTGGTCTACTCCATCATTCCTGGCAAACCAACAATCTCTTTCTTCATCACCTCCTTCACCTGTCACCCTTTCTGTGGTGAGCAGAATAAAAAATAATAACTCTGGTTGGCTCAACACTGTTAGTAATGCTGCATTGTCTGCAGCAGGAAAACTTTCAGTTCCATCTGGGGCTATGGCTGCTATTTTTCATGATTTGAATCCTACTCATTCGAAAAGAATTAATTCTTTGGAGCACCTCTTGATTTACTCTCCTTCTGGTCATGTTGTTCAATACAAATTGATGTCATCATTGGGGGTTGACTCTAGTGAAGGTGCTTCGGCAATTGGGCCAGGCTCATCTATTCACAGACAAGATGAGGAGTTACGAGTGAAGGTTGAATATGTTCAATGGTGGGATGTCTGCCGAAGGGAGCATTGGCCAGAAAGGGAAGAATGCATTTCTGGGGTTACTCTTGGTAGACAGGAAAGTTTTGACACAGCAATGTTCATATCTGACTGTGAAGATAATGATATTCAACAAGTGAAGTTGTTAAAGTCCAGTGAACCATCTCACTTTTATCTCTCCAATGCAGAAATGCGGATGAGTTCCTGGAGGATGCCAATTTGGCAGAAACAAAAGGTATGTGTGATGATACAGTTGCATGATACTTCTCTTCATCTTGTGTCAATCTTGCTTATGTTGGTAACTTTCTATGTAGATGTACTTTTATGAGATGAATCCTTCTGGGGCTAGTAATCGGACTGTTACTGAAGATCTTTCTGGTGGAGAGATTGAAATAGAGAAGGTTCATGTTCAAGAGATTGAAATTAGGAGGAAGGATTTATTACCAGTTTTTGACTGTTCTCATAGAGCTCCTTCCAATTGGACTGATAGGTACTTTCACATTATATGATCTAACTGGCCATGTAAGCAATTGTTTGAAAGTAGATATCTTCAAACATCACATTCTTGTTAATCCTGCAGAAGGTCTGAAAGATATTGGGATATTTCTGGAAATGAGTAGCATAGTATAGAACATTTTTAGAATTTGTTTATTTGTTTATTTGGTATTTGATTTTGTGTTCCTGGTTATTAAACAAATTGCTTGCTCAAATGGATATGACTGAATATCCTGCAGATCTCATGAAACATGAACTTATTTTTGTTTATACAGGAGCATTGCTGGGGAGAGAAATTCAAGCTCATCTTCTGGGTCTCTTGGAGTTAAGAAGTCAGAAAGTGCAGCTATTTCTGACTCCAAACTGATCTCTCAGCGTTCTATTGCAAGCACAGGTAGTGATATCAACTTTGGTACTATGATCCGTTTTTCAAATTTACTCAAGTCATATTACTCTTGGCTTTTTTACAGGATTGCAACTAGAGTTCTGTCAACCCTTTATCCAATCTAGTAATCATAATTTTGGGGAAGAAGGAGCAAGTTCCATCTTGACATTGCCCATTTTGAATCAGAGCTCTGCCAACAAACATGTTGGTCCTATTTCTTTTAAACAATCTCACGTGGACGCTTCTCCTATTGAGGATAGCAATTTCTTGAACAGTAACACAAGATCTTTAAACAAAGATGCACATTTTGCCGGAAGAACAAGTGAAGAAGTTCTCTTGTTAGACAGTGGGGTGACTAGTGAAGCATCAAATGCAAGTTCCAATTGCTCCGATATGAGTATGAACATTATAGATGAGGGACCAGTAAACGAGTCAACTGATTTTGAACAGTATTTCCAAAAGAGTTGTTGTAAACCATTTGCCTTGAGCAAAAGTCATGAATCAACAGAAGGTAGCCCTTGTGATGTTGATAAATCAGAGGAAGGTGGTGACAATGATGACATGCTTGGAGGTGTTTTTGCTTTCTCTGAGGAAGGTACAATTTGAAAGTATTACGAAAGCGCCTCTTTTTTTTTATTGTAGGAAAAGTTGGACTGTATCTTTATTCTTTTCCAATAATAAGAAGACTTGTATGGAAAGGGTCTAACAGAAGTTAAGTTGCAGCATGTGGAGTACATTAGAGCAGTTTTTGGTTTGAGTTTTGGTGCACCAACTTTAGAAAGGTTTATATGGAAGATCTGACAACTTTGCATGACTTCCAAAAATTAAATTCAAAGTTCTATTTTATTGGTAGTTATCTGTGTGATTTATATACATGACTCTGGCATGTCTGAAATGTTATTCTCATGTCATTTTTTGATCATTCATTTCATTGCATGCATCATTTATCTAAATTTTTTTAGTGAATTATGAACCAAATTACAGAACTTGTTAATCTCACTAATATTTACCAGCAAGCAAGCATATTGATCTGTTTTTGTCTTGATGCGACTATTGTATGACTTATCTTTCTTGTTTTGACTTGAAGGTTGATGTATTCCAATTTTCTTCCTGTGATATCCTTTTTTACTTCCCCTATACTGTTTATTGTGCAGACGACACGGAAGCCTGCTTGAAGGAGGTTTAGATGCCTAATTGACAATGGTTGAGGTGATTGCCTCCTTTCAACAATGTGTTTGCTACTGACTGGTCAATATCGTAAGTGACAAAATTATGGCAGATCATATCACTACCAGTGATATGCTTGGCATCTCTTCTAACATACCGTGTACATGCTGTAAATTACATTGACAGTACAGGTAATTGTGTGGAAAGGTTCTTTCTATGCTGTGTAACATTTTTTATTTTTTAAATGAAAATAGCAAATAGAATAGAAAGAAAAAAAGAATTGAAGAACTTGTTATTCTTTTCAGAGCGTTCTTTTTGGAACCTTGGTTTATGCAAATGGAAGACCATGCATCAACTACTCTTGTTGAATGTTATACAAAATATTTGGAACATTTTTTGCATATCTGACAGAATGTTTAGACTCTTTGGCAGATTAAAGTCTTCTGGTTTCAAGATAGTCGTGCTCATTTCTTTTTTTCTGAACAAGAAATTAAGGCAGTGTGCAGTGGCTCTTGAAGCACTTGACAAGCATGTAATTTTGCTCCATTTGGCCAACAGTTGTATGACACATCAAAATTGGCTATCTGTGACAAAACAGCAAGGATCAAGCCATTTATCTTTTTATCTTTCAGTACATGGGATCCAATTGGGGTAGTATATGTCTGAACTCTCAACTGAATCACAAGGTTTGGTTGTCTACTTGATATTTATTTTTTTCATAGGTTCCAAAAGAATACCTCTCGATTAAACTGCAAAATTTGGTGCTATTCTTATAAACTGTGATTACCCGGTAATTGTTGGCAGATTATTTGTCTTGAACTTGTATATTAAAGGGGGTCTCGTGTTTGACGGAACATCATGTTATTATCTACGTCCAGCTTTGTATATGAACAATGAAATGCTTATGTATGCTATAGATGGTTGCAAATTGTGAATCTTTGTGAGGTCAGTGATGGTCTGGGAAGAAAAGAAACGTAGCGTAAGCTAAAATCAATGGACAGCATGTTGTAGAATATGTGTTTCTGGTAACTAAAAACAGCAAATAGGCAAAATTTTGATTTATTGTGGTTACCGGTAAGAACATTACTTCATGTCTACAAGTATATAGCAGTCACATTAATGGTTAGAAATCTGCTGCAAGAATTGACTCCCACATGTCCAAATGAGGATTAGAGGCACAGAAAAGAATAAAATTCTCTAGATTCTAGATTCCCATTTTGACATGGCTCTAATTTGATGTGGAATAACAGGATGTCAAATATTGTTTTGAACGTTCGACGAATGTGGTTATTATCGAAGGGACTTGTTTAGAACTCCGGACCCTGAGGTAAAGGAAATCTTGTCTCTGTCAACCGAGATAAGGCCCTTTAGCATGTGCGTATGTCTGATTATTTTGATTACCATTAGCAGTCCTTAGCCACTCATTGAGTATACATGAATTCCGTGTTTTGTTATTTTTCTTGTAGAATTAACAGATTAATTATGCTATTTAATTGAAATATTTGGTTATATTATTAGTGAATTCAACTATTTGTTTTGTTTTATGTCTCTCAAATGAGATATGAGAATGTAATTCAAGTATTTAGTTATTTTGTGTAATTTTTGAAAGAGAACCAAACAAAATTTCGGGTAACCCAAAATTACCTGATTTATCCGAATTACCCGATCGGGCCGGGTAAGTTCGGGTAATGAAATTTTGGGTTCGGGCCGGGTAAGATGGAAATTTTTTTGGATAATTCGGGTTTTACCCGAACAGTAAAAATTTGACCCGATTAACCCAAATGCTCACCCCTAATAGAGTGTGGTATGGACCTAGTGATGCTTTGGAGGATGATAGTAAATGACTAGCTGAGAGTTCACTTCGAGTTCGACCTTCCGAAATCCTAATGTCTACGTAAGTTGCAATCCTGAAAATACCTCCCCACAATTTGGCACATACTAGTGGACAAAACTCTATATTGTGCGCAAAACCCCTTCTCCAGCAGCCTGTGCTATCCCGAAAGAGTCCTCCCGCTGTAGCCTGTGATGTGGACATTGAATAAGCTCCATCAGTGTGTCCCCCTCTAAGCAACTTCTGACACGAGAACAGTTTAGCATATCGTTGTGATCAAAATCGTTCACTAATAGCTCCACATATATTAAATTCATAGCAGTTGACGCCTGTTTGCAAAAGGTTTCCAACAAAGTCTACCATTCGACATCACCCCATGTCCGGAAGAGCACAGATTCAATGCTAAACCTTTTCTGTAAGTTAAAATGGAATGATAATTAAAAAAATTTTAACATTAACAAGTTACATACTCGGTAAGACAAAAGAGACAGCCTACCTTAGGCATCCTGGAGGCTAGACCCAAAAGCCAGAAATTACAGAATGCTCTAGAGTTGGAAACGAGGAACAGAAACAAGAATCAAAGCTCAAGTTGATTACTGATCAGGTTCTCTTGACAACAACAATCTCTCTAATTAGTTCAAAGGAATATTTCAATTGTTTCTTGAATATTCTTGTATTTCTTTCTTTTCAAATTGCATGTACGGAACAGCTAAAAATTAGTTTAAACAAAGAGAAAAATAATTATGAAATAAATTGGCTATTATGCTCGAGAGAGCTCTTGACTGATAAAGGGCTATCCCCAGTTGAGACATATAGAATTTATTTCGTAACTTATTTGATAGTCCTGAAACTATTTAAAAGGTCTCAGAGATGTCAATTATCATATTAGGAGGACTTTTTTTCATTGCTAATTGCCCTCCTGTTTTTTTCTTTGATCTTTAGTATTTGTTTTAAAGTCTATTAAATTTGACTATGAATGACAATGGACCGGGCCGGATATATTAAATTGATTAGAGATGACAATAGCTAAGGTCGGGTCAATAGAGATGGCAATAGAACGAGCCTAATCTATTAAATTTTACTAGAGATGGCAACAGACAAGTTCGGCCCGACCTAGACTATTATTTTTAAAAGTTAAAACGAAGTCTTTTTGTCATTATTTGTTGGGTTGGGCCAGGTCAAGTTTTGTTATCCCTAAATTTGACCATTTGTTTCAAGAATTCGAAGTGAATCCAATGTACCTAAAGTAATTCTTTACTAATAAATAATTTTTACATTCTTTTGACAAGTAGAATCTTTTTCATCATTATGATCAAATTAAATCTAAGCCCTTCCTCCCTTTTTGACAAGTACAACTCGCACCATTTCATCTTAACTTTGATAGCATCAATTTTGTTGCCTATCCATATGAAGTTTTTGAGCAACATCTTTATTAATCTAAACAATATTCAAAGAAAGAAAAACATGAATACTCCAATAAATACGTAGACTAATTAAAATGATATAATTAATTATTGTCTTCTTACATAAGATATGTTTTTGTATTTCAATTATTAAGCTTACATTGCAATTGGTCATACAAAGGCAAGTAATTCATGTATGTAGATCTGGATGTCAAAAGAGGCATCCCAAATTAATTTTGGGGGCTTTAATATCGTAACCTGGGTGCAATGAGTTAGACGCAAGGCTGTTTATGAATGTCTAAATAATACGAAAGACAGTTTTAATTGGGATTAATTTCTAGCCTTATCAAAATTTTGAACTCTTACAATTCCTTGGCCAAACATTTACTGAGGAATATTGGCATTATTAAAGGGATGTAAGTAATCTGGAAAAAGAAAGATTTAAGAGGTTCAACTGATCACATATGTGGTGGTACTTAAAATTATTGTTATTATCAATGTTGCTAGAAATCAAGCAAGTGAGCACCTCAATACAATCGCAAAATCATAGAAAGAGAGAACATCTCCTTGTTAAAGTCATTTAGAATATATGGGTAAAGGTGTCACTCACCATTCACAAAATATTAAAGAAGGTCATTATAAAGCATTGAGTCAATCACTTGACAAAGAGTAAAGAAAAGCCAAAAGCCTTTAGAGATTTGATGAGAAAGTCCTATTTAACTATATCAAAGGCTTTTTGAAAATCAACTTTTAGCATGTAACTCTTAATGTTAGGAAGTTTGTGATAATTTTTAACTAGTTCATGAGGAAGTAAGAAGCATCTCCAATGCTCCTTCCCTATACAAGGGCACCTTAATAGGAGTTGGTATTTTAGGGACTAGTTAGATAAATGTCTTGATAATTTAACAAAGCGTTATACCTTTTAAGAAACACTCTAAATTGTCGAAGAAAACCATATCCATAATCAAGTTCCATAATTTTTAGAAGAAGAAAGTGTTGAGACCATCGATCTTGGTACCTTATTTGTGTCAAGTTTGAAAAGAATTGATTTGATGTCCAATCTAAAGATGGTGAGGTAGTCCGAGTGATCCTAAGAACAAGGTAAGGAATCAAGGATTCACGATTCATTAAAGAATTTGAAGTAGTACTTACAATTTACAAGAAATTCTTGACGTAGCCAAATGTTAATTGTTTGATCCCTTTAAGAAAAATAATAACATTCCTTGGGTTGTTTCTATATAAGCAAATCTTTTTGATATTTCTTTGTATAAGAATAGAACTATGAAAGAATTTTGTGTTACTGTTTCAATCTCTAATCTAATTGATAAAGGGAGAATTATGGGCATTCAGAACTTCGATATATTATCTAATTTCTATTTGTTTAGAGTTTGAGTTAATCATCTAAAGAATTTGCAAGGAGCATCCCTTGAGCAATGTTTGCAAGGAACATCCCTTAAGCGATGTTCAATTCCATTGTTGATCTGAAATTGTAGGCTCTATGTTGTTTATAAATGTGCAGTTTAAGAGCTTGAGCTCACTTTTGATCGCTTTTAGTTTCATTATATATTTGAATGAGTTACAACTATGAACTTATATGTTGCATTTGAATGGTTAATGCCTAGTCCCTTTAAGAAGTTCTATTAGTGCTGCCTAGTCCATTTAAGAAGTTCTAAGTAAACTTCAATAATGTTATGTCCAGATGATAAGGAATTGTTGAATTGCACCCACAAGGAAGAAAATCGTTATACCAAGGGGAGTTTACAATTGCTCTATCCATCTTTCTCTTGAGGAGTCTTCTATATTTTTAATTATTATTCCAAGTAAGTCGATATCCCTCATAATTAATATTAGAAAGGCTAGAGTAAGAAATGCAATTACATAAGTTTAAATTACATAGTTCTTGGCTGCTTATCAAACTATTTAATTTATGAGAATAAATTTTGGAGCTAAAGTTACCTAGTATCATTCAGGGGAGACACTATAAAAAAAATATTCAATCACTTATCTTAAGAGATTTTTTTATTGTTTTCAAGAGATATACTAAATGAGGCTTTTTGGATTACAAAAGTTCTTTGAAAACTTACGTAAGGATCAACACTATAAAAATAGGGAAGGAGAGCTAACTATAACCTTTTTTTTGTTTTCTTCTAACTTTTCTTTTGATAATTGTAGAAGTATAGACATTCGCTGACACATAATCCTTTGTTGTGGGCTCTTTAAGATGAATGTTATCATATGAACATGTTAGCTTTATGCTTTTAGTTTGATTAACTTATTATGGTGCATTAAGATCTGGATCTTTCACAGAGTGAACAATCAATGCTTTAAGTATGCAAGGTTACAATATCTTACAGCTCACGGGGAAGTTCATGACTTAAAACCATTATTTCCTTATAATGCCTCGTTATGAATATTTTACTAGTTATTTCCACTTTTTTGATTGCTTCTTGTTGTTAAGATTCTATTAATAGCTCAGAGAGACTTCTTGAGGGATAAGATTTTCTTCATTACCATATTTAAGGATTTTGATAGTGTCTGGAAGTTCCTTTCCTAAATCAACCTCAATTTATAGTATAACACATCCAATTCTCTTTAACAAGGCTAAATTTTTGTCTACATATAATGATTTCCAATATCACTGGAGAGGTAGTTCAATCAATCTGTAGACTAGTAATGGATACTATAGAAGTTCATCCAAAGAGGGTCCACTTTCTAATTTAGTTTATCCAAATATATTCTAAGGCTTTATTTTTGGGGAAGCATTGATTTTCCTCTTATATTTTGTATACTTAGATCAATGATTGTCAATAAACTTGTAGTACAATTAAATTTAAATAAGAAGAGATTTGTTTTGTTGATTAGCATTTTCTCCAGTTTAAGTTGATTCCAATTTGTAGTTTCCCACCCTTGAATTACATGAAAGGTTAGACGTTTATCTATAAAATAACTAACCGCATTAAAGGACTAGATTTAAGGAAAAAAAGAAACATGACAAAAATGTTGCAATTCTTTTAATTATAAAATAGAAGACTATTCCCAATCTAGAACCTAATTGTTTATGGGCAATAAAATGGTACACTCCCTATATGGCATTGACTAATAGGCCTGAGGTGATATTGAAAAATTTTAAGTTTTGTGTTTTTGATTTCATTAGACACCTAATAATCACTTTGTTGTATTTCTTCTCTCTCTTAAAAGATAAGAATCCCTGAAAAAAAAAAACCTTATGAGATTAAGCCAATCTTTTGTCCATTTTAAACATCATCACTTAAACTAATCTATGTTTATTCTTTCATTTTTTTCCCAAAATTTCCCTTCTTTTGCAAACAAATCCTTATATCATTTTCTTATTCCTTTTTGAAAGGTTTGAAATAAAATTTATATGAACATCTAGTGGAATATCTAGGTATTTAATCTTTGAATATCGATATGTATTTAAAAAATAAGGTAAAAGATCTATATATATATATATATTTAATTAATAAACCTAGAAAAGTATGCATGAATTTAGGGGTTGTTTGTTTCCGTTTTTTTCTTCCGTTTTTTGTTGTCGTTTTTGTAAAAGGAAAAACAGGTAAGTAAAACGTGTTTGGTTTACTCTGTTGTGCTTTTTTGTTTCTGAAAATAAAAAAACCACAACAGTTTTACAGAAACCAGAAAATATCGTTTCTCTGAATTTTGACAACAAATTTCCTTCGACAGAAAAACAACATATCCCTATTTTCTATCTCGAATAATAATAATAATAATAAATAATGAATAATAATAATAATAAGATAATTAATTTGTTATAATAAAATTAAAAATATTAAAAATAGTAAGTAGAAAATTTTTAAAAATAATTTATAAAAATAAAAATAAAAATAAAAATAAAATTATTATTAACAGTAAATAATAACAATAATAACAAGAATAACTTATTAAAAATTAATAATAATAATAATAATAATAATAATAATAACAACAACTTATTAAAAATTAATAATAATAATAATAATACTAATAATAATAATAAAGCAAATATATTTTTATTTTCAGTTTTTTATTAGAAATCTTAACTAAACAGGTTTTTATTTTCAGTTTTTATATTGCAAATCTCAACCAACCAGATAGATTTTCATTTTAAAAAATATAAACTAAAAACAAAAACTAAAAATTAAAAACATCAATAAAAAAATAAAAAATAAAATTAAACGGCCTCCAAATTAAACTTCCTCTTGCCGATGTAAGTTGGAATTATGGGTGCGTTTGATTTTGGTGTAATAATTATCAGAACAGTCTCGTTAAGAATTTCGAAACTCGCGGGAACGCTCCAACGCAGGACCGTAGACAAAGTGGACTCAGTCACGTGTCGACGAGAACTCTGAAGGCCAGGTGTTGGGTCTGCCTGGCTTCGGTCACGTAACTATAGACGTTTTTCCCGGGAAAAGTCGTTGATGGTCTCTGTCGGTTATTTTAAATCCAGTTACACGCAAGTTCTACCACTTTTTTCGAGAACACAAAACTGAATCATCACAGGCTATCAACGACTTGGAATCCTTTCAACTTTTTCACATGAACTTCTCGGGGTTTTTCATCATGTTGTGATCCTAGCCCCTAGGCGCTGAAGGATCCAATATTGATAAGAGTACAACAGGTTCATTGATTTCCTTGATGATTGAACTTGGAAGTGGCATTTCGTTCTTTGTACCTGTCGTGTTTCTCTGGTAAGTCACGTGTGACCTTGTCAATCTGGAAATTGCCGTTCTTCTTGATGATACGTTCTGTTTCTCTTTTGCAAATTTACAGAACCCCTGAAATCAGTTCCAAAATGGAGCAGTTTAGGCAGATTGGAGAGGCACTGGGAAGTTTAAAGGCATTAATGGTGTTTCGGGAAAATATACCCATCAATCAGCGACAGTGCTCTCTGTTGCTTGATGTATTCAGTTCTGCATATGAGGCGATAGCTGAAGAGATGAAACAGAACCTGAAATTTGAAGAGAAGCATTTAAAATGGAGAATTCTGGAGCAGCCATTGAGAGAGATAAGCAGGATTTTCAAAGAAGGAGAAGCCTACATCAAACAATGCCTTGAAACAAAGGATTGCTGGGCTAAGGCCATTACTCTTTATCAGAACACAGATTGCGTCGAGTTTTACATCCACAATTTGCTTACGTGCATGCCAATCATCATTGAAGCAATCGAGATTGCCGGAGAATTTTCTGGTTGTGATCAAGATGAGTTAGAAAAGAAGAGACTTGCATACTCAAACAAGTATCAGAAGCTATGGAAAGACCCACGACTTTTCCAATGGAAATTTCAGAAGCAGTATCTTATCACTCAGGACTTCTGCAATCGGTTTGACATGGTATGGAAAGAAGACAGGTGGATTCTCCTGAACAAAATCAGGAAAAAGAAGGTTTCCTCGAAACAAGATCGGCAACTTACTGATCTTCTCTTGAAAAACTTGGAAGAGTCGGAGCCTACAGATGGGAAACTCTTCCCTTGTTCAATTTTGGTAAGTTCAAAAGAATACCAGGTAAGGCGACGCCTAGGGAGTGGAAGTCAATACAAGGAGATTCTATGGTTAGGTGATAGCTTTGCGTTGAGACATTTTTTTGTAGACATTAAACCACTGATTCCTGAGATATCTACACTCCTGTCTCTTTCTCACCCGAACATAATTCGCTTCCTATGCGGCTTCACTGATGAGGGAAAGAAAGAGTGTTTCCTTGTCATGGAGCTAATGAATAGGGACATGGCAAGCTACATCAAAGAAGTTTGCGGTCCGAGAAAGCGAGTTCTATTTACTCTCCCTGTTGCAGTTGATCTTATGCTTCAAATTGCCAGAGGAATGGAATACCTGCATTTCAATAAAATTTATCACGGTAATCTAAACCCTTCTAACATTCTTGTTAAACCTCGAGGAATCAGTGCAGAAGGGCACTTACATGCCAAGGTTTCTGGTTTTGGTCTATCTTCTGTTAAGAACATAAGTTCGAGAAGCCCTTCAAATCAAAATGGAGCATTGTCATTCATCTGGCATGCACCAGAAGTTTTGGAAGAGCAAGAACAATTGGGAACTGCAGAGAATTGCAAGTACACAGAGAAAGCTGATGTGTACAGCTTTGGAATGATTTGCTTTGAACTTCTGACAGGAAAAGTCCCATTTGAAGACAGCCATCTTCAGGGAGACAAAATGAGCAGAAACATTCGTGCAGGAGAGAGGCCATTATTCCCATTTGGTTCACCAAAATATGCGACTAACTTGACAAAAAGATGTTGGCACATTGACCCTAACCAAAGGCCAAGCTTCTCATCTATCTGCAGGATGCTTCGCTACACAAAACGCTTCCTGGTGATGAACCCTGATTATAACAGAGAGACTGATACACCAATTCCAGAGGTAGACTACAGCGAGATGGAAGCAAAACTTCTAGGCAAATTCCCTTGTTGGGATACAGCTGATTCATCATCAGTAGCACAAATTCCGTTTCAGATGTTTGTTTATAGAGTCTATGAGAAAGAGAGGAAGAGATCAACTCAGAAAGAAACTTCAGAATCAGGAAGTGATAAAGCTTCAGTTAGTGGAGATGAAATTGTTATCACCGTTGATGATCCATTACCGTCTGCAATTGAAAGGAAGTTCCTAAGTTCACCTGATGCCCTGCAAAGAAAACCATCACTTTCAAAGAGATCACTAGAAATGAAAACAGGTCAACAACCCGGTAAGTCTAACTTTGCTATTTCATTGATTACTTCCTACCTACTATGTTCTCATGTTACTTTCTCCAAAAAAAAAAACCTACTATGTTCTCATCTCTTTTTTTTTTTTAATATAAAGATTGTAAACCAAACATTAAAGAAACTAATCATCTACAAATATAATTAGCTGAAACCTGATCCTTGAGTTTTCTTCTGCAGGGACTCCAAAAGGACGCTCAAGACCTCCACAACTAATGTCTGCACGCAGTTTAAGAATTAGATCTGAAAGTCAATTTTCATTTTTGAGTCCAAGGAACATGAGTCCCAGATTGAGGAGAACGTCTTCTGGTCATGCATCAGATTCTGAGCTTACATAGTCTTCGTATACTTTGTCGTTGGCTTCATCAATTGCAAAGCGAGTTGTTCTTAAAGCAAATGTGTTTTTAGCCTGCAGTTTTGCGGGAAGCACAATACATACGAGCCTAAATAGAAAAGTAACAGACTAGTAAGAGAAAAGACTTTGTTTAGGCATTACAAAGGTGGAGCTCAATACTTCATTGAGTTTCTTGATGTTAAGCTGCAGAAAAATCATAACTTGTTTGTGCTCACTGACCACTGCTATTTGCTGATGTAACGTTGGATTTTCCAATACATTCCAATGAAGAAAAATATATAACCACCCTAGAAATTCAACAGTTAATGTTTTGTATAAAGCATCTTCTTATCCCTATAATTTCCTCGAATCAGTTCTTAATTTCCTTTTACAGGTGTAAGGTCCAACGTTTAGGTGTCTGAGTTCGGATAAGCATTCTTGAAGAGAATTAAGCAAATAACAGAAAACCTAAAAGGCCATAGTTATTTCAGGTAGAGTTTAAGCTATACTTCAGATTCACAACCAAAAGCTTAATGTAAGTGTTGAATTTCCTTTTTAAGTCCAAGCTACTTCAACATTTTATAGTTTAAAACAGAAAGGGAAAAAAAAACAACAACAACAACAGTGAAACAATATTCCTTTACCAACGAATTAATAAATCAAAAAGAAGACTCACACTGCAACAGCGACACATCCAGAGATAAGAGACCTGCAAATACTCAGAGCAGCATAACGAGGGGACTTCACTTCTCTATCAAGCTCAGTTTCTTCGGCCAAATGAACGATCGTAGTAACAGCTGATTCGCCCGTCTTCACATATTCCGAACAATTCCTCAATTCTAACAAAAAATCAAGTGCAAGAAAAGACCTTGTTTCCTGAAGCGATCGATATGGGCGGTTGGGTTCCTCTGTCAGTGTTTAGTGGAGATGGCGGCTTTGCAGAGAAGCGAAAAGTTTAAAATTTTATGTTTTAAACATATGGTTTAAAGCTCAGACCGTTTAAATTCGGATTAACTGGAACTAAACGTCATTATGAAATTTGGGTCGAATTGGATTTAATCCAACCGGACCATACTTTAGAATTAAAAGAAAACCCAATTTCAGGCCCATTAAGCCTTCCCGCCGACATCGGAATTCAATTTCTACTTCTATATAGAAAAATCTTGTTAGCATTTTATATTGTTTCATTTTTTTATTATGGGATGCCGTTTTTTCTTTTTTATGAGTAGCAACATATTTTACTCATATAGTTTTCTATTTTTCTATAATAATAGCTATTAGTACAATAACAATATCAGCAACACCTAGTATAAATTTTGTTAATATGTAGAATCTGGAGAGATATAATAATACACAGTCTTATCCCTAATTAGTAGAGAGACTATTTTCAAATAATATTAGCTATTAATGATGGGGTTAATAATGCTAGTTTTCATGATTGCTTATTTATCATTTTTTTGGAATAAAAATAGGGTCAAATTTTCCATTTTTATTTAGTATTCATTTTTTTTTCTCTCGTAGAGAAGTGTAAGCTAATCGAAAATAGCTTCTTTACTAGTTAAGAGAAAAGTTTCATAATACTAGACTATCAATAAAATTTTAACTGAAATATTATTGTTGTTGTTGTTGTTGTGAAATGTAAGATCAAGAAAACAATATAATTTAGGAGAAGGTGAAGAAAAAAGATAGTAAAAAGTCAGACTTAGTATAATTTTCTCCACTTTTTACTTATTTTAAAATATAATTTTGTTATTTTAAATTCATTGAAAACAATTTATTTTTTAAAATTTTAAAAGTAACTTTTATTAAGTTTTGTTTTATTATTTTAATAAATACTATCACGATCGAATCAAAGGTGTTACATAAATTTTCTCGTATATTTAATAATTATCAATAAAATAATTTTGACTAAAATAATTTAATAGTTTTAAAGAAAAATTCTACAAATTTTTTATAATATAAATATTTTAATAATTTAAATTAATTAGAATAAAATCCAATTACAGAAACCATCTCCAATAATTTAAAGAATAAGGACTTCTACAAAAACATGAAAGAAAACAAAGAAATGACATTCTCTAATATTCTTTCTTTAATAAAATAAAAGGTATTATATGTTTTCTTTTATAACAAATTGGTACGTTCATGTTCATGCTAAACGAAACATATTACTATTCATTAATTACTTTATATATTACATTAACTCCATTAATTTAGTCTATAGATCTTTTTTGTAAATTGTCCGAAGAACAATAGAGTTCCGGACATTAATTAAGTAGACATGTTAGCATTCATTAATTACCATTTTCTTGCATTAATTCCAGTAATATAGTACTTAGTTACTACTAGATCTTTTGTGAATTTTATAAAGAACAATAGAGTTCCAAACATTATGTCGGCTGAATAGAAGTGGAACTTTTGGAATTTAACGAAACCACAATAAAAAGGCACCCACCTCGTGTCTGTATTTCCCACTATACTCGGTTCGTTTTTGTTTAATAAGAGCAACGTGTATCACGTGAGATGTATCTTATTATTTGGTCCCCATTTCGATAAATACAAAATTTGGTAAATCACAGGTATCAAAGTGTACGGAGCACCAGCGGAGATTGCTTTCTTTTTTCCCCTACAAAAGAAAAGCAAAAGAAAAAGACAAAAACACCCTAGCTAACGCAGGATTCCTCAATACAAAGCGCCGTATTTGTCTCGGTAGATTTGGTCCCAGACAACCACTGAGGTTTCCTGCAGTATATGCAGGCCTGGACTGAAAGCCACTGCTAGCGAGGCCATTCGATCTGCACTCTGGTTCCTTTCGCGATACACGTGCCAGAGTTGCACCTCCCATGCTTGGTGTAATAAACCTCAAGTGCTTGTCACCAACAAAATATCGTAAAAAAAGACTAAACTGGAACAGGATAGGATGTTAATGACCTCAAGGGAGTCTACTTCAACGATCACTCTTCTATAGCCCATCGCCCAAGCTAGTGTCAGGTCCGAGTGTACGCCCCAGAGTTTCGCAGTTACAGGGGAACCCTGTCCGATGTGGTGAATGAAACCTCCACACCACCTCCCTTGACTATCTCAAAGTAAACCGCCCGCTGTGGCGATGTTGGACCCTTGGTTGACTGCCCCATCCGAATTTAGCTTAATCCAATCCACTGTCAGTTTAGTCCATCCAACTAAATGGCCAACAGGTAGTCCCTGATTTTGCAACACACAACTCTCCGTTGTCCTTGCTCTGTCTATCCACCCGACATATTCTATAACAACTTGGGGACCTGCTTCTGGCCAAACAAAACCTGCGTCAAATATGTTGCGATTTCTCCATTGCCAGAGAAATCAACAGGCTACTCCATAGATCGTTCCCCAAGCGACCTAGTTGACTTGAACTGGCCTCCGAAGGTTGTGAGCCACCCACTGATCGGCTTCGTGTTGGAAAAAGTTCATGTCCACCGCCTCTGGGAGAAACTTACACCAGAATGCTTTCACGCGTGGACAATTGTAAATGGCGTGCAAATTGGATTCTTCTTGTCCACAGAAATGACAATTACCATCCGTAGTGAGCTTGTGAGTCACGCGCGGTTGATTGGTCAGTAGTTTTTCTTTAGTGAGGAGCCACAGGAAAGTTCTAATCCGTTGAGGCCCTGCCCCATTTCCAGATAGATTCCCAAAGACCAATGTGAGCTTCCGTAGTGCTGCCTTCAATTAATTCATAGGCTGAAGCCACCGTGAATCGCCCATGACTAGTTGGTCCCCAAATCAGGATATCGTCCGCTAGACCATCTACATGTGTCTGTATCTTCGCAATATCCATACAGACCATGGAGGGTAAGTATTGCTGAAGTTTCCACCCTCATCTGTAAACTCCACCACTGTGGCGTAAATAAGACTAGCTGGAAGAGGAGTGGTCACTACTGTTATCAGAGGTTCCCACTCATTTGCCCAATTATCCAACCAGAAGTATATGCGTCTCTCATTACCCAGATTCCATTTCATACCTTGGCGTATATACTGTCAAGTGGCGGAAATCTCCTTCCAAATGATCGAAGCCCCGTTTTTGTCTATATTTGCGGGGATAGGGTTTGGGCCTAGACGATTCCCCGTAAACATCCAAGAAAGGAACACATAGGCCCTCCTCGGCCAATACCATCTACCGCAACCACAGACCACACACGGAAAAGGTCTTTTGTCGGTTAATTCTCAGATCAGACTACGTGTTCCACAGTTTCATGATGTTTTTGTTCAAAAAGGGCACGTGAATTCAAGAAAAACATGTGTTTATAAAAGCTGCAAACCGAAACATGTACAGGAGTTATGGGATTGATGAAGAATTCATGCTTAGTGTTCTTCTCGATTCTGTTTTAGGCCGATGAGCTCTCTTCTAGATTAGGCCCACATCACGGTTTCCAGTCTCGATGTCTACCTCATGATACGATCTTATAGGAATAAGTTCATTTATTCAGTTACCATATTTTACGTTGAATGATTTATAATTTACTTAATTGCAGACGTTGCCCTTATAACTTAGTAGCGTAGAACATAATATTTTGTTCCATTAATCAATAAAATTTCAGAATGAAAATGCAGAAGTATAAGGTGGATAAATGGTTTTTTGTTCAAGCTATATGTTAGAAGTATAAGTTAGAGTTTCTTCTAGGTGAAAAGAATATATGACCTGAAGCATGCATATCAGCTTAATGAGTTACTTCGCCTATCGTCAAATGATTTAGGATGGAACCTTACTTGAGATTTTATGTAATCTAACTTTTCTTTCCATGTGAATTATTAGGTTCATTGTAAATTTAACATAATATCATAGCAGGTTACTCTTAAATTAGTCGTCACCATTTCAACACAGTAAATTGTGTCATATGTTAAGTTTTAAATTAGTCTACAAATGAGAGGGGTGTGTTGAAATATAAGTGAAATTTTTAAAAAAATTAATATATACATTCTCATTGAAACAGGAAAACAATTAAATTGAAATTAATTAAAATGAAATTAATAAAGTTACTTTCTATCTAATAACCAATGATACAATTATAAGTAATTACGGCATAATCTTACAAATAATTACAGTCAAATTGAAATTTTTGGTGAACATTCAAGCCTTCGATTTTTTTCAATTACAAATAACAATAGCTTAGGATAATATCTGTCAGTATAAAACGCCAAATATCTTAACACAATTTAGCTCACGTTGTCAATCATCTGGATATGGGAAAGCAACTCTTGAAATTGCGGTAACTCAAGGGCTTGATTGAAGAACTAATAATGGTAATTAACTTACCGTGATAATGACGTTTGGTGGTCCTTGAGCTGCTGATGGTAAAGAGCCGAAAACCTCGTAGTCACTGAGGCGGCCATGCTACGTTAAGTTGAAAGGTGCCGACTGGAGGCTTGTATTATGATATTACATTACAGTCAACTTTTCCAATCTTAAAAGGACACGTGTTTCATAAGGAAGACATTTAATAATATAGCTTTTTTTAAAGTTCCGGACCAAAAGTTAAAATAATAGGATATAAATTTTAATTAATATTATATCGATATAAAATTAATTAAAAATTATTTTTAGTCATAAAAATTTAAATTTTAATTAAAAATTGCTAAACAAAATTAATTAATCAATTTAATTAAGTTTCATATCTATTAATTTTTAATCATTAATTAAAACTTATCAATGATATCCTAAAGTCCTTTTCAAGAAGACTAGCATAAGTTGTTTCACCCATTGTTTTAAAAACTGAATTGGATCAATTGGTTCGATTGAAAATGGTCTAAGCCGGTCAATTATTCAATTTAATTTTATTTAATAACTTCTTTATATAAAAACTTGCCTATTTATCCTGAATAATTGATTAAAACTTAATAGATATGAAACTTATCAAAGTTATCCTAGCTAGAGTCCTTTTCAAGGAAGACTAGCATAAGCTGTTTCATCCATTGTTTTAAAAACTGAATTGAACCAATTGATTTTTTGTTGTTGAAATTATTGGACCAATTGATTCGATTGAAAATAGTTTAAACTGATTAATCATTCAATTCAATTTTATTTAATAATTTCTTTATATAAAAACTTCCCTATTTATCCTGAACAATTATTTTTATATAGGAACCGATCGAAACCGATTTGTCTGGGACCTCAACTGTCTTGCTTCTCCTCGCTGCATTTTTAGGGAATCTGGAAATAGATGAATGGGTGAAGAGAATAGCAAAAAGCCCACGTTTTTTTTTTTTTTTTTTGCCATTTCCCTTCTCTCACCTCTCCTTTAGCCATTCTTTTGTCATCTCTCTCTCAAAAAACCTCATAAGTCCAATCATTATACCCATCTTCTCACCTCTCTCTTCTCTGGGATCAAATCCCCTGTTTCACTTTCCCAGTGCCACCCTATTCCTGGCACTGGGAAAGTGAAACAGCCACCCCGTGCCCCTCTTCTCTTAGGATACAAACACTATCAGTTCGTTTATTTTGTCTTGAAACTTTCGTCAATTGCTACACTCATTTCTATTCTTCTCCAAAAATTAAATCATTTCATCAACCTAAACTCGTAAATAGGAGTACCCGAAGAGGAAAATCCAACAAATGCCCACAAGAAACATCCTCCCTAAAGAGGCACGAGTGTGGCTCAACTTAAGCTTTTAAAGCTATAAGAATAGAGAAAGACGACGACCGAAGGAAAAAAAAAAGAAGCTGAGAAAATGAAATAGGCGACAACAACTGTTTACAAATGAAGTAATTGTTCAGTAATAAAACAAGCTATGTTTATAAGATTTGGTAAAGGCTTTCTTTAAAAGACACAAGAAAAGAGGGACAAATGAATCGTTAAAAAAATTCAAGAAAATATGGAAATAAATAAATAAATATATATATATAACAAAAGACGATACTGTAAAGAAACTTATGCATTAATACATAAGTTATATAGACACATTTTAAAATTTATATATTAAACTAAGACCTTTAATAATATTAAATTATAATGAAATTATTTACTTCTTTAAAAAATTAATATTTACATGTTATATCTAGGATCTTAATATTAAAAAGACAAATATTAAAATTAAATAATTAATAGATTTATTATAACAATAAGAGTTATTATTTATTAAAGTAAATTGAAGGAACTGAAAAGTAGATTAATTAAAAATTTTTATTTATTATTTACTATATATTGGGTTTCATACCGATTGAACTTTTAAACCTTAAACTTTTCATTTGACCGGTTTCATATTTGGTCCGAATTTTAAAACATTGATTTTACCTTTGGTATTACTTCGTAAAAAATATAAAATAATTATTAATGATAATCAATGGACTGGAATCAAATTTCGTCCCTTAATCCAAAAGTTTGTACTTTCTTCCATTAGAATACATTACGTGCTATAAAATTGATTGGTATTTGTAATTCCCTAAAAATCTCACGTATAAAAAATTTATTCAACATTAATTTTAATTTTAATTTGTTTAGTTAGTTATATATGGAATATTTGAGGTCGAAAATATGACTTCCACGCTATACATAGAAGTAAGGGCCGGCAACTAATAAATCCTTCACGCAACGTGATTCGTGAATGAGATCCTAAGATGCGTTTACTTTCTATAAATTTTCTAGTTTTTTAGAATTTTTTTTCATAAAATAAAAAATAATTAAAAATTATGTTTATTAATAAAAAAATAGATCAATTTTTTAAGAAGTGTTTTTATTTTTCCAATTTTCTAGGAAACTAGAAAATTATTTTTAATAGTTTCTAAATTTTTATTTCTAATTTTTAGAAATCTTTTGATAAGTTTTACAGCCACCTCCAATAGTTCAAAGCCATGCCTTCAACCATCTGCCAACCGCCAGCTCACCACCCTGCCTTCTACCTCCTCATCAGCCACAGCAACC